>VZSC01000340.1:333464-345612 GCA_013398225.1 Steatornis caripensis | reverse complement strand
CACTGCTGGCTCATGGTGAGCCCGTTGTCCACCAGTGCTCCCAGGTCTTCCTCTNGATGTGGCCTCACGAGGGCAGAGTACAGGGGGAGGATCACCTGCCTCGACCTGCTGGCCACACTCTTCTTAATGCACCCCAGGATGCCATTGGCCTTCCTGGCCGCAAGGGCACACTGCTGGCTCATGGTGAGCCCGTTGTCCACCAGTGCTCCCAGGTCTTCCTCTCAGAGCTGCTCTCCAGCAGGTGAGCCCCCAACCTGTAGTGGTGCATGGGGTTGTTCCTCCATGGTGCAAGACCCTGCACTTGCCCTTATTGAACTTCATGAGATTCCTCTCCGCCCAACTCTCCAGCCTGTCCAGGTCATGCTGAAAGTGAAGATGTTACAGAAGAAATACGTTTGCAGCCAGCTGCTGTAGGAGTAGCTTCTGTGCGTCTGAAATGCTGTATTCATTAATTCAGAAACCTACCTGTGGAGCAAGTTATATTGGAAGTGCACTACATTAGCAAAGAAACCTACCCAATATGCTGGTGGTTCCGCCAGCTCAGAATGTCGATCTGTCCCTGTCAGGAGGAGACTTCAATTCACTGTCTCATCCCACCCATGTTTGCCAAAGAGGCAGAAGCTACAAAGATAGTTCAACTTCCAGAAGTTTCATGAATATCGTCTCTAGGTAGAAGACAGAGGAAGATTCAAATTAGTGAAGGAGAGGCAGGGAAACTCAGACATTACTCAGTCTCTTTGGCGGCTTGAGAATGACCATCCTTGGGCAGACCAAATGTCCACCTGCTCCACTCTTTTTGTTCAGGAGCCAAAGCCAGGGATGGAGAGCAGCAATAACAGAAACAGCAAAGGTGCTTTCCCCAGACAGTCTTCCAACCATTTGCAGCTGATACTTTCTGAGGTAAAGAGTGGCTGACTAATCAACAGACACTTAGCTCTGAAAGAGCCATGGGAAGTTCTGTTTCTTCCCTCATGGCTAGGTCAGAAAAAGTTGTTAGAGGCTACAGGATTCAAATGAGAGGACCATGTAGGTTCGGGGAGATGGCTTTGTCAGGGAGAGTTTCCAGGAAGTATAGTAGTGAGGAAATTTTAAGAACATGGGGTAGATTTGGGAATACTGTGTGCCAATGTGTCAGATAAGAAAGAGTTTTGCCTCATGTGACTTCAAAAGGATCAGATCTGAGACATTTCAAAAAGTGCCATCACATACAGTGATGTTAATTACCTTAGCCATGGATATGTTCAGCAGTGCCTAATAATAAAGATAAACTATGACGCATTTCAAAGGGACTTAAAGAAAGATGGGTGAGGGTTTTTATTCTAGGAATGTGGTAACTGGGGAACTGAAGTAAGTTTATCAAGGTCCCAAAGTATGTTAGGAGCAGTGAAAAACACAGCAGTGAAAAACAGATATGGAACTATTTGAAATTACAAAAGAAAGCAGTGGCTTATTTCTAAACACCACAGCAAATGTATATAGCTTTTAAATAATATAAACTCTAGGCTGAGCCTTAGGAAAATAGATAATGCCGTTGCGAGTGCATAAATGTATACACCTTGCGAAAGGGTTGTTTGTTGCTCGGCTTTATACGTATCCCTTTTAAAAAATTGTTTCCGAAAGCCTATGAAAAAGTCCACTAATTTCAGGAGGTGATGTAGCTTTACTTTAAGCTTTACTTAAGAACAATTGAACACTGGGGCCAGAATAAAGCAGCAGATCCTGTTAGGTTCCTGACTGGGTAATGGAAGAGAGAAAGAAATGTGCTCAAAGAGAAGCATAGCATAAGTGGATTGGGTTCAATAGGATGTTGCAAAGAAATATAAAAAACTGAGAGGAAGCGGTTCTGCATCCAAATTTGAAAAAGACTTGTAAACTAATGTTTATCAAAGTATCTTTTTGGCAGTCTGAGGAATCCTATCTTTCGTCCTGTAAATTGAAGTTCTAGGAGGAAGGAATAAGGATCTTAGGAGGAAGGAATAAGGATCTGAGGAGGACAGAAGTCACAGCAGATCAAATAATTTATCAGTAAAACAAAAAAAAACCCCACAACAAAATAAAAGAGACTATTATTAGAATGCGTGGGATAGATTTTACAAAAACACAAGATTCCACTGGATATGATGAAAGATTTTTAAATCCTTGGTAAAGTTATTAAGCCAGGGCAATTTTGCTTTTGTGGTTCAAAAAGCCGAGTGTGGCTACAGAGTAGAATTTCTGTTCCACTTAATAACATTGCAGGAGAGGGTAGAAAGATTTACGATCTCTTACGACTTTTAATAATGTCTTTGTAAAAACTATTGTGAAATTCTCAGGATTAGGTGAAATGACACGTCCAGCAGAAACAACTTTGACATGTAAGCAACCTCACTGCTACAAGACAGACAGAAAGGCTTGTACAATAGAAAGTTGGAGTGTGTGACAAGAAAGGCAGGATTTAAGATCAGTTTTAAGAACAATGAAGGTAAAACAAATGCTTCCTTAATGTTTTGTGTGCAGAGGAATAAAGCTCTACTCTAATGCTGAGCATGACTTAAGTTTTCAAAGGACAAAACCATCCTTTAATTTTTCTGGGATGTGAAACCAGTGTACTTAAACAGAAAAGACTCATGGATGTCCTGGGAAATAATGAGACAAATTTCGGGCCAGTGAGGTTGGACTGCGTGTGAAGAAGGCCTAATAAGACGCTGCAGGAGTTGGATGAGATGGTAAAAAGGCAGATGCAGCAAAGTCTCATTTTCAGTGGGCACAGTGTGATCAAAATTAAGTCAGACACAGTAGTTCAGTATCCCTTGGGAGACCACTTTGACTTCTTGGATGACTAAACATACAAAGGAGGCAGTATTCACCAAAGATCTAAAAATTAATAACCTTCGCTGTCTTCCAAGCAACAATACTAAATGAGCAACGTGTTTCAGTAGGTTTCCTCTCCCTGTTGGGCTCAGTTTTAGCCTATTAATTCCCAGCAGTTGCAGGAAATGCTGGAAGACCTTGAGGGCGTCACAGTGCCTCAAACCATGGCTTGGTAACTATTGAGCTTAATGCAAGAACAAAAATGACCATGCTGCTCTGTATTCAACGTTAGTGGCTAACAGCTAGGCAGGGGGGTCTGGCATGTATCATGTGTAATATGAAGATTACCTGACACTATAGGGTTGTTACTTCTTTGTGCTTGGTGTTGCCTGAGGACTCAGTGTTTTGTTTTCTGTGATCTTTTTTTTTCTTTAGATTTTATGCTTAAGAAGGAAATGAGTGACATTTAAAGTTTTAGGCATAACTCAGGACTGTTCTTGAACAGAAGAGCCATGCCAGTCTTATCTGTGACTAAGAAAGCTGGACATACATAGCTCGCTTTTCTGATGTTACAAATACTTATTTCCATTTTAGAAAGTACCCACGGAAATAGCATGCAAAAAGCTATGCTGAGAAAACACAGACTTGAAAGGAACTCTAAAATGAGGAAGCTCAGAATTATAGTTCCTGAAGCAGCTGAAATTGTACTCTCTTGTATCTATTCTTAACAATAGAACCTTTCAATATATGATCATACGATACAGATAACATTGTCAATCTCTCCATCTTTTACTACAGAACATTGTTCATACTTGAGCTTAGCTTTCATAACAAACAGAGAATGAACTTCTTTTGCCTCCTCTCTGGCTGAATAAATTAGGGTAACAAGGAAGAATTACCCTTCACGGTTTATAGCATACAATATTAAAATAAATTTTAACTTGATCCGTCTGAGAAGAACACATAAGAGAAGACCATCAAGATCAGCGTATTTGTCTTCTCTGATGTAGGCAGTAAACGAATGCCTTTTTCCTCCTTTCTCCCTCGAGCTGAAGGAGACCTTTCCACCTCCACTGAGCGCTCCATCTCCTGATGGAGCCATTACCTGAGTAGGCATAAAGCTCCCTGTGCACTTGGCTGCAGGTCCTTGTCACCTCCCTTGCTGCATCCCGCTGCCTTCTTCAGGCTAAGAAACTCTCTGTGGCCTCTGATTGTGTCAGGTTGTGCCTCGTCTACTGGATAGAGGGGGCTGGCTGGCAGCTGCAGTTGGCAACTTCACCAGGAGGATCCGACAAGCTGGGTGAACTGTGCATGCGGGTTGTAGGCAAAGAAAGGGTGCAGCAGGCGTGAAACAGGACTGGCTTCTCTAGCATGTCACAGTGCCAGGCATGCATCGTGTATGCCACTTGGGTTGTATAATACAGTTTTGCCTGGTAGTGAGGGGGGCTGTATAACAGCTTGGAGAGATTAGGCTGCCCCTCTCCAGAAAGCTTCTTTTTCTCATTGCCACCAGAATCACTTGGGGAAGGAGCTAATCCCCCAGATTTACACAGTAAGAAAATTCACCCTTATGCTTGGAGCGGCTTCTAAACCTCCAGAAAAACATGCTTCAGAAACACAGCTCTGTATCCTGTGGAGCTGAGCTAAAACGGGGCCTTTTGCTGCAACACTATTTCCATGCATGGGGCAGCAGGTTTGGATTCCCGCCTGCACAGTCTTGGACTCTTAATAAAATTCCATCTGTGTTTCCTGCGCTCCGGGGTGAATTCCTTTGGCTAACAGTGGGGTCTTGGAAAAGAAATAATTGCCGTACTAGGGCACTATTGTGAAGGCTGGGTATGGTGTGGCTCTGGTGATGTAGGAGAACTCTTTTTTTAGTGCACACACCCAGCAAAGCACAGCCCTGATGCTGCTGGAGTGAGGTGATGATAATCAGAGCTATGGGAATCTTAATGCTGCTGGAGTGAGGTGATGATAATCAGAGCTATGGGAATTTTAACTTTGAATTTCCATTCTCCAGTATTGATGATTTTATGGACCAAATAGGGCACTTTTTAGTTTGTAAGGGTGTTGCAGTCCCTACCTGCAATTCATTTAGGTTTTGATACTGGATTGCATCAAAAGCATTACGGGTCCATCTCCCACTTCTAGTAGGATTCTACTTAAAGGGGACGGTAACAACAAGATTTTGGATGTGGTGAGACCAAACTACAGCTCTGTCATCTCCCCAAGTCCTGTGCTCTGCATTTTGGATTGGGGAGCTCTTCTACTTTAATTGGATGCGGTGAGTTTCGTGTTGAGGATCCCACTGCAAGGGAACAACCCTCTCCATATGCCGTGCCTGCCTGACAGACTGAGGGATATGGTCTTTCCTCTTTCCTCTCAATGCGTGTCTTGTGGTTAATCTGAATGAAGCCAAGGCAGGGAGAGATGTTTTTTTGAGCCTTAAGGCAGGTGAAGGTTTACAGTTTTCCTGCCTATTTAGTTCCTGGTAGATTTTTGCTGTTCTAAAATCCCCCATGTACAGCTCTGCATAAGTGAAAGAGTCCTATCAGCTCACTCCACCACCTCACACTTCTCCAATACAAATACTCTTCCTATGTCCTTTAACTGTCTCTGTGGTTTGTGGAGTCTACTGCTGTGATCCTGATCAATGCATGGCCTGGTCACCATATACCTGTGAGTGAAGCATGGGCACGGTTAGAAATCCTTAATGCCCTTGCTTGAAGGGTTGAAGGCTAAGGCAGATCTGATTTGTTGGGTGCTCTTCATCCCTGGAAACTTCACCCCAGATCTGACACTGCAGTGCCAAGTAAGGGCATAGGAAGGTCTTCTTCAGCTTTTCTTTCCTCTCGTCCATTTCCTGGGTCCAGGATACCCCATGTATATTCCTGCATGCAGACTGGTTCTGCTCAACTCATCTGTTTCGCTGGAGAGAAGGAAGAGTTCAATCATCTGAGGGGACAGGAATGAAGAAGGATGGACGTGTCCCTGTCCACCAACCTTCCCAGTGCTGGAGCAGTCAGATCATCATCCCCGCTGGCTTAAATGAGGGGCGTTGTGGGCAGGTGTGGAGCAGGTCCAAAGAAGGCTCAGGAAATTGTGACTCACACCATAATACCATCGTGTCATCATACGGGTATCACTGAGCAGCTCCCACATTCAGCACTGCAGCGTTAGGGAAACGGTAATGTATCAGTGAAGAAGCCATGAGGAGAGTGAAACAGTACTGAGTGTACTCTTCTTCTCCAGTCATACCCTGAAGTTAGCATGTAGGACTCACCTCAGCATTTGTCTCCATCCCAGTCTCATCACACCCCACAGCATGGAGCAGCATAGACATCCTTCACGTGGCACTGTAAGGTGGCCAGCCTGGATGCTGACATGTCATGGCACTGCAGTACTCAGAGTAAATGATATCGGAGCCAGCTTGAGAAGCAGGGTAAATTGGCCCATGCTGAGCTCCTGTTTGCCACTGATTCTCCTTCAAAGCTTGCTTTGCTGAGCTTGTGCTACAGCGGAAGGGACTGCTGCATATACCCAGCGGCACATACTGAAGGGTCCCTGGGGAAGCAGGAAGGGCCTTCCTGAGTCATCCTGTCTCATATTTGGTTTGGTTTATAAAGTATCATGTTCCTGCATGGCAGACTATGACTATAATGAGAATAATGGCTGATAGGCTGACTGCTTTCTGTGATAACATTTTTCTTTTTGACAGACAAGCGGATGAGATTTCATTTTACTGAAAAGTTATAGTCTTCAGCACTAAGCTGTGCTGGGATTTAACTGTTGTGTTTGCATTTTTGATGATTCTGAAGCTCAATAATAATTAACATTGACCTGCGGGTTGTACAGACTGTTCTTTGTGCATGTTAAAAATCTTTCTACCCTTGCTCCCACCCAGATATTCCGGTTTGTATACGCCACACAATTTACAGAAAACACATTTTTTTCTAAGAATGATGAAAACAGGGAAATTATTGAGGCCATTTCTTTACTATGTTTCCTATTGTAAAGTCAGGTGTCTTCAGTGCTGTGAGCCAGCTGTGCAGGCATGGGAAGAAAAATGGAAATCACAGGGAATAAAAGCAGAGCACCTGTGCATATCTCTTTGACAAGCACGATGGCAACAGGTGCTAATGTCATGTGTGTTCAGTGTAGCAGAGGATGAGCAAACTGAGCAGACATTACAGACACTGAATGAATTAGAGCATTCCTGGGTTGGCATTTTCTGAAGCCTTCTCTGCAAGAGTACGTGACGTTGTGGCTTTTGAAAATCATGGGTTTAAAGACACTTACTTCAGCCTGTGGCATATGGGCAGTCTTAGGTCAAAATAAACTACGCTCTTCTTTTCTATTATTAATAGTTCAGGATTAACTGAAATCCAAGGTAAATTGACATAAGTGATCCTTATACTGAAAAACAGGTACTCGTCTGAGGAGATTCATGACTATGTCTAAATCATTCAGAAAAGGACTTTGGTCACAGTATTGCACTGCACTATTTTGTGTCATTAAGCCATAAATGAATGAAAGTGAGGACAAATGAGACCGGAGCTGCAAAGCTACTGAGGAGACTAAAAATGCAAGTGGGCCAACAGTGGGATTTTCAGGAATGCCTATTCAAATGAGGATCCTAAAAAGTCTTTACAAAATTGGCTTTTTTCCCTTCAGCATGAAAGTTGGCTAACAAAAGGCGAGGCTATCACTATATGTGGAACATATGAATAAAGAGAAAACCCAGTCTATCTCCCAATGAAAGCAAGTCGCTCACTTCAGTGCTGTTTTTACTGAAGCTTTAAATATCCCTAGTAACGGGACTTTCACAGTACTTCTCTCAAAGAGACGCCTCTTCAGTTTAGCATGCTTACCACCGGGACAGCGGTTATAGACAAACTATCTTCCTTCTTGTTGGTTTTATTTAGCTTCGCCTGGCCAGGGAATCAGTCCGATTACAGTCCCAGAAACAGATTGAAACTAGGTGGTTCTTCAAACTGAAACCAAATCTAAGCTGTTACTATTGAACCTAAATTAGCAGCTGAATTGAAGATGATTTTTTCTTGAACCAGTACGGACCTCGAGCTGCTGGGGTAACTTCAGACACTGCTAAACCTTGCAGCAGAGCTGAACAGGGAAAAAGCACTGGTTTGTGCCTCTCAGTCCATCCACCCTATGTTGTAACAACCACCAATACGTCTTGTTACTTTGAAATGATGTGGACCCTTTCAAATGAAAGACATGGCTTTGAATTAAAGGAGTCGTCTTAATATTACTTTATACAAACCATACCCTCCTTCATATTGAAGGAATATGCGGCATAGAGCAAACAGTGGGTTATATCTCACTCCAAATGATTCCTTTCCCTTCTTGAGGCTAATGGCTTTTGAAAACATCACACTTCTCCACCTCCTTACCCGTCATTTAGTCAAATCTCACAGATGAAGCTTTTAAAATCTATGGTCATTGTTCACCCCCTGCTTCCAGCCCCCTTCTCTAGCACCCCATTCATGTTTTTCTTTGGAACTGCTCTTCCTTTTATTTGTGTGGATTCCAAAGCCAAGGTCAAAGGGGCCTTCCAGGGCACGTCTACACTGCGCCATGCAGTGTTATCCAGAAACTCTGAAGAAGTGCTGAATGAGCCAGTGTTGGCAGTGCAGTGGAGAGACAAAAGTGTCATTTGGATGAGAGCATCCCATCTTGACTTAGTGACTTCAAGAAATGGAGATTGACCTCCATTTCTTCCCTTGAGTTTTACCTCTGATGTTCAGTAATACAGTGGCTGAAGTTTGTGCCTTTAATTCCCTCTCATTTTCTTTGGCCTTTTCATTGCTGTGGACTTGTCGTTTTTTCCTTCTGTGTTACCACATAATTGACCTTACAGGTCGAAGTGATGACATAGCCAAAATGGCAGGGCAAGGGATGCCAGGATATGATTTTCAGAACCATATAATTGGCTAAAGAATTTGAAGTCCAACTTTTAAATATACATAAAGGGTTCTGATTTGAAAGAAAGGGGTGTTGGGAACTGACGTGCCCTGAAAATTGGAGTCGCAACTTACGGCTCTTCTACGCAAGAAGATTAATTCAGAGGAAACTCAGATGTGACTTGCAGTAGACTGGCCACTCAATGCACGTGGGACTTATTAACTCTAATGTAACTCTATGTGCATGGGGAACTTATTAAGGGGTTTTTTGTCTATGTGGCAAAAGTGGTTTGCAATAAGCTAGAGTGTAGAGTGCCATGGGGCTGGGCATGAAGAGTCTGCCTTTCGCTCTGACTTAGGGTGGTGAGAAACGGTGCCGGGTGCACACAGGAAGGTGTGTTGACCGTAGCTGGCTGCACCAACGCAGCCCTTCTGCTGCCAGCCTGCTCCCCCCGCTCTGGGTGGGTGTCTGGGAAAGACGGGGGCTGGGAAGGCTTTCCTCGGCAGGGCTCCCGACAGCAGGGAGGTTCCCTAAAAAGACCTCGTCAGTGGGAAGAAAACAAGCTTCTAAAACACTTCTGAAGCGTGATTCGTCTGACCTAGTTTAGGCTCCTACTTTAGGACAATCTGAATCACACCCTTGAAGTTCCCATTTCTCTTCATCGTCACCAAACGGAGAGTCCACGGTGGCGCTCTTAGATGGGGACATGCATGCTTGACCGGAGGAGTCCTGTCTCCCAAGGGCGCCAGGAGCAATCATTTGGGTTAGCAAGAGCCCACAAGCTCATGACACACTTAACTTCATGGTGGAGACGAGCCCCCAGCAATTCCTGGGGCCAGGGCAGAGGCTTCTAAATCCCATGGGCATGTTCCAAAATGCCATTGCACTTGCTCCCTCAGTGCCTTGGTATTGGTGTTGCTAGCACTGGTGTATGTCACAGACACCCCTTCCTCAAACTTGATTCCCGTTGCCTTCTGCTGCTCCACTTCCTGACTGTTTTCTTTTATGATTGCATAGTTTGCCTTCTTTTTCTCTGTGTGCATTTTCTGAAGCTGAATCTGATTTTCGTTATTTAATCCTTTGGTCTGCTTCTGTGTCAGCTGGTGTTTCCAACTCTTCCCAGTTTAGTATCTTCTCTGAATGTCATTATCATATCATTATTTCCCTTTTCTAGACTGTAAAATCAGGGCTAACACTGATACCTGCTTGACCCTAAAGGGCAGTTCCCTTAAATTACATACAGATGTAGATAGCTAGCTAGATTCTCTTTGAAATGCTGTTTACTTTCCTTAAAACAATATGGGGTACTGGGAACTGCGATGATGTCATAGCAACTGAATATGATTATGTAGGAGTCTGCACTGAGGGGTATTCCAGAAACTGTATCAGTAGTGTATGTGGTTCTTTGTATAAGGGTGCATGCACATGTGAATATTTGTGTTAATAATGTATTTAGATACATTTAAAGAGCAAATGCCTTAATAATAACCTAAGACCTTTTTTTTTTTCTCTTTTGCGGGCAGTTTTCCATTGAAAATAAATTAGAAGTAACTCTATGGTGTGGCAGATAAGTTGATGTAGTGACATTAATGCTAAAATAGAGAACAGCATCTGACTGTGCCTCCCAGACACAGTAAATAAAATAAGCTAAATTTGGATTTTGGTAGATGAAATCCTAAAAATCCAATAGTCTTTTACATGCTCAGCATTGTCATACTTTGGTTTAACTGTTGTCTGAAATATTTTTTCACAATGACAGATATAGCTATCCTGCTCAAATACATTATGAGAAAACGCGCTGTTACAACTTTCAAGATGTGTGCTCGGGGGTGTGTACGCGCATTAATGTTTGCTCAGGCTCACGCATCGCCATGATCTCCTGTGCGTGCAAACCCATACATTTTTGATTCCACACGTGGATGGGGGCTGGCTCTGTGTGTGAACATGCACATGTCCCTCGTAATAGTTTACAGCAATTTGCAGGCAGACATCAATAGATGTAGAAATTACTCAGGTGCTGAAATTAATTGACATCTATACGGAAGGGAAAGGGATGATTTCTGTAGGTTTTGAAGCTATTCTAAAAAAAATAATCTGTTGCAGGAGTATCATTTTCTGTGCCTATGGAAGGTCTATAAGATGGACCGAGGGAACAAGTGAGAAAGTTGTCCCGTTCAGTGCTGCAGGACGTCACCACAGAGGGTTTATTCCTGCACGTATGAAGAAGGCAGCACGTACATATATGTCTGTGAGTGTGTTGCTGAGGGGGAGGGGGATTTCTCACAGCCATTTTAACATATTTACCGATTCCCATTTAGCTCGCAGCTCCCACCTACGGGACGTCACCTGTGCACGGCATACACCGCCTGCCATAGCAATAACCCCAGTCCCTCTTCTCCTCTCTGTGCCCACCCCACCTCACGCTTTCTTCGTGCATAAATCCCACTCCTGGCCGTGGCTGGGTGCTGGGGGCTTCGGCTGCTCCGGTGGGAGTGGGGCTGGGGCTCCCCAGGCCCCCTCCTCACTCGATGCCTCCCAGACACACCCCACCCCACCCCATCGCACCCCTCCCCTCCCACCCCCTCCACAGTCTGCAGTGTCCCCTCTCCCCTGTCGCCTCTGTACAGTGGGAAAGTCGTTGGGTAATTGGGTCCAGATTGGAGATTTTAATTATTCATGAGGCTGGCAGGGGACTTGGGGTGGGGGGGGGATGGGGGTGCTGCTGGGGTGGGGGTGGGGTGGGGAGGTGACGAGTCAGGGAGAGCTGGTGAACAATTCTGGGAAGGGTAGGGAGGGAGGCGCAGGGAGAGGCAGCGTGTGCATGTGTGATGAGCAATAGCTGTGGACCTTACAGTTGCTGCTAACTGCCCTGGTGTGTGTGTGTGCGTGCGTGCGTGTGCGCGCGTGTGTGTATGTGTGTGTGAGAGAGCGAGAGAGAGGGAGAGAGAGAGAGGGAGGGAGGGAGGGAGGGAGGGAGTGGAGAAGGTGGGGGGGAGAGATAAGAGAGAGAAGAGGAAAAGGAGAGAGGAGAAGGAAGGAAGAAGAAGGAAGGAAGGGGACAATACGATCATGCTGTGCTGTATGAGAAGAACAAAACAGGTAGAGCTGAAGATTTTATATTTCTTTCCGTTAAGAAATCTCCCAGGCTGCTGAGTGTCCGTCGTGGGGTGCATGTCTGCCCGCATGTGTGAGGGGCTGGGGTAGGGGCTGGGGTAGGAGGGAGGAAATTTCAGCTGCTTTCAGCAGACGTCTCTTTTGCAATTCTTTAGCATCTTGCGACTCAAGGCTCTTTTCACACCCTTCAACGTGACTGTTTTGCCTTTCCGGGGCTGGTGATGTGGGGAAAGGGGGTGGCCTACGTGCACATTTTGGGAGCTACCAGAATCTCCCCTCTATTCTTCTTATTATTTTCTAATAGTGGGCAGATGTATTG
>VZSC01000340.1:296624-333264 GCA_013398225.1 Steatornis caripensis | reverse complement strand
GGGGGGGGGGGGGTGGGGGTTGGGGTGCAGCTGGCAGGAAACGTGATGAGATCTGGCTCTACCTTGGAGATAAAGGAAGCAATTCTTCGTCTTATGCCAAAAAAAGAAAGGATGCCCAGTGAGCCTTGATCCCTGGTCAGAATGCTCTCTATTGCTCCTGGCTGTGATGAATGGGAGATGCTTTATGTGCATGTGCTGTGAGGTGGCTCAGAGAACAGGTGCATTCATTTTTTTGTGTTGCAACAATCTGAGCGAGAATTAACCTGAAGCTTTTTTTTTTTTTCAACCTATGCTATAGTGAAAAATTCAATTAATTAATAACAAAAGCATTAGCCAGGGGAGGGGGAGAGTCACCCTCTTTGCAATACCCTTCGTAGTACAACCAGTTAGACAACTGCACACTAGCTGGTAAGGAGACAGAGGACCACGCCTCTGTTAGCTCCGAACTCGGGTGGGATAAGAACAGCTCATGGTGTGAACCTGTCGGAAACCAGTTAATTCTCCTTATTGGTACCATCTGACTTCTTTTCCTGTCAGGGAATCAAGATGATTGATAAGAAGGTTTGGGTGGTGGCTGGTTTTCAGTGATAAATTTTTTATGTACAAAATTATAATGAAATCGAAAAAAGAGCTACTTTGGTCATTTCCCCCCTCACCTGTCCCCCTTTTATTTTGTGTGAAAGCCCAAACCTGCTTGTGATTAAGAGACCCTGTTTTGGCTGAACCTCTTGGACTTCCTCAGGAGGATGCTGGATTTATGCAGTTGGAACTTTGAGGCAGGGACTGGCTCCAGGTACCTTTGTAAGGCATTTTGGAAACTTCCCGGAATTACAGATTTGTAGGTAGTGACAAAGAGCTTTGGTCCTTGTTCTGAGCACAAAACTCAACTCAGTCTTAGGTACAGCACCATACGGGTCGCTTTCTTTATGTATGTGTACATTTATGGATCTCTTACAATATAGCACTGCAGTATTCTGGAGCAATAGCCTAACATACTGATGTAACTCCAGTTACTGTATAACGGCAGCGTTGAAAGAAAATCCAGGTTAAGGTGTGTTTCTGAATGAAGACATGTGTGTTACCAAACGAAGGAGCAATTTTGTAGAATAACGGGGAGGGGCAGGTGAACGGGATGGAAAGAGCCCCTGCGTCATCGTGTGTTCTTCCCCATGCAGGTTTTTCAAATGCTTTGCAATTAATGATGCTAAATCTGGAGAGAGGTGGTGATGGCTGGCAGGGGGGGCACAGGGACGGGGGACGACACGTTGCAGCCAGCCAGCAGAACACGTTCAGCTGGCAAATATGGGATGAAAAGAGCAGAGGAGGAGAAGGAAGGCAGACAGGGAGGCAGTGACAGAGTGGTGGGCGGAGGTGCACAGCAAATTTTAAAATAAAGTAGGTAGCTCTGAGATTCTTTGGAGTCAGAAGAGAGCTATGGGGGGAGGGGGATAATTTTGACCATACCATCACAGTTTGGGGATTAAAGCTCTTGAATAATATTCTGATGTATCTGTTCTTTACATCTCTATGGGTGTAGCTCCCACATTTTTTTTTATTCTGACATATTTAGAAACGCATGGCATGCAGGTATCTTGATGGCACACAGTCCTCTCTTCCCACACTGTGCATTAATCCACCGCATGGTACACACCCCTTTGCGTGTGCATGTGCGGCACACATCTCCACTCTCCGGTCGCTCGCATCTGTACTCCACATATATGCACAAGCACACATGCACTCGGTCGGTCGCACATCCTTTCTGATCCCGATGCAGCCACACAACCTGATTGTGCCTGCCCGTGCACATTCGGTGGATGTTCCTGGGCTAAGAGCCCAGCTCCTGCTCCTATACCTGAATACACACCACAATTGCCAAACTGGCAATATAGCAGTTTGCTCAGGAAAGCTGGTGATGCACCAGAGGAAGCTTTAATTTGGAGAAGAGAAAGACCTCTGTTTTCAGCTTGTGCTCTTTCGCTGTCCCCACCCAGACCTTTCACAGAGAGAAAAAGATGGAATGGGTTCTTCAGCACAGGCAGGAGTTTCCTTCCCAAAATAAAGACAGCTCTCCTCAAATTATTTTTGAGGGGAAGCCCCTGGTGTCCCTCGTTTCTGGCAGCTAAGGAGCAAAATGTTGAAATTACAGGCTCGGGCGTGGAAGAAACCTCTTCACATTTGTGTCTAGGTGTGCCTGTATATGTCTGTGCTCCCACCCCTCAAAGACAAATATGTTCACACACTCGTACCTTGCAGATTATTGTTTCTTGTGAGTGAGATGCCAATGTGAAGAGCAAAGTATCTGACTGTGCCCGCCCATGAGAGATGTAGATAGCTTGGTGTTGTCATTTCTGCCTACAGTTGATTGCAGCTCTGAATCTGTGCCCACAAAATATTCAGCTAAAAGGTGGCATAACCGAAAGGCTGGGTCAAGCAATTTCTGGAAAATTGAACTTAACCTTTACTGCCAGCAAGAGATGCAGTCAGTAATACGCAGCGCTGGATAGTCACATAGGTGGCTAGAAATGCAAGTGTTGCATGCACCGCATACTACAACAGATGGACGTTATGGGGGTATGTGCTCAGTATTGGATTGCATGAGTGATTAAACAATAACCCGTGAGCAGGTTTCCCACTTGTGGGTGAGATGAGTCTCATTCATCACCAGCCATATCCGATGGCTTCCCTCCCGTTCTGTCCTCTCCTCCTCATCCCGGTGCTGGAAGAGCCAGCGGCTGCAAAGGTTTAAACCTGCCACACCCATCAAATCAAAGGAGGGAGGGGGGAAGAGGCAGTCTGCATTTCTTTCCCCTTCCACACGAGCAGCATGAATAAACAAGGCTGTACCTCTAAAGATGCAGTTTAATGCAATTGGAGAAGGAGAAAGCATTAGGGAACTGTTCTAGCAATTACAGCCAGCCGGTGAGGTGTCTTGTCATTCCAGGAAATGCAGAGCTGTGCAGGAAGGAGGAAATGGAGAAAAAGAGAGGGGGAGATGCACGCAGAGTTAAGGTTTTCTCGCCTCTGGATAATTAAAATGTCTCGGACCTCATTTAGAATAACTTAATTATGCAGCACAATCCAAATGCTTCAAAACTTGCAAGAGGCATGGTCATACCTTTAAACACCAATGCAGAGAGAGGAAAAGGGGTATTTTAAAAGAAAGGTGTCCATCCACGCCTCTCCTCCCTCCACTTGCCAGCGTGGTGTAAATCACCACAGACCATTGACTTCAGGGCAGAGGCACTTCATCTGCACCTGGGGAGAGCCTAGCCACTGCCTCTGCCTTTCTGAGAGACACCAAGCGGTTTCTGTGCTTCTTCCAGTAAACAATTGCTGCATGGAAGTTTAATTACTCCAGGTCCTTACTATTTCTCTTCCTGGGGCAATACCCTGGGGATTTCTCCCGACAAGGGTGTCTCCAGAGAAACACACCTCCCATCACCCTGTCCTCCTCCGCTGCCTTTGTATTAAGAGACATTGATTTCTCCTAGATCGCATAATGTAACTGTTCTTAATGGTACGGACAAGCCACCTCCTAGGGAACTAATTGCAGGCAGAGTTTCCAGGGGGAGAAGGACAGCTGTAATGCTTAGTGGGAAAGAAACCAGTCTGTTGAGCTGAATTGCCTGTTGCCGCTTGCTCCTGAATGAGAGTCCCAGCAAAAAACAGTCAGGCAGCACCTGCCGGTATGCAGAGGGCTGCCTTGGGTCTTGTATCTGTCTCTGGCAGGTTACGTACATGCGTGCAGCCCAAGGAACTGACATGAGGGCCTGTCGTGGCCCAGTGCTGAGGGTGTCTGAATGATCTCAGAGCTGCTCCTGCCTCAGGATAAGAAAATGGGCTGTAGCTCCAGTCTGCCCGTGTCCTCCTGAGAGGATGGGCATCGCTTGGGGATCAGGGATGAGAGAGACTTTTCTCCTCCAGTCATGTGGCTTTGACCGACTAGAAGGAGAAAGTGCAAAGAGGTTTCACCACAAGTCCGCTCTCATTTCAGGCCAGCCGTCATGGGTTCTGTGATGCTGTCCCAGGTTCTCGTAGCCACCCTGCACAGACATTATATTTGCCTCTCCCCATTTCCCAGAGAGCAGGAATTCCCCGCTGCTGGCAGCTGCCAAGTGGCAAGGCCTTCTTGTGCTAGTGGGAAGGTGAACTGGGCCCTTTGCCCATTGCAAGATGAAAGCAGTCTTGCATGACTTAAATCCGGGATGTGTATACTTGCTTGGCTTCGCTAGCCTCATGCTGTGATGCACGTGTGCCCCTCAACGACTGTCATCTGCTCCACGTGCAGAGGACATGGGGTGTAAGTGGGCTGTGCCTAGTCTATACTGAGCAGACATGTATACGCTGAAGGATCGGTGTATTAACAGGTAAAACAGCAGGCATACCCTGGAGATTGCCTCTGCTTTTGGCTCGACAGTATGAAGCAAAAGCACCAAGTACATATAACCTGAGACCTGTGCATGCTCCCAGTAGGCTGGTGGTGTGTTACTGACTACCATTTGCCGAGTCCATGCATCGCTGGCCCGTGCATCCTTCCCTCCGTACAACTCTCCTGTGATCTGCTTCTCCTGCATGTAAATGACTTGCATCTCTTCTGTTGCTTCGGGCTTCCTCGCGACACAGGGAGGGCTTTATTTGGGTTTGAGAATGAACGATAGATAGCTCTGATAACAGTTCCAGGCCAAAGACACCTGAGGATGGGAAACCTTTTGATGGCAGCTCACTGTGCTGATGCCCTTTGGGAGTCACTATGCAATTCCTCTGCTGTGAGTCTGACAAATCTCAGGGACAGCTTGGCAGCAGTCCATACCTGTCTGCACCTGAGTTTTGAAGGCCCAGTGTCCAGCTGTAAGGCAACAACCATAGCCCAGTAGCTCCACATAGGGGAATGCTGGGCTGGTAAGAGGAGCTTGGTCATCCAGAAAGCCCCGGTGGAAGGTGCACATGATTTGCTAGTGGAAACACCAGAATACCTTACTGGGGGAATATTAGAGCAGGTATCTGAGCAAAACACCTTTCAACATCTAAAGTCCAAAGTCAAAGTCTGGAATCCATCCACAATCATTTCATCTATAATTCCAAGATCCTCCTGAGCACGCCGGGAGGTGACATGTAACCTCAGAGCTCTGACGGCTTCATGTGGAGAAGGTGTTTATATTTCCTTAGGGCTCTCTCTATCACCTGCTGAGTGTGTGTGTAAACCTCCATGGCTTTTCATGGTTGCAAACACCACAGGCCAGTAGTTAGTATATAGGAATTGGTTTCGGGAGAGCTGGTTTATCTTTCTAGCAGTGCTATTAACCTGCTTTCTGACTTGATCTAAGCACAGTTTCTCTGCCTGTCATGGCCGTCTCTGCAAGATGCTTCTTAATTTGGAAACAAAATAATTAGTGTGTGAAGGAAAAAAGAAAAAAAGGATTCAGATGCCCTCAGGTGAGAGGTGCTTTAGACAGGCAAAGCATTACTTTATCCATCCTCAGTCACTCCTGCAGTGCCAGGATATTTATTAGCCACTTGAATTCCTTTAACACAAACTGTTGATTTTCTTCCCAGACCCAGGCTTTATTACTATGGGCCAGAGCCTGAGAGTAGGACTACAACTTAGTTTTCTCCCTGCTATTCACCAGTGTGCTAGCTCCGTCCCTACCATCATAATGATCCAGCCTGTAGCAACCTACAATATGTGTATGGGGTGGAGGAATAGTGTAATGAAAATAGCGATTTGTTTTTAATATAACAAAAGGAATCTGTGCTTTTGGAGTTACGCTGATCCTGCTGTCTCCGCATGTTATTCATTTTGTCTCCTCTCCCCATCTGTTCTGCTCCTCGCCTTCCTCCTGCTCCCTTGACCATGCAGTCCTCCTGCTGCTGCTACTCTCCTCCAGCTGGGTACCAGCCCTCCATTAGGCTGTGCTTCTTGGGAACTCCTGCTGGAAACATTGGCCACTACCACCAGGGTCTTATTCTCTTCACCCTTTGTGGCACTGGTATCAGAAGAGAAGCTGGTAGGAGGGACAACTACAGGGGTTCTTCCTTTCTGTTTCCGGTTGCTTTTGCGGCTTCCCCCATTCTTCTCCACTTGGGCAGCTGTCGCAGCTACTGCAAGTGGGCACCTATAGACAGAGACAGCAAAGTAGGGCATCCTCACCTGTCACATTGCTGTTAGCATAGGTAAAAGGTTGCCCAACCCCAGCAGGCGCCTGGGCTGCCACAGGAGCAATGCATGCAGTACAAACTAGTATCACCATTCCTGTGTTCTTGAGGGGTCATACTTCTCCTGGGCTTGTCCCTTGGCTACTAATGCCACTGTTGGGTGGCAGGCTGTGCTCCAGCTGTCTTGTTGGCCCAAGAGAGGACGTCCTGAGCCTGCCTTCGTCCCACCAGGCTTGGTTGGCTTTGATGCCTCGAAAGGGACGCCAGGATGTACTTATATTTTTAAAAATCATAACCAGTAAATGTCAGTCCCATTCATTACTCATCTTACTTCTGAAGTTTCTTGAATTAATTCCAGCCGTAATCACAGTATATCTCTATTTATAGAAAGCCAGGACATCTCGCAATACTGAAACATTCTCTCTTTACAGGACACCTTTCTGTAAGGGCTGGTAATTGGTAAAGCTAATAGGCTCTAAAAGAATGCTACTCACTTGGCTTGAATGCCCCTAACATTTAGGGGTGCAGGGGAGTGTGTTTGGATCTGTACCTAGCTCTGAAGCTAGTTTTATTCCACTTTTCTCATAATTGCCTAGGAGTGAAACTGTGGTCTCAGGAGCTTCGGATTTTTTATGAATTGGGATGTTTTCTAGTGCTTGATGATGGCCAGAATAATTTACAATTTCAATTACTCTTTTAATTGTTAAGACTATTAAAAATTGGCATCCAGATCATCAGACTATTGAATGGAGTCTAATCCATTTCTTTTATTAATAGTATCCAATGAGTATTCTTATAAGTCTGCAATGTGAAGTACTCAAGGGTGGGCATGTTGGGGCAGCATGGTACCTTGCTTTGCTCTTTTGCACAAGATGCCAGTCATTTGTATTAGTTCAAATTGAAACCGGCAGGATGTAAAACACAATGGTTTTGAACTGACCATTGTTCTCCTTGTATCATTACTTCTTCTGTCAGCCCACAGCTTTACGAGTAAGAGATTCAGTGGTGGATTTATAAATAATTTAACAAAAATCATCTAGGTTTGGAAGGGTAGACATAAACAAGTATCACTTGCTGATATGCTGACAGTAAAATTTGCAGCCTTTTAGTTTCATTTAAGAGTGAGGCCCACTGCTGGAAATCACCTGCTGAGAAAATGTGAAGAGGGCATCACCTGCTTGACTGTGCCTGATAAATGTGGTGCAGCTGGGAGGTGGTACTGGAACAACGGGGAACTGGGATGATGGGGAACTGATGCAAAGAGTCTTTTAGAAGCTGGACCGAAACTTCATCCTCAGCAAGGACACTTCACTGTAGATAGGAGAGCCGCACTGGAATGGCGTTTGAGTTCCTCAGAACTGGAGGCACCTTTCTTAGGATCAAGATTTTAATTCTTAGCTTGTTAATGTTTGAGTAGTCAGACTGGTAGCTTGCGAAGACCTGGATTGCACAGGCTGAGTTGGAATCTGTCAGAATGGATACTTTGCCTGATCAAAGATTAAAAACAGTTCTTTTAACCCTTCCTGCTGTTTGCATTTCCAGTGGAAGACCCAGAGGAACTTCAAGCCCAACTTAGAGTTTTGAGGACAGACACCTACAGCAGAAAATTTATGTTTAATATTGACCATTAAAATTGCAGTCAAAAGCATGATAAGGGTGCAACCAGTCCCACCTAAAGCACAGCATGTGGCAAACAGTCTTTCCCTTGTATCCTAAATTCCAGTCAGAGTACCAGCTAGAAGATATTAAATCCTAAGGAAAGGACGAATGGAGTAAGGAAAAAAGATCTTCCTCCAAAATAACTGAAGAACTGAAGCTAACCAAAACCTCCATGAATGTAAACAGAAGTTGGGATAACTTCCAGAAGATAGTTAGCAACGTTAATATGTGAATCAATACCTGAAGATCCCTCTTATATGGTAAAACTAGGAATGCAGCAAAAAGAAACCTCCTTTATGATGCCAGAGTACAAGCCTCTGTGGAAGACCGAAGAATTGACTAGTTAGAGAAAAATGAGGCCTAATGGGCTTATAGGAACTTTTAGTAAATCTTCCTTTAAAGTTTGGTTAATCCTTCCTTATGTTCTTTGTTTTCTTCCTTTGAGTCGTATGATGCGCAACTCAGGAAGAGATGGCATAAGGCAATGCCTTACCTTGTAGAATTTCATTACTTTTTTATTAGAGTATGGCTGACGAGGAGTCTGAAATGTATCACAGTATTTTTCAATTGTTCTGAACTGAGAAATAAGGGATTGATGATGTTGTAAGTTGAACTATCGTCTTAGAGGTGTCTGTCACTTTAGAGCTTCCTTCCTTTCTAACTGTGGAGGTGCCTAAAGTCCTAAAATAATTACACTTGCACCTGTGAAGTCCCTTAAACATTTAAAGGCTTCTTACTGGCATGCCTAGATGATCCTTAGTTTTATAAGCAATAATCAGCTCAATACCTACTTAACAGCTAAGCTGCCTTGGGATCTACAAACCAAGTATTCTTCCACTTGCTTTCCCCGCATAGCCAAAATGGGTGAGTTTGTCAGAGCACACAGATCAAGTGTCCATACAGAATGCATCTAAGAGGAAGGGTATGTACTACCTTCCTTTTATCCAGAAACACTTTGATTAAAGTATTTACCTAGAGATGTGGTGAATATACCATCTCTGCCTGAACAGATCTGTACCCCCACCTCCCAGGAGAATGTGCTATTAGGCTATAGAATATACTGGGACAAGTGTTTTCTGGAGAAGCTGATCTGTTTTGCACAGACAAATAAAATATTAATTGGACCAGAGCAAGAGAGAGTGAAGAAGATAATCCCGACTCTCTACCTTAGTGTTTATGATATTTGTAGAGGGGCGGGAAGAGCTTTGGTTAAAGCTTTACGTTATACATTGTCAATAAGGCCAAAGCATTTTATGCCCATTTTTATGTGTCTCCAGTAACATGGTCAACTGCAAGTTGATGGCTAAAACAATTAATAGGAGCTACAAAGGAGGAACATCAGGATCTAGGAAAGGGGAAGAACAAGTCAGGATGTACTGATGTAAGATGGTTGTTTCAAATCATCCTAGCTTATTTACAAAGGTGATGGAAGCAGTCTCTGAACCATGAGCTTTGAATGCTTTGAAGACTTGTGAGGGCTGGATGAGGTGTCAGAAGGCTGAAAAAGAACAAGGAGAGGATAAGAAATTACAGACTACTCATTTTAACTTCATTCCTGGGGAAAAAAAAAAGTGGTGGAAATAATCAAATAAAGATTATTAAGAGCCAGCACAGATATGTCAAGAATAGATCATGTCAAACCAATTTAGCTTTCTTCTGTAGCAAGCCTTGGGGATACAGGGGAAGTAGTTGTCATACCTTGTCATTTGTAAGGATTTTGACATTATCTCACAGGCTTTTATCATAAGTGAAGCAAAGAAACATGGTCCAAAGGAAAACATTACAGCAGGGATGCACAACTGGTGTAGATAATCCTACTCAATGAGCAATTCTCACTGATTTCCTGTCGAAACAGAAGACTATCAAGCGGCTTGCCGCAAGCTTGAGCTGTGGCCTGTTAGTGCTTCATGGTTTCATTAAATACATTGTACTTTATGTTTTAATTTCAACCTAGATGACTTTCTAGCGGAAGTATTTTTTTAAAATCTGCAGGTGGCATGAACCAGATATTGGCTGGTGGAAATTACTGAAATTCAAGACAAGCTTGTCAAACCAAAGACCTGGTTCGAACAGCATCAGAGCAAATGTGAAGTGCTCTCCATGGGAATGGTTAATAAATTGCAGCCAACTGTCCATGGGAGCTAGCAGACCGTCTGCTTCAGGAGGGGAGACAAGGTCTCTAGAGGACCGCAAGTTCAATGTTAGTCTAGAACATCATTCTGTTGTCAAAAAGGAAAACATCATCTTACCAGGTTGTGCAAATGGGAGTATGGGCTGTTCAGACACATCTAATAAGCTTTCAGCTCTGGTCAGCACATGTAACTCTCAGCTGAAACGTCATGCCTTGGTCTTCTACTGCACTCTAAGAAAGTGTGGTCCAGTGAGAGAGAGTGCAGACAAGGGAAATATAATCTGTAAGGAAAGACAAATAATTAGGGTTGTTTAACCTAAAAGGAATAAGGCTGAGAGGGGTCAGGATGCTAGTCTGACAAGTGCAAGAAAATGGGAATAATCTGTCCTTCCTGTCCAGGGTGGATAAAACAAGGAGTAATGATCTTTAATGGGCCATCAGAGTGATTCAGACTAGACTTCAGTAAGAGTCCAAAAGGATTGTGATGCACTGTAATAGATTGTCTGAGAAAACTGTGAGAACTCCAGTCACCGAAGGACTGTAGGAGATGCTTCTGGACCAGAGGATGGACTAAATGGTCTCCTGTGCTCTCTCAACACTATTTTGTATGATTAGTATCAAATATTCACTGAAGCAGGAACTGGACCAAATCCATCCTCTTGCAGAAGAGTGCTTAACCAGTAGGCTATAAAGCTGTATTTACTCTGTACTCTTTCTGTTTCTAGCCTCANGGATGGACTAAATGGTCTCCTGTGCTCTCTCAACACTATTTTGTATGATTAGTATCAAATATTCACTGAAGCAGGAACTGGACCAAATCCATCCTCTTGCAGAAGAGTGCTTAACCAGTAGGCTATAAAGCTGTATTTACTCTGTACTCTCTCTGTTTCTAGCCTCATGCTTATTTAATACTTCCATGAAAAAAGCCTAAGATCTTAAGCAGGAAAATTTAGGAGCGGCTTACTCTAAACAATCTTCTACAGGAAGAAAGTAAGACTTGAGATCTTTTTAGGTACAGTAGAGAGTTGAATCGACATTGCTCATAATTTAGGGAAGCTAGTCTCTCCACTGAGATACTAGAAAAATACTTATCTACTGCGTGCTGTCAGAGGGGAACTATAGTTGTCTCTTTCTGGGCAGGGGTTCAGGGCTTGGAATCTGAAATAGAAGATGCCTCCCTGATAACCGGATGCCCAAACCCAGACAGTTTAGATGTTGCTCAGTCTTCAGTATTTGCTGTAGGTAGGTTCAAAAGGCATTTATTTGGTGTATTGTGATACTGAGGTGCCTAGTACTCTCCATATTTTCTAGTGGACTTAAGACTATGGTTTCTGCAAGGCATCTCACCTTCTTCCAGGACTTAGCTCCAACATCCATCTTCTGAACAGAGACATCTGCTGGAACTCCACACTGAGATTCCCTTTTCATCATCCTCAGGAGAGAATTATTACAAGGGATTTATCAGTTGGTGGCTTCCTCTACCTGCCTGATGTGTCTCTGAATTGTCTCAAAGCATTTATATGGAAGTCACTCAGAAATTCCCAACTGGAGTGCTCTACCCATACTAGCACTTGCCTTCAGTGCTTAATCCCCTCTGCTCCCATTATGCTGTGTCCCACCTGATGCTGGGAATACTTAGCAACATGCTGAGATATAATATTCACCTTCATAGGTGAATAGCAGAAGAGCTACTGCTGCATGAGAATATAGAAAGAACTAAAGCTGACCTGTGGTATCTTCCATTATCACGTGTTGAGTCCATACAACCCTCAGGAAGATATTCTTTCTTCGGTTATTCCAAAGCCTTTACACAACACAAGACGGGGAACAGGACACCCTGCCTGTAGACAGGATTACCCAACTTTTGGGGGATGAGATAAATTGTAATAGTCAAAGACAATTTTTTCAACTACATCAAATTTTGCTCAGCTTTCCCTGTTTGGATAAGAATTTTCTTGGTAGGGGACTTCTTCAAATGGACACTGTATTTTTTTAATTTGTTATTTGGCTGTATTTGTGGAGATAAGAGGAATAAAGCTTTGAAAGTGTAAAGAGTTTTGCAATTTAATAGCAACAGTTGCACCTTTATAAGGAAAGAGAATGCCGTTATGATTTCAAATGATGAAATTTCCTATTTGCTTCCTTTTTAGTTTATGTTTTTAAAATAAGAGATTAAATACTGTTTGTTAAGCATACATTGAATTTTCAAAGTCAAATACTTAGAGTATAGAGAGATAATTAAAAGGGTTGCCTATCCATCTTTATCCATCTCACGTATAGGCATAATGACGTGGTCCTTAATTATAAATCAAATAGTGGTATATATTTTTTTCAATAGGGTCCCTGTCTCATTCAGTGCACAGAATGGAATATACTTACGGACTGAATGAGTTTTGCCGCAAATGAAGGTGCTTTCTATAGGTCTCTTGTTTCATTTACTGCCAATGATGAAGGTTATGTATTGAATTGGGCAGGGTGCTGCTCAAAAGCAGAAGAATGGTCTCATGTTTTGGCAATTGAATACTGCCCTGAAGAACTACGCCTTTTCCTGCCTTTTGCCACGAGTTCCTATTTGATATGAAAAAGCCATATAAATGAGGTTTTCCATGGGTGGCCACTAATTGGTGTGTTCTCATTTTCTGGATTCTCAGTCTGAGACACCTGGGGTCTGACTTGCAGAAGTGCAGAGCTGGTATTGTATGGAGTTCTGCTCTCAACACACACACAGCTGGGGAAATGCTAACCCACGGCATTGCAAAATAGGGACCCAAAACTAGTGGGTGCATTTTGACCTTAGCCTCTTTGTGTCTGGTATCACTGTCTGTAAAATAGAGGTAACAACCCCACCTACCTCCCTGGGAGAACATCCATTAAGACTCATGAAGCAGTGAGATATTATGGCAAAACAGCACCACAGAAAAAGATCACGAGGAAATTAGTATTCTGCATTCAGTGATGACTTTGAATGATGTGTGGCAAATAAGGCACTTTGCCATGCCTGAAATTAGGATGATGGGAAAATACTGAATCACTACCTACTCAATGAGCTCTGTCTATCCTTTGTAGTAGCTGGGGTGGGGGAGACTTGCAAGAAAAAAAGAAAAAAAGATATTATAAAGACTATTAGAAGGCATATGCACAGGGAGTCAAAGCAAGGTTTCAGAGGTAGTCTCCATTTTACATTTTCTGCTTCAGTCTTTACCATGTGCCCAGAAAGATGCTTGTAAGAGAGGCCTTTTATGTAATATATGAGTCATGCTACTTTGTAGTTGTGCCTGTGAACGATGGGTTGCAAAATAATTGGGCAAAAATGGGCCAGATGTGTTATCACTGAAACTAGTACTACATTTTTCACTGGTGTCAGAAGATGTCAGCTTAGATCCTTAACAAATCAAGCCTGGAACACTCTTGTTATTACTCCCTTTGTATGTGAGGAAACCAAGGCACAGAAAAAAGTGGAATTATCTGCTGAAGTAATTCTGCCTGTTTTCTCTATATAGAACCAATAGCTTCTAAACTAGTATTCACATGCCTTGCATAAATTAATCTAGAAATTATAGAAAAAGTATGGGTTTGTTCCTCTCTTCTTCCCCTCCCTTCTCACCTGGAAGAAACAGCTTGAGTAATGCAAATCGTTTGTTTGCTTTATTTGCCAGTCACTTCATATGTGTGTCTATGGGAGTGGGGTGGGTATCTGCCTACAGGACTCCATGGGAGGATCTCCTGAGGAAGGGCTGAGTTGGGGAGTCGAGGAAGCAAGCAGGTCTATGGTATCACAGGTGCTATGTCCTGACCTTGGTGCTGTTCTCATGAAGTTCAGACTCTCCGTTGCTGCCCTGGAGGACCTCCAGGTGAGGAGATTGTATTCACACCAGGAGAGGCTGTCTGTCTGGAACATAAGCTCCAAACCAGAATGGGCTTAAGAAAGAGGTCAGAGCGTTCAAACTGGACTTAACAGGGAGCCTGAGAAGAGGCAAGAACCTTGGGGATACGTGGTCATACACTTTTATTAATGAGAGCCTGTCCGGGGTTTCTCCCTAGTCTGAATATGTTGTTGTTATTGTGGAGACCATGAATGTCTGTATTGCCTTCCTCAAATCTCTGGTGCATAACACGGGAAACA
Source organism: Steatornis caripensis (assembly GCA_013398225.1). Classification (NCBI taxonomy): domain Eukaryota; kingdom Metazoa; phylum Chordata; class Aves; order Caprimulgiformes; family Steatornithidae; genus Steatornis; species Steatornis caripensis. The sequence goes on along the minus strand of VZSC01000340.1, from coordinate 319,198 downwards.
GTTTTCTGTCCGGGCACAGGTGGCAATTTTTCCCACCATTGCTACATATGTTGGCTGCTGTTGAACTGAGATGTTGCCTCCTAGGCCTCTGTGTCCATGAATTATCTCCAGAAGAAAGTTTACTTCTCCCAGGTGGGCGCAAAGCAGTCTCACATGCTCAAGGGAGAGTTTTTCTTAGCAGAGACTGAAATGGAAACGCAGAAATCCCCGTACAGGAATTCAGAAGTCTTCGAAAAAAAGCAATTCGTCAGCACTCTGTAAGCACAGAAGCAGAGTTGTGCCTATGTCTGTTGTTCTGAGACGTACCAGCATGGGGTGACACTGTAAACCCACCAAATCTAATCGCTGGTTATAACTTGAAGCCTGTGCCTTATGAGGATACCCTGTCTCCTGTTTTGAGGACCTTCTGCCGAGGTTGCCCTCCATGACAGCGTAAGAGACTCTCTTGCTGCTCCTCTGGAGTTAAACCTCTGGCTGTCAGGACAGATGCAGTGTTGATGGTCAAGGCTGAGGGATCCAGAGAGACACTTGATGGGGGCTGTGTAGGTGGACAACAGAAAAGGTCCTGTTGGCAGGTCTGGAGGAAGGACACTGTCCCTCTCTGCCAGTTAAGAATGGAAGTGGAGAGGCTGTCACTGTAGGGAAGAAAGAGGCCTTGTTGAAAAGTGCATGTATGGTTGTCTCTCTGGGCCAAACCTGATGCATGTTTGCTGAGAAGGTGGTGGAAACGTAGGTCTTGTGTTAGCATTTGTGAGGTGGTGGGGATTTTGTAGTCCCTGCTGCTCCAAAGTCAGATGGGATTTCAGCCTACCACTGGGGGAAACCCCTGCTTCTGGCTTTGTCACAGGAGAAGTATACAGTGCCCCAGCACAGAAATGAAGGCAGAAGAGGCACTGGGCTAGGTCAGGAAATAATTTTGTTGAAAGCATGTGCAATTGTGTGATTCCACTGGCTTCTTCTCCTCATAAAAGGAGAAGGACTGACCACAGCATTTAATACTGCAACTTGTAAGCACCCACTTGTAAGCACCCACTCCAGAACTGAAGGGGCCTTACAAGCTAAGGTCAGCCTTTCTGTCTCCCGAAGTGCAGTAAGTGGTGCCACTGGCAGGGCTTGCTTTCTTCTCTTTCTCTTCTGTGGTTCTGACCTGTCCCTGCAGAGAGCAAAACGTGTTCCTCGTTGCTCTGCCTCCTTATATCCAGGCCCATTCTGTTCCAGCTTTCACATATGACTTGTTGCATCTCAGCTTCACGCAGTATGGTATCATCGATGCTGATATCTCCGACCTGTAATTTTTCAACTTCTTTCTTGGGTACTTGCCTCTAAGCTTTTCCTGCTGTCAGGCACAGCAGATGACAGAGTATGCTGAGTACCTCTGAGGGTTACCATACAGAGTGATTTTGCTGCTTGGAAATTTGTTTGTCAAAACTCTGAGCAGCACAGAAATGCTTGGAGAAGCTAATCAGAATTGAAGATGGGCACAGTTTTTTAAAAACACAAGTTTCAAGTACTGTGGTGTAAACAGGAGGTCAGCTTGCTGCCAGTGGCAGTGAAATAGCACTCACTTATACAGAGCACAGGAAAATGCTGGACAGGATTTCTGTCATTCCTTTGCTCCGCTTTTATCAACGCCCGGTGCTTCTGCCCTGCAGCACCTCTGCTATTCCAGCTCTGATGTTGCAGGGTAGCCACTGAGTTGCTGAAAACTAGGCAAGGGTATAACTGATCCTTTGAACAAAGTAATTCTCAGTTCAGTAGCTTTTTGTACATATTAAATGATTAAATCTTTAGGGGGCTTTTCCCTGATACAGTAATTGTGCGCTCATTAAATTGCGAGATAGGACTTACTTCCTATTAATTTATTTTTTGCTAAGAAAAATGTTTCATTTTCCACTGATAATCCTGCCTCACCTAATTCAAGGATGGCCAACTTGTGGCTTATAAGCCACAGGCAGATACTGGGTGATCAAAGCATGACTCCCACAATGGAGATACATCATATTACTGACAGCACACTGCTGATGTTAGGACTACTTTTTTATCAGTATCTCCATGTGGGAGGAAGCTCTCAGGGGCTTCTGAGGCCAACAGCTCCCTGCAAGCTCTGTGACTCAGCTGGGCACCCAGCCTCACCCCATCCCACTCTGTGTGCTGGGACTCTGGGGAGCCACTGCTGTGTTCAGCCTGGGAGTTACTTGTGGAAAAATCCCTCACCTCGCCCAAGGTACTGGCTAGGGATTTGACACCTCTTGGACATTGGAAGGGATTTTTTTTAAGATGTTTATGAGGCCAAGAGGTTTGACCTCCTGTGATTGAGTTGATTGCATTTTAGAAAGTGAAATCTGTGTAAAAGTTGAATTATCCTGCATTACTAGGAGTGGAAATAATAGATTTAGGCTTCAGCTGCAACATGAGCTAGTATATGTGTGGAAAAGACCACAGAGAAACTATGTTAGAAGAAAATTATTAAAGCTGTTAAGTCAAGTATTAAAAAATTAGCCAATATTGGAAATGCAGTTGCCTGTGCAACCTCAGCATGGTCCCCTCTTGTGAATGTATTTCACTACACTTCCAATAACAGGAATATGTCTTATTTTTCTTTCCAGGGATTTCTACCATATTGAGGTCGCAGAATGGACAATGCTCACTTAATGAGCAGTTATTCAATATTTTGTTCTCTCATAATAAGTCGGCGAGTGACCCCACGGCTTTGCTCAATAAATGCTATCCAAACTCTGCTCTGAAATCAGAAATACTGATTTTCTCCTGGGCTGTCTTGTGATTCTGAGCACATCCCTAATATTACTTAGTAAATGTTTGCAGCATCCATGTGAGAGAACAGTATTTTTACTTCCATTTTTGCAGATGGACAACTGAGGCACAAAGAGAGAGTTTGGTCATGAGGACTCCCTAATTTTATGTGCTGAATTTGAGAAACAGAGGACCTGACTTTTGCTAGTAGGTTTTATTTTCAATTGCACCTATCTGAAAACATCTCCCATTACTGTCAGCTGCAGCTCCAAGTGCTCAGCACTGCTCCAAATCAGACTCAAGATGTCTGAAGCCAGCTATTCAGAGATGCAGAACATGCCACTAGGAATTGTCCGATGGAATGTATGGGCCAGGATAACAGAGGAATTCAGCAGCAAAGGTAGGGGAGCGCTGTATGACAGCCGTCTGTTGGCTGCCCTAGCCCTGCGATCCTCTGTTCTCCTTTGCCAAGCCTCTGCATCCTGCATTTTAACTTAGCAACTTCCAACTGCAAAATATAGGACCAAGATTTTAGTGTAATCCCTTTATACCCCTGACTTTCCTAAGCTCCAAATATCTGTATTTCCTACTAATGCATTTAAGTCTTCTTTAAGCGCCTTTGTTTTACTTTGCAATCTTTCAGCAGATATTTACAATGCTAGTTCCAAACAGTGGCAGGGTAGTATCAGGTAATTTACAGAACTGTCCTAACAAATAAGATTTATACAAGCAGGAGCCTAGCAGGATTTTCAAAGAGCCTTTGTGCCTAATTCACACTGGTTTCAATAGGATTAAGGCAAGTGGGTATTTGTGAAGATACTCGTTCCTTAAAACCTCGCCCTTTAATTCTTCTTTCAGTCAAGTTTATGTTGACCCACTAGAGCTAAAGCATAGGAATGTATACTAAAATGTTAATAATTCATGAATTTTGTAAAGTGCTGTGAGAGTACAGTCTGGAAAGCAGGCATCTTGGGGGGATGTGTTATATTTTCTTCAGGCTTCAAAATAATTGCTTCTGCAACCAAAGCAAAATACAGGTGGAAACTTTTTTTCCTCTGCTTTGCACTGAGATCAAAATATCAGTTACCTGAAAGCCCCAAGAGGTGCTCCAATTCTACAATGAGTACTCTCAGATATTACTAAGGATTAGGCAGATCCCAAAACCTTAAGTTAGCGACTGGTTTGAAAGAATATGGAAAGTGTTTGTGCATTCGTAACTCATTCTTTCTGGAACGGATCAAATGGCTCTTGTTGAATTTAATCTGTTTGAAAATATTCTGTATCTAGGCTTCAGTTCTGATTTCATGTCAGCAGGATTTAGTGAATTGGTGATGCAAACTGACTTCGGATGGTGGATTTCTTGCAAATTACTCACTCCACTATGTTTACATGTATCTGTGTGTGTATGCATGTGTTTGTGACATGCAGTTTGTGATAGTTACACAATATGATTTCCTCTCTCTGACTGGGAAGGAGGAAAAAGAAATAAAAAGAGAAAAAAAAAAGCCACACTCCTGGGCTAAAATTTTTAGATTGGTAATAATTCATTATAATGGAATTTATATGATATGTGTCTTATTTTCATGGCTGAGGGACCAGTTCATCTGAAAAGTAGCGTACAACTAATGACACAACCTGGCCACATAACGTAGACATTTGCATACCAGAATCTTTGCTTCATTAGAGCAGACCTACAATTTGCTTAACTTCAGTGATGTGTCTTATAAAGGACTTAGTATTGTTATTGTTAATGCATCAATAAATTGGACTGGCAAGAACCAGCCTTCCTGTGCCTTCCTGAAGAAGCAGGAATTACGTCTTTCTACCAAGAAATGGCTCTATAGTTTGGATGCTAGGAGAAAGCAAGCTGGTTCCTATAGTATCTGAATTGTTTTTCCTCTGTAAACCAGTGTTCTGCCTGTGCCCTTTCTTGTGTTCAGCACATTCACATTGTAATGACTCCTGTTGCTTGTTTCATTGCTTCCTTTCCCAGCACCACAAGGGAGAAATATCCCAAGGATGTGGAAATAATAATAGTTGTCATCATCATAAATCCTCATACATTTGGCTCTTCTCACAGTGGGCACCTCTTCCTTCATCTGGAAGCTCACCATTAGAACAATATGAGCCCAGATGGAAGCTCTCGGAGAACGTCTGAAAAGTATTTGACATTCTTCCACTCCATCTTACTTGTCCTAGCCTGCTCCGGCTACCCAACTTCTTGACATCCTCAGAAAACTCCTAAATGTGCTGAATAGCACTTGGAGGAGGCTGACAGCAAATGGAGCAGTGAGACTCAGGGCTGTGTTTAAATATCTGTGTGGATTGCTATCTTATCTATAGGACACTCAGCCATTCATAAGTTCCCCTTTTTTATTTTTTTTTCTTTTATCCCCTGAGTGCTTAGCTGTTTCAGCACCATCTATGTTCATGGCTGGAGCTTTTACTACTGCCTCTGGGAGCCTGATCCACACATTGGTTTATTTTTAGCTATATTGCTAATTATTATTTTTGTGAGTATAGTGTTTCATTATTCATTAAAGCTGGGGAGACATTTTAGTCATTTCTCAGTAGAATAAATGGGAATTCAGTAATCAAAGAAGATCTCTGAGTAGGGCTTAAGAGAGCTAAGAGCAGCTATCTGGCAAAGAAGGATGGTATGACAGGTGAGGGGTGTTGATATACGAAGGAGTGTTACTAAGAAAGCAGAAACAAGCTATTATCGACATGAACAACGCACAGGGGGCAAGCCAAAACTCTCAGAGGAGCTCTAGTTCACCAAAGGAATAAACTGCCAGAGAAACCCAGAGAATCATCTTTGGGGGAAATGTCCAAAGACGTAAAAAACACTGCTCTTGCAGGGTGGGTTAAAGATGAAGAAAATCAGCCCTGCTGCAGTGCACAGGGAGGACCTACAGGACCCTGGAAATTTAGTATTTGCTCTTCAGTGTGTGACAAAGCTGTGCAGTGTGAACTGGCCCGTACTAACAGAAGAGGAAACACTGCACATTTGCTGGTGTTAGATCATCTGTGCATACTTCACAGTGTTTTCTGTGTGGCTTTGCACAGGATCCTGAGGGAAGAAGGTTCCTATTGCAGAAACTCACAAGTCCTTCTCAGGATGAAAACTTTCTTTCCATATCACAACTGCAGCAGAGCAGAAAGAAGTGGAAGGAGCTTTGTGCACCCTGCCTACCCAGCCATCCTCTCGTCCTTGCCAGGGGTCCCCTATCCCTTGACTTCTCTGCCAGGGTGCCTGGATGTACAGTATGGTTGTGTTACAGACGCACCAGATACAGTGATCTAAACTGTGTGCCTGGGGAAAACACGTTGCAATGTGCAGTGCTTTGAGGCTTCTGCCATGCTTCCTGACTGAAGAATGGAAAAAAGGCAGAAGACTTTAGGACCAAGATGTTTAAAGCTTATTGAAGCCCTTTTTTAATAACAACTGAAAGATGGGAAGCCCAGGGAGTGAAAAAATGGAAAGAAAGAACAGCTCTCCTACAGCAGGAAGCTTAGGAGAAGCTCTGGGTGACTACTTAAATGTGTCTGTGATATACTAGCCCTTATAAGTTGCAAGTCCAAATGCTTGTGGCTTTTTTCCCTAGCACATCTATTCAACGTGTTGCTTTTGGCTGGAGGTCTTTATAGCACTAACTTAACAGTGTCCACAAAGGGTCTATCGCAGCATGCACTGCAGGCTTTCCTCCCCCCTCCCGCTTTCTCAATAGGGCTGTATACAGTAGAGGAGCAAAGTAGGAAACAAAATGGCTCGAAGCCACATGTGCATTTCCCATAGCTCTGTGCCAGTCTCTAGAATGAGTGATTAAGCCCTGAGGCTACTGGGTCTCGTGTTCAGCTGCCTGTGGCCCCAAAGGATCATTCCAATCAAAGCCATGTCTCTGCTCTGGTGACAACCCCACCTGAAGGATGGGAGAGGGGTATGGCACAACATTATGCCTTCGGCGCTGTGCCACTCAGGAGTGGCAGCTGCAGTCACAAGCCCGATTCATCAGTTTCATGGACCTTGAAAAGCACTGAAGTTACACAAACTGGGCATGGTCTGAGGCAGCCAAGCCCAGATTCTTGTGTGAAAGAAGCTGTGTCATACAGGTCCCCTCTGGAGAGCTTTTCAGGTTCTGACAGACACTTATGCCTCCTTTTAGGATGTTCTCATCCTGCACTGACAGGAGGAAATAGATAAGAACACAGCTTAAATATTGCACAATGCTTTACCTTGCTACACCACCATGCCTTTGAGGCTCTTGCAACACTACAAACACTAATTCAATTAGGTTCAGAGTCCTTCTGGAACATAACAGTGTCTCCTCTCGCGAGTTGTTTGGAGCAGCAGAGCACAGAGGTCTTGTAAAAATTATCCCTAGTGAAAATGTCATTGAAATCAATGAAATTACACTCCACTTTCACCATCCAGCATCGCATTTGGCACTGAACTTCCAATAAGATCTCCGTACAACTGTTTGTTAATAAGCTGTACAAACTTTGGGATAGGAGGAATAGAGATAGGTGTTGTAGGTCTTCTGACACTTTGCTGTAAATCAGCAGTATCTAAGAGCTCATAGTGGGACCAGTGACCTGTCTCCTATATTTGATATCTTAAGAGTAGGTTTAAGTCTTCCCGTTCTCAGCTGAACTAGTGACTAAGGAGGGAGGAGATACAGGATCTCCCTCCTTCTCTCTCTGTTTGTACTTTAAACATGTAAAAGGAATTAGAAAAAAAAAAGTAGTCCAAGAGTGATTTCACAGAAGGTTTTCTATAAGGTCTCTGGCATCCAGGGCATGCTGTTGCTGTGAAGAATTCAGATCCATAAGAGGGTTCCATGTCTTACCCATTGCTTGTGGTGAGTTCATGCACATGCTGAGCCCTATCAACCACGCTGAAGAAGATAAGAAGATCGGTGGAACAAACATCAGCACCAATGGTACCACTGAGGTAAAGACGGGTGGAGAGATTGGCTAGGGCAAGCCAGAGGAAAAGTACCTGTGCACACGAGTGCAATCTCTGCGTCACTCAAGCCCAGATGGGTGTGAAGATCCACAGCACAAATCAATAAACTGAGCTTCTGTGCAGATCAGAGCCAGCACTCAACACCATCATTCTCTGCCTCCAGCAGTGAGGCTGACACCTTGTCCTAGTGAAGCTGGGGCTTGTGTTAGCAGGGTCAGGCAATCCCACAGAGCAAGATGCAGAGCTAGCCGGCTGGTGAGGAGAGTCCATGCCACAGAGACCGGTTGAACCCATCAGAACTAGAAGCTGAGGAAAAGCCCGCTGCCCCAGTGAGGAGGTGGAGTCTATACCAATAGCTAGAAGCCTTTGCTGTGGATTCCTTCTCTTTGCGGATACGAGATCCTGATACAGTTCAGCTCTGCAGTGGGGATGTGGGATTGGTCTATCTATCTGGAACAAAAGCTGAAGAGGTTATGAGAGAGGCTGAACTGTTTTGGAGCCAGTTTGTCAAACTACATAGACCTGCAATTCTGGTTACTTGGGTTTTGCTGGGGGGCAGCTCTGGTGATTTGAAAGATTGTACTCTGCTCCCTGGGGAATGGAGAAGCTGTTGGCTAAAGGTGGTGCTGTGGGTTAGTCTCTCTTTCAGGAGAGTAGAAAAACAAAAGACAAAGGTCTGACAAGGAGGATAATGAACAGTAAGAAAGGCAGTACTGACTTTACTGTCCTTGACAGATCCTGATCAAGGATCCTGGTTGCTACCTTCTTCAGGCCAGCCTGTCATTTCAGGTGGGATACACATCCCTGTCCCCCCTGAAGTTCAACTGTTGTATGTGTCTGTGAGCACAGGTAGCAGCTACAGGTTTCACCTCAGCAGTAGCTGCAGTTCAGGAGGAGAGAGACCTTTTCTTCTTTGTGCAGGTGCTAGGCGTAAAGCTGTGGGGGGTGAAAGGTCCTGTAGAAACATCATTGTCCAGATGCTCTGTGGAGCAGAACTACACTGTAGAGCACTGTGGGAAGACAGAGGAGGTTGGTACACAGCCAAAACATTTTCCTCATTGAAGCTTTAGTTGGCATGATCATGGCTGATGGGATGGTCTGTGATAATTGACAAGGATATTCATGAGAGCACCTTGCCTCTCCTGCAGCACCACAGCGAAACTTCAGATTTCAAGGGCAGAGTAAGCATCGCCCTTTACATTTTACAAGTAGGGTGCCACAGAAGTACAAGTGAAGGACTGAACACCCTTCATTCTCCACCTGGATTTCCTCTCCTGTATCTCCCTGCTGCTTTGGAGAAGCTGCTCCATCTCGCTTCCCCCCTCCACTGTCCAGGATGGGGAAGGAGCAGGAAAGGCTCAGCCCAGAGCTGTCACACACTAACTCACCACATCCAAATCAGCCTGTTTACTCACAGGGCCAGCTCCACAGCAGGGCACTGTCCAGACGCTGACTGAAGGTCTTGGGGACCACTGCTAGCCCCGTGCTCATGGAAACTACAGCCAGTGCTGTGCAGCGAGGTGCCATGCGCCAGAGAGAGCACTGCCAACACCTCTTTCAGCTGTGGCACAGTCAGTTGTGCAGATCTGCTCCAGGAGACCCTGCTTGGCTATTTAGCTGCCTCTTTTTTCGTGGTGTTTCCTGATGTCACACCCTTCAGATGTGGATCAGTGATTTTTTCTCTCTCCCTCTTGCACTCTCCCTTCCTCTGTATCACATCTCTGTCATTGTGCCTCATTTATTTGCCTCTCTTCCATTCAATGCCTTGGCTTTGGATAGGTTTTACCTCTCTCCCCACCTTTCCTTTTCTCCTCTCCATTTGGTTCCTTTGTTCTTTCCTCTCCTCCACTCTCATTCCTTTCCTTCTCTACCTTGAGCTCTGTCTTCTCCCTCCCCTAGCCTTCTGCCTTACCAGACCAGCTCCATGCAGTGCCCCTTCAACCAGCCCTGGGTTTCAGCCCCACACCTCCCCTTCCCTGCCCACCCCTGCACTGGCAAAGCCTGGAGCTTTGTGGGGGGGAAGGTCGCTGCTGCAATAGCAGAGCTCACCTTCTAAGCAGATTCCTAAGCAGATTCCCAAGCCACTGGGAATTAGTCCATGCCTTGCTTTCCCTAATTGCTAGGGATGTTTGTTTGACTTTAATGAACTTGAAAATGTTTTCTCAGAAGATAATTGCCCCTATTTCCAGTGACATAAGCTAAAATAATAATAATGATAATGATAATAACAATAAAACAAATACAGCCCTGAGCTTACCATCAAGCAGGGAGGAAGCTACTTGGTGCTTAGCTCTCTTTCATCACTAGGCTGAGAGATTTCAGGGTGTTGGCAGTCACTGCCAGAAGGGGGTACCAGAGAATGTTCAAGGTTAACAGGCAGATTAAAAAGGAGGTTCAGAAACTGGATGGACTTGGGGCTTAAGCCTTTCATTGTTATTCTGCTGGCTGCAAAAACCCAGCGCAAACCAGCAAGGAGCACAAGCGGGTGCTGAACTAGTGACGGCCTCAGTCTAGTTGCCCATGGACTGATGGTATCAGCATGAAATTCCTCACAATTTCTAGGTGCAACTAGGAAAGGTCCAGATAACCTCAGAGACAGCAGTGGAAGGGCTTGTAGTATCCGTGCCTGCAGTTTACTGAAGTTGGGGAGAAGCAGGGATACTTCCCATCACCAGAGCCTGGTGCAGCCCTGTGTTCCCATGGAGGTAATGGAGTAGGAGTTGCAGGACACAAGCTGCTGCTTCTTGTGGAAATGGCTCTAGGGACCTTGCATAACCCTGGACTCTGGGGAGGCTCAGCAGCTGCCTGCACCAGATCTCAGGGAAGCAAGTCTGAGCTGTAAGTTAGCCTCTGGCCCGTGGCTGCAGCTAGAGCAGAAGCAAATGTGTCCAGCCCTCATGGGGGCAGGTACTCTGAGCTACCAGAGGTTAATAACAATGCCCCAAAAAATTCTGTGGAGCCCAAAACTAAGCAAGCAAGGAAAAAAAAAAGAGAGAGAGAGAAAAGGTGGGGAGGGAGAGAGATCGGTAATTCAGGGTGTCATTACCTTCTCATGGTCAGCGGACCATGGGATTCAGAGTCTGAAGGTGTTACTTTAAAATAATTCACATAGCAGCAACCATCCTTGCCCAAACTGTCCCAAATAGGACCACACAAACCACATAGTTTGAGCCTGGATAAAATTTCTCTTTAGTCCACTGACATCCAAGCTTGTGTTTCTGTCTAAGCCCATCTGCAGCAGATATCACATATTCTTTGAATGGAATTTTTCTAACCAAATCATAGTTCAAAGGAAAATTTTCACCCATTGCTTTTGCTGTATTTCTTCAACATGGTCTATTTTGGGACTGGGTTTACACCGTCAGCTTGGATACCTTTCTGCTTCATTTCCAGGCTTTGGTCCTTGGTCTGAATGCCTGCTGGCTGGCTCCTTCTGGAGCGACACAAGTATTTCCCTCCAAAAAGGAGACTGGGCACAACTGACAGCACAGTATGTGCCAGGATCCAGCCTGAAGCAAAAGCATAGATGTTGATCATGCCAAACACCCAAGGCCTTCAACACAGTCCACACAGACCTTGTGCCCTCAAAGTTCCCTCACACGCTTAAGCCATACCCCAAGATATCCACATGCTCTTGATATTAACCATGAAAGCACTGCCTTGGCAAGCTGCAACCCGATTGTGTCTCAGACTTTGGGTGCTTTGAGTTGAAAGATGAGTGAATGCGTCCTGTGCCCCACAACCACTGAAGTGCTCCACAGAGCCCAGATCAGACCCAAGGCAAGTGCTTTTCCCCAATGACATCCACAAGCGCTCTGCTCCAGGAAGCATGAGTCCTGGACATCAGCCACTTCGCATTAGCTTCAGGGGCAAGGCTCTTCTTTCTTTCACCCAGCCTGCAAAGGCAACATAGACACTACTGAGTGCCTTTCTCCATTTAACCACTGGAGCTATAGGAGCTTCAAAGTGGTAGTTGACACCATGGTTGACCAACAGCTTAACAGAAACAGGGTGACAAACAGAAAGGAGAGACACAAAACAGGTGAGGAAAGCATAATGGATTTATTGAGAAGGCACACTGAAAATATCTAAATAGGTCTAATTTAGATTATTTTCTACTTCTCTTTTCAGTCACTGTACACAAGTGAATAACATCCATCCATCTGCCTGACCACCATTAGCTTATTCCATTCCAGTCACCATAAAATAGAGGGGAAATTTCCTGCATGTGAGAGGATCTTGTAGAGGAAAGGATGGAAACTCCATTGTTTGAGGATTTGAAACTGGAGAGCTGAAATTCTGCTGGTTATACCCTGGGGAACCATCCCGCATAAGCCTTCAGAGAGATGAATTAACCTTTTCTCTCTCAAGGGTGTTTTACCCACCGTCACCATAGTCATCCTGGGGAAAAAAGGAACTCTGTTTCCTTGCCTTGCAGACAGGTTGTGCTGAGAGGTGCCATCTTCTAGCCAGGTATCTTCACACCATTTAACTGGGTTAAAAAAGCTGTTCTCTGTGCTAAATTGCTTCCTCACTTCACAAGGCGTGAAAGCCTTTTCTCTCTCTCATGTGTCCATGCTTCACTCCTTCTGGAGAGACATCTGGTCTTTTTTTTTAATGCATTCTGCTTCTTAAATGCCGTCTCTGAGACAAATCAGGTCATGTAGAGCCAGGCCCACAAAAGCATTGAGGTAACTCAATCCTGTGAAATCAATGTGAGTCAGGTGCCTAAATTTCTTTGTGAGTCTGGGCCCAAGCGACCTTGAATAACATCAGTAGGAACATACATTGTGCATACATAGCCAAGATTAGAGCACGGGCTGAGATGCACCTTAACCCCACAAGTACCACGGGCGCTTAGTTGATTCAGCACTACTTCAGCCAGCTGACTGAAGGAAAGATTTGCACACATACCTTAGTGCAGGTGTCATGAGAAAGGAATGACTTGGTGTCCCTGTATCTTTGAATGAGGATCACAGGTTGTTTTTTTTTCTTAATAATTGTGTATCATATTTCCCTTGGGTTGTGAAGCAGGTTATTGATAACTGTCACCGGTCCTACAGATGCCCAGACTCTGGTCAGTATTGATGTCTTCTCTGCTGAATGTGGTGTGAGTCCTAAATCTGGACTCATGGCACAGAGGTTTCAGAATGCCAGGAAACAGCAATGTGAGTTGAAGAGCTCTGGGATTTAGTGTCATGTTAAAGAGGAGCTCCTGTCTAAGGACAGAAAGGAGCGGGTTATCAGAGTGATGAATGAGTGTCTAGCAGCCTGCTCCTAGGCTGAACATTAAGGAGGCTGACACATGCTATATATTGGTGGGCAGAGAAACATCAGGAAAGGGAGAGCTACAGAGAGGGGAAGATGAGACTGTATAATATTGGAAGACCTTTTAATGGAACAGTAGGTTCTTTCTTGATCTCTCCATTCCAGCGTCCAAGATGCAAACCTAAGTGATTATTTTTCCAAGGCCAGACAATGAGATAGGTACACCACGAGAGACAAGTGGACAAACAGCAAGCAAGGACCAAAGCACTCAGTCCTCTCCTTTCTTGCTCTTTGCCTATGTGTGACTGCAAACACATGGAACATTTGGAAAACATCTCATTTCTGCATTTCTTCTTTTCTGATGTACAAGCATGTGGGACATTTAGAGGGGCGTGGAGGTTAAAGTACCACTTTCTTCATTCTTTGCCATATTCTGACCGCTCTGTAAGCTGTGGGTTTGGAGATGGAAGGTGGAAAGGAGCAAGAGATCCGAAAGCTTCTTGGGGTCATGTCTCCATCAATTTGCACATTCCTGGTACCTAAGAAGGAACCTGTGCCCTACCTGTGCCTTAAGCATTAATTTCTTATCTCCTCCACTCTCAGCTATATGACAGCAAGGAAAGTCTCACTTACAGGAAGAGTCTGCATAGGAAGGGATGTCCTAGAAACCTGGAGGTGTGGCAGACAAGCAGATGGAGACGGTGAGAGGATCATCCCTCTAGGATTGGAAAGATGTGCACTATGTAGATAGAGACATAAAAGCTTAACAGAGTATTTCATAAAGGCAAAGCTTTGCACACTGTTATCAGTGGGTATGTGGGGATGGTCTGAATTAAAAAATGGACGTGTTTGACTAGGCATGTCCATAGATGCATCCATATAGCTATGTGTCCACCGGCTTCAGTGATTTCAGGTCCTTCTGCGTTGAAGGATCTATGATTAGTTTCACACTAAACGAAACAGAGGACATTTGCTCTGTGTAAAATGACAACACATCGCATGCACACTTACAATATCATGAATATGTCAATATTAAGTGCTAGTATGAGTTGAGTTTACACAAAAATGTGTAAATGAAGGGTGTGTGTGATGGAATAGTAATATATGAAACCTGTCCTTGCCAGACCTGATTCCCGGCTGGGAGCTCTAGATTCTGTACAAACACTAGTAATAATAGTCACTTTATTCCAGCCACAATACTACAATCAAGATGTCATACACGCATGGCAGATAGATAAAGACAGTCAGATTTCTTGTTTTCCACTGAGATGCTTTTGAATACATCCTGGCAGGGCTGACTCACTCTTTTAGCTTTCTAGGAAAGATAAATTGCTTTCCAGGAGCTTTACTGTATACAGGTTATTTTTGAGCAGCTTCCTTAATTAAGGTTTATCTGCTGTGTGCGTAATCCACAGACGAAGAGCCCTTGTCTTTTTTTGTGTGAACAGAAGTTTGCCTCTGAACAATCTGTTTCTCACCCAACCCATTGTTATGCAACATGACACAGATACTATATGAATACTGTGTCCTGCCCCAGAAGTACCTGCAGGCCAGTAGCCTGAAAATAAGTCATTTCAAATGCCTGGGATGCTTCAGTGGTGAAGGACTGAATAGAAATGGGATTCCTGAGGGCCACAGTTGGCACAGACAAACTATTAGTACATTTCTTTCATCCATGACCTTAAACTGCGCCTTTACACGAGCCTCATGTTTCTTATCTTTTATATCTGAAATTATGCTGAAAGCACTCTGTTGGAAATACATCTCGCAGTTGCAGACCTTGTGATCTGGCAAGGACTCAAACTGATGTAATCCCAACTAGGGTAAGAGGACAATGATGTCATCGGCATAGCAAAGGAGCCTTTTAGCTCTGTAACGCAGTAGGTGTGGGTTAGAGGTTTCAGTCTGACCTCCCTGGAGAGGAAAAGTGCTGTCCCATTCCCTGCCAGGTAAAGGGCTGGCTGGCAGTCACAGGTGTCCATGGGTTCATCTGTCAGAATAGCAGGAGAGCCAGCCCTGTGGCTTGCTGCACCCTGGCTTCATGCTAGCAGTGGGAAGGAGATAAGCCTTCGCAAGGCTACATAGCCCAGGTAACAGGGTAGTTCCTCTGGAGTCAGCAACATGTGCACGCAGCAGGCCACACTTCATAATAGGTGTCCCAGCTGGCATACGAGGCACATGGGATGTGAGAGCAGCAAGGCCAGTGGCGAGATCTCCCTCCAGTCAACGGTTTTCGCATTTGTCCAGGAATTAACAATTTTGTCACATTCACTAATGGTTTTGCAGGAATCCGGCATACAGGACTGGACTTTTAGGGTCTTGTAGTTATGTCTAAATTGTCTTTGCAGTCTCCCAGTCCTGCTGCTGTTTGAAATTGGCCACAGTCCTTAGGGAGAGAGAGTCAAAGCTAAGGCATCTAAGTGTTATACGGTGCTATGAAGGAGTACCTAGTCTATTTCCACGTTGCTGTGGCTACAGCGTAATGCAGGCATACTCAAGCTCTCCTTAAACCAGCTAGCCCAGGTATTAGTAGTTATGTTGCCACAGCAACGCAGGACTTGCTGCAAGCTGCAGAACTTTCCCAAGGAGCAGGATGGATGAGCCTGTGCAGAGCTCTGCGCTACCCTGGCTAGATCACAGCTGTTCCATGAACATGCTGGTTTAAAGGTACTTCCGATTTGTTTCCATCCCCTTGTGCTGAAACACGCTGAAAAGCTTACCCCAGATGCTGAATAACACAGTGCAGAATTAACTATACAAATAAAAGATGTACATGAATGGTTACAGCGTGCGAATGTCTACATCATCTTTACACATAACCATCACCTACTCTCTGACAAGCTGAGACAAACATGAAATCCCGTTATCTGTACAGCGTCGCTTAATGCACTTGGAGAAGTGCAGATACAACTGCTCAGCTGTGCCCCTGTGATAGGTGCAACAACCGTTTTGTCCCTGGGCATGGTCAGGAGCATGAAAACTCCTTGTGCTGGATTCTGTGTATTAATATCAGTTGCATATTCATTCACAGGCTTTTTCACTCACCCCCTATGTAAGTATCCTGGTGCCTGGTATCACTCCCAGACTTATTTTTTGCTGTATACAGACCCATCCTCACCCCTGCACAGCTGTGTAGAGAGGCGCTTTTCCTTGATGATCTGGGGCTGCTCGTTCCTTGGCCACCATACCTGCTCAAGCTCCCCACACCCACTCAACCTCACCGCTGTTTTCCTGGGAACGATCCCAGGTGGGGGCCAGTGCTAGGGCGGGGGAACCTGTGCTTGCTGTGGACCCAGAGGGAGATAGCGGGTACTACCTCTGGCATGCCAGCGGCCAAGCGCTCAGTTCACTGGCACAGCTTCACTCATACATATGTGCCTGACCCTGTCTCATGCTGAGGAAATGATCGCTTCCAGTTTATTTTCTGGTGATCGCTGCCAGTGTGGCCAGTCCTCTCTTCCCCTCTTCACAGACACGGTGTTCACGTGTGCATGCTGCGGTAGCTTCTTCTCCCTTATTCCTGCTGCACTCTTTTTAAAGAGTGTATTTGTATGCTGTCCCCTCTCTCTGCTTTTCTGTTCCTGGGCCTTTCCCCAGATGGCACCTCTCAGTTGCAATGGCCTAAGGAGAGGTTGCCTCTTCCCACTCAGGAATAAACCCTTGCTATCTTTCTCAGCCAGCTTGTTTTCTTTCTTTTGTGACCTGAGCCAGCGCTGAAAACCAGGTGCAGACAGCAGAGAGGCCAGTGGCTCTGCTTCTGAGTAGCTCTTTTGAATGCTTTCCGATGGGAATATTAATAGAACGGTGCCCTTTCATCAATATGCAGCTGAGCTGCTACTTGCCCAAGGGCTGCTAAATTATTGGGGTGAAGCATGGTATATCCTGTCGATTCAGTGGAGGTTTACGAGCTGAGCATTATCTGTCTGCAGCAGACCAGCATGAGGCACAGGCTCTGATTTGGTCCCATTTAAGACTCTAATGAGTGGCTTAAGTCTAAAAAACATGAGGAATGCCTGTTCTTTGTTGCCAGGCTGAATTCCCCCCAATAGTCAGAGAAATAATAATCTGCTGAAATTGGAAACACTGATATCTATCTGCCTATTATGCGTTCATTGAAACCATGAGTGGGGACCAGAGGCAAAGTGCTTGGAGTGCTTGCAGGCAGGGCATTTGTGAGGAGTATGTCCTGTGAATATCTGTGTATGTCTGACAGCATGCATCTGCGATGGGGCGGGCAGCAATACTATTCTCTGTTGGCAATCTTGAGCCAAAAAGCTATAAAGGACAAAACGCGTGGTGTCATTAAAGTCGCGCACCTGTGAAACAAGGTGTTATTAAAAAGAAACAAAGACTTGAAGGCAAAGGTGGATTTGGAAGGGCTGTGAAAATCCTCCTCGGGAGAGTGTTTTGAAAATGAGTAGTGGAAAAAAAATGGTATATTTCAAAATGGAAGGGAGAATAAATCATGGGAATAGAGACAACCCAGCTGGTAAAAGCCTTTCCGCACAGCCAAGGTGCTCTCAGCATTGCTGATGGAGATGATGAGGTGCTTTAAATTCCTTTTACAAATGCCTTGTGTGTGTCCAGCCCTGGGAGGAAATTAGAGCCACCTGGCTTTGAACCCATGCGAAATGGAAAGGCTGCTTTGAAACTTGTCACTGGTTAGCAGGAGGGGAAGTTGGTACATTCCCAATGAAACCAGAGCATGGGCTGCACCTGGAGAAACCTTAACTTATCTCCCTGTTTTCTCCTCTGCCCTCCTTCCTTCTTCTTCAAAGGTTGAAAAAAATGAGGACGGAGACCAAAAGATCGAGCAGGATGGCATCAAACCAGAAGATAAAGCTCATAAGGCAGCCACCAAAATCCAGGCCAGCTTCCGTGGACACATAACAAGGAAAAAGCTCAAGGGGGAGAAGAAGGGAGATGCCCCGGCGTCTGAGACTGATGCCGCCGACAAGAAGGAGGAAGGCCCTGCTGGCGGAGCAGCTGAGAACAAAGAGAGGGAGGCTCCCACTGCCACAGAAGCAGCCGCCGCTGACAGTGCCCAGCTGGAGGAGGGCAGCAAAGACAGCAGTGCGCCAGCGGAGGAGAAAAAAGGCGATGGAGCTGCTGACACGGGCTCAGAGCAGCCAGCCCCCCAGGCTGCCACTCCTGCTGCCTCCTCGGAGGAAAAGCCTGCTGCTGCCACCGAAACGGAAAGTGCCACTAAAGCTTCCACTGATAACTCGCCATCCTTGAAGGCTGACGAAGCCCAAGACAAAGAGGAGCCTAAACAAGCCGACGTGCCTGCTGCTGACACCACTGCCACCACCACCCCTGCCGCAGAGGATGCTACTGCCAAGGCAACAGCGCAACCCCAAATGGAGACAGTGGAGAGCAGCCAAACCGAAGAGAAGACAGGTGAGTGAATGCCTCACGAGGGAATGGGTCTCTCCAGAAATGGATACCTCCCTTGGTCTCTTGGGGACACATCTGAGGTTGGCCAGCAAAAGCTGGTGTTGGGGTTAGACTGAAGGTTAACAAGGAATCCTCTTGCTGGGTTTTAAGGGTGGGGGTAGTTTCGTGTTCTTGCTTAACACCCTCTTCCCCACTTCCTGGCAGCTTTTCGAAATACTGCACCTCCTCTTGAGGCTCCTGTTCCTCTAGGTGGAGGTGCCATCCAGCTCTTTTTTCCATGGCAGTGGGACAGTGTCAGCCAGCTGGGAGGCTTAGAGGAGCCTGGGAGAGCTCCCCAACTTCTGCATACGCTAAAGCAGACGATGAACCTTCCCAGTTACACTAGCACATGCAGCTCCAGTGGGGCAACAAAACAACCTGAGCTGATACCAGCTCACTGGAGGCTGCCAACTTGAGCTGAAAATCTCACACGACAAAAGTGCTCTTATACTGCAGGAGGCCATTTAGCCTTGCTGGTGGGATCATCAAGAAGGAGCCAAAAGGGTCTTTTTTCCATCTGCTTGTGAATAGATGAGATTCCTGGTACAACCACATCCTAGTCAGGAACATTTTGTTATCAGCATTGCTTATAGTTTCATCCACGCCAATACTTCCAGCCTCTGTACTAGGAGCAGCCCATGAGAGCCATACTTGCATGAAGCTTTTAGATGTGTCAGCTGGGTCAGACCCACATGGTAAGAGGATCAGGAAGGGAAAGGAAAGATTAAAGGTCCTGACAGCTCAGTGAGTGAGGACAGAAGAGAGGATTCAATGCAAACAGTCCCTGTAGGAGGTGTTTTCAGTTTTTTGCTCTTGACCGAGTGCAACTCTGCTTAACTAGTTCTGCCAGGAAGAGGTGAAAAGTTTTGAGAGACAAAAGTGAATATTTTTGACAGAAGCATAGTATTTACAAACCATAAAGAAGAGCTGTTTTTGAATTGTGATACTGAGTTGGGTAGAAAATGCATCAAAGACCTGAGGATACTTTTGCTCTTGTTCTTTACCTTCCTCATGTTATCAAAGAAAGAGAACATAAACCAAAAAAAAAGGTAACATCAGAGGTAGGCACCACATGAAAATCATTCAAGTGGCAGTGCCAAGCATAACTGGCTTGCATATTCATGAGACATTCAGTTGGACAGGGCATTCTGCATTCATCAGCTTGTTGGAGCAAAAATGTGGCGTATCACCTTGAATTTGATAAACACCCTGATGTAAATGTTACAGAGCCTCAGCATCCAGTCTTGCACTTACTGATGTTTCTCCATGATTTGATTTGGTCACTAGTACTCTTCCGCAAGTTACAGTTCCCTCTGTCTAATTAGACTTCCAGCTAACTCAGGGCTTCAGGCAACTTTGTTCCTGCTCAACAAAGCGATCAAATAGGATCAGATAAGTACTGGGAGAGGAGCTCATGCAGAACATTTATGATTTAAGGCATGGACAAGGAGAGCAGCCTTCAAGAGCTTAACTCTAAACTGAAGGTACCCAACAATGAAGCGTTGCTGGTTTTACCTCCTTTCATTTAAACATTTCTAGAGACAAGCCTTAAAATTGCATCGTCCAAGTTGGCTTTTTGTTATCTAGATCTCCAGCCCTTTGTTCTTGCTTTGCATAATGGGTTGAGTGGCAAAATAAATGTCATGTGATTTGTGAAATCTAATTTGGTATGTTGCATGCTGTACTTGTGTTGTTTTTATACTTGGTCCAAGGTATAAACATCAATGGCAAAAATAGGACAGAGTGAATCAGTGTTTTGGAGTCCTCTGTACACAGGATAACTACTGCTAATTAACTCTTAAGACTTGGGATGCCTTATTCCTAACAGAAATAGTGATTCTGCTTTGAGTTAGCATTCTATTTTTATTCAGCTTAATCTGCTCTAATGGATATACGTAGGAAACTGATAGTAGCAGACTATTTCATTCACTTAATTTTACCTGTTTTGAGTCACCAGTCATTAAAGAATCGTTTATTTCTACGCAGTATTCTAAATTATTTGCAGATATTTTCACTGTGCTCTTACTGGCTTTAACATCATTTGAAGTGGCCAACCATTCATGGCCACATCATTTGAAGTGGCCATTTAAATGCATGATTTAATATTATTTGCACATGATGCTGTTACTTATGTAAATATCTAGCCAACAGGGTAAGCTAGAAAATCTACAATCTAGTATATATTTAAAAATGAGTTTTCAGTGATTGTTTGAGTGTTCAAGACCAGTATGTGCATCTATTTATACTTATGCAGTATGCACGCAGCAACACTCAAGCTTACCAATGTTTGCAGAAAGCAAACATAGAAGGTATGTGACCACAGTCAAACTGATAGTCTCTTTAAAATGTTAATGAATATAGATTTTTTCCTAAATTCCTATTCCAATATGATATCAGCCTTCCAGTCACAAACTCGAACAGCTGGGTAAGTGCCCCCAGAGCCATCCAAGAAAGAAATGCAAAAAAGATTAAATAGGCCTTCTTGTCCATCTCTCTGAGGATGCTGGGTTGTGTTCTGCTATACACTGTATAGCACAATGTCCAGAATAGTAAGAAGCTGCTTTCTCCATAAAGAATATTCCATAAAAGAGCATCATCACAGTAGAAAAGTTCCCACAGACAGGAAGTATTTGCTGACAGAAAGCCTGTATTTTCTTTTTCCTATCTTCATCCTATTGCTCCCTCTTATCTCTTTAAATCTCTCTGTTTCTCTCTTGGTACTTACCGTTTCCATAGACTTAAAGACATTTGCCGTGTCTCGACCTTTCTCCCAGTCATCCCCCAGCAAATGCAGCACCAGTGGTTGCTGGCATGGCTGCCGTGGTCATTTGTGAGAGAGGGAGGGCTACTAAACATCTGCCACTCCAGTACTCCTCCAGCCTGGGGACAGATCCTCTTTCACTTTCATCAGTCCCCTTCTCCCAGAAGTCATCCCCTTGGCTTTCGAAGGTCATCTCTTATCGTTTCTGTGATCGAAGACTGGCACAGTAGTATGCGGTATCAGGCTGCCAAAAATAAATCAAATTGGCTCCTAGCCAGTGTCATCAGTTGGCTGGTTGCCATGGCATGCTTAGCTGCTACTACCATGAGGCGTGCCGACCGTGCTACTTTTGTGCGGCGATATTCATCTGCCTTGAATTTTACTACAATGGCTGTATTGTGTTATCCGTGCATATCTTCCTTGGTGTAAACACAAGCAAAAGGCAAGGACATTTTATTTACACCCAGAAGAGATTTTTGCCTTCACCTAAGTGCAGGACAAAAAAGACAGAAAGAGGGGAAAAGAATAACTAACCAGATAAAGCGAAGTGCATGATTTTTAATGCTTAATATTTAAAGCTTTTGGAGTGAGGGAGAGGCTGGGTGATTCTTCATACCTGTCGCTAATTCCGCTGACAGCCCTCAGCTCTGCTTGTTACTCACTTCCACGTACTCCACCTGTCTGTTGGTAATGGCTTAGGAAATGGCTTCAAACAACTGTCCTGTACCCAGTATTAGTTGATCTGGAAACCCAGGCATTCCCAGTTGTACAGTAGGGCAGTTTCTAAGCAATCCCCAATGTATCAAAAAGTAGACGGAAAAAGTAGATGGATTCCAACCTGGGTGAGGCATGAAATGAGTCAGTGGGCTTTGTTCAGCAGCAATGAGGGATTGATGTAAGACGGACAATCTCTTAGCTCTCTTCACAGAATCACAGAATTGTAGGGGTTGGAAGGGACCTCTGGAGATCATCTAGTCCAACCCCCCTGCTAAAGCATGTGCCCCTAGAGCAGGGTGCACAGGAACGCATCCAGGTGGGCTTTGAGTATCTCCAGAGAAGGAGACTCCACAGCCTCTCTGGGCAGCCTGTGCCAGGGCTCTGTCACCCTCACAGTAGAGAATTTTTTCCTCATGTTCAGGTGAAACTTCATGTGTTCCAGTTTGTGCCCGTTGCCCCTTGTCCTGTCGCTGGGCACCACTGAGAAGAGTCTGTCTCCATCCTTTTGACACCCGCCCTTTAGGTATTTATAAGCATTGATGAGATCCCCTCTCAGTCTTCTCTTCTCCAAGCTAAACAGACACAGGTCTCTCAGCCTTTCCTCATAGGAGAGATGCTCCACTCTCCTCATCATCTTTGTTGCCCTCCACTGGGCTCTCTCCAGTCGTTCCC
>VZSC01000340.1:272900-294600 GCA_013398225.1 Steatornis caripensis | reverse complement strand
GCAAGACCCTACACTTGCCCTTGTCGAACTTCATCAAATTCCTCTCCACGCAACCCTCCAGCCTGTCCGGGTCACGCTGAATGGCAGCACAGCCTTCTGGTGAGTCAGCCGCTCCCCCCAGCTTTATATCATCAGCAAACTTGCTGAGGGTACGCTCTGTCCCTTCATCTAGGTCTTTCATGAATATGTTGAACATATCTTCATGTCTTTTGGTGGGTAACTTTCATGCCAAGAAACTCTTCCCTTATCTGAGCATCCTTGCCAAGACTGACGATTATAGCCTTTCTTGTTATGATCCAAGTTTTGCCTTTTTGGTGTTGATATTATGCTTAGAGAGGTTCCCTTAGATGCTAATCTACTCAACAGGACAAAATCCAAAAGCGGTAGGAGGGAATTTATACATTACATATGGATGAGGAGGTGAGACTTATTCTAATCCAGGTTGTGTTGGCTTAAATCCAGAGAGTCTCCATCAAAGTTATTGGAAAGAGTCTAGTTTAGCACAGCTTTGAAGTGAGATTAGCATCCAGCACAGCAGACTATAGAAGAAGATGGGCCTGTGTGCCTTATGGGGAGGAGAGGAGGTGAATGTCACACAATGTTAGATTCTCTTTGTACTTTCACAGGTTTTCGAGTCTCACCTCCATATTTGGCTAGCTCTCACATCAAAAGCACTCTCAGATTGTCAGGTAAAAATACAACAAAGCCCAGAAATGTGAAAGAGTAAATTGTGCCTAAGGAAACAAATGGATCTCCTTTTGTTGGGAGATGAAGAATGCTTTCTCCTGCTTGATGAAATAGCTTTACAATGGAGCAGTTTCACAGCTGAAATGAAAGATCAGCCAGATGACAATTGCTTTGCATGTAAGCAGGCCAGCAGTTCCCCCAGGGCCCTGTATCCCACAAGCAAGGAGCACTGGGAGGCACCATCTTCTCTTCATTTCCTCAGAGGGAGCAAGTCCCTACAGATCCTTTTTTATGGTTTAGAGTTGAATCGGTTCTTTGTTTTCAGTTCAGTCAGTGTATTGATGGAAGGACAATACTTGCTGCACCTAGGGAGCACTGGCTATATAAAGATTTGGAGACGGAGACTGTCTATTGTCATGTACCAGCTAGAAGGTACAGCCTGCCCTATGCAAGAGGATTGCAATTGTATAACTGGAATTTTAGTCTTGGCCCATGAGTAGCTGGCATGAGGCAGAACACCCTCACTGCCTTTCCTGTTTCATGGGAGCTTATCTCTGGTGCTACACCTGGCAGACAAGGAAAGCAATGCAAATACAGTAGTATTCCCATGACTGCTCCAGAGGGAACAACTCTTGGCAAGCATGCCAACATTTTCTTGTCTGTAGTACTACTCCAGCAACAAAGTAAGAATATAAATGCAATCTACGTTACCTGCAACACGCTGAAAGGTGTCAAAGTATGTACCTAGTCCTCAGTTGCTTTGTGTTGTGCCTGCATGGGTATAAGCATTGCATATGTATTTCACAGCCTGCTTTGCATTGGTGCGAGTAGCCATGTGAGGGGCAGGGTGAGGAAGTGGAATGACACCATTTTCCAGAGAACAGGAAACCTGCACGCTACCAGCTATGGGTGCAGGATTTCCTCCTCTGTTGCAGTGAAATCCTGTCTCTGGTCCCATGTGGGGGGTTGGACTAGATGATCTCTAGAGGTCCCTTCCAACTCCTACCATTCTATAATTCTATGATTCTATGTGTGCCTCAGGTCTGCTATTTTCTAACGAGATGCAGCTTGCCCCATATAGGTAGGAACTGCGCTAGTGGGCTAGTGGTGAAGCAGGACCTGACCTCTTTTAATGAAATCTTAGGTGGCACTAAGCACATTTACTGATGACAAGGTATAGGCTGGCTCTGGAAAAGGCCTCTTGAGGAGAGCAAGTTAACCACTGTTTTGCACAGAGGAGGTACCAGTTCTTTTGAGACCTCAGTAAGAAATGCATGGACACTCAAGGCTGGGTAACTTGTTTATTATTTTGTGAAGGATGGAAATTACAGGAAAGATAACAGCAGTCTTTCGTCCCTTCTGATGTTAGGAACCACAGCTGTTGCAGTATCGGCTGAGCCCCTCCTCGGTGATCACGGCATACTACACAGAGTTCCTGTTCACGGGGGAGTTGGCCAGCCTCACTCTTCATCACACCTCTATAGTATTGTTCCAAATGAACAAAGCAGTCAGTCTTGAACCTGTATGATACTGAACTTTCTAGATGGTATACCAAGGTTTGCTGAGAACATTATGCTCTTACACATCTCCATATCAAGGAGCTCTTACAAGCAGCACATACAGGTGGTATTGTTTAAGGCGGTGCGTACTAATGTCACAGTATGTGCTCATGTTGTATAGTGGTCACTCGTGCTAACACATGGCTCTCTACAGCCAAGGTCGATGGTTAAACTCCACCTAGATTTTGCTCAAAATCACTGTCTCCTCGTTACAGTGTTTTCCTCAGTGACCAATCTTCAGAAATGCTTTCCACAATCTTCAGAAAATGCTCTGAAATCCCCACATGGGAGGAAGGCTTTCTACCATAAATGATAACTAAATTTTCTGCTGAGAAGGGCTCAAATAGCAGACCGGTAGACAGAATAGACAGATGGACAATGAAATTTAAGTGGCAACTGTTTGCTGTTCCTGCTGGCAGTGCTCTGCACCACCACCAGTGTCATCTCTTTACACTAGGATCAAGTAGGCTGAACTTTTCAGATGGATAAAAGCTTGCAGAGTATCAGCTGGGATTTACAGGTCCTAGGAGCAGTACTTTAAAGGTAGCAGTACTGACTCAGTGGTACAGATGATTGCCATGTGCAGAGGAAAGGGATTGGGAAGGTTCACCAGGTCAGCACGATCAGATTAGTTAGACATTCCTCGAGAGCTATATAATAGGTGCATTAACATTGGATTATCAGTGGCAGTGCAGTGATCACTTCCAATCTCTGTGGCAATTCCATGGACTCTAGCAAGGTGAAGTTGTACTCTCAAGGGTCCATGCAAATAACTAGTAGAGGAACATAGAAATTGCCAAGCCAGGTCAGACCTAACATCCATTTATTGTACTTCTCGCAGTGGCTAGCACCAAATACTGCTTTGGGCAGATGTGGGATAAACTGCCTCTCTACTACTAGGACTCATCCCTGTCTCTGCTGCCTAGGATTTGGTGTGACAGTTAAAGCATGATGTATTATCACTTTTGATACTAATTATAACTGTGGCTTTATATGGCATATAAAAAAACGCACAATATCTGATTGACTCAGTGTAAGCAGCTTCCCCAACTCCAACCAACTGCACAATGATCAGAAAGTTCAGCAGTGAATTGGCCATCATTGCCTTAAATATCTTTTTGTACTTGTGTTATGTCACAGGAAGAGCAAAAGCTTCTGATAGCCCTTATTGATTATTGTGATAGCCATTGATTATTGTATATAGCATCATATCGTATGCACATATGCACAGAGGGCATAGTACCATAGCCCTTGCTGTTCATCTCTTCCCTGAAGAAAACACAAGCAATGCTTTCAATTGCTTTTTATATTAAATGATTCCCATGCTTTTTATCACCTTTGTTGCTTTTCTCTGCACTCCCTTTAAATCTGGAAATGTCCTTTATGAGATGGGGTGACAAACACTGTACGCATTAGTCCAGAAAAGTCTGCAGTTGTCTACATGTATTTCCAGAAAGGCAGTATTTCTTCTGCTTTGCTCCTCGTCCCAGTCCTTATGCATACCAACATCTTTGCTTTTGAAGACAGCACTGATGACTGCATTGACATCCAGGTCCCTTGTGGATTTGAGAGTTCTCAAATCAAAATCTTTACTCTTTACAAAGAGTAAAGACACAGCACAAATATTTTGTTCAGCCATATGATGGTCTGTGAGATTGGGCAGTGGCCAAGAGAACCAAAGAATATGTAGGCAGTGACAGGAGGCTTACAAGTCAAGCCACTGGCATCAGCTCTGTGGGATAGGTTCCACCTCCAGTTCTGGACCTCCGATAGACCTGGGAAAGACCAACTTACACAAGCTCAATTTGAACAGGTCTCTAACCACAATATATTTCTGAAGACCACATGCATGCTGCAAGAGGGCTTCCTTATTCCCTAGCTTTCCTCTCTGTTGGTGTTGATTGTCTTCCAGCCAGAAAACACAGGAGACACTTAGTGATAATGTGTGGGGGAAAACTGAATGATGGAGAGAGCTGCTATTGTGTGCTTAGCTGTTCTCTGAAGGGGAGTCTGCTCTGGTTTGCAGGTTACTAGTAATGAGACTTTCTTCCTGGTTCTGTATTCCCTGCTAAAGGCTCACTTTACATATCCTTTAGCTCTAGTGGCCTGTACCATATAAAGAGCCTTGGCTTTATCATCACCAAACGTGAAAGTGATCTCTGGAAATGTTTCTTTTGTCTTTCTGTGTCCTTAGCTACATCACTACCAGCATGGGACACTGGAACAGAGCTGAAAATCTCAGCTGAGGTCCTGGCAGCCAGGAGCCTGTGTTGGACACCTGCCCTTTGCAGGGCTGCAGGGTAGTCAGGAAAAGAACTATGGAAACCTGGACAGGGCCCAGACATTTAAAGGAAAATGCTCTTCTCCTAATGACAGGAAAAATGAGACTCAAGGTTTCATGTAAATAAGTCTTAGATAAAGGTCATAAGGTCCCAATTATCCAGTGTTCAAAGGACCACGCACTTTCCAGCTGTACCTTGAGGCAATAGCAAATGAGCCCTCTTTTCATTATGAAAGAAAGCAGAAGGTAGAAGACACTGTTCAACCTCCCCATCTTCCTTCAGCAAAACACAGTAATTTGGAATGCTACTAATGATAACCGGACATACCCTGTAATCTACGGGGCTTAATGAAGAAGAAAATCTCTCTGACATTTGGAAGAGCATCCAAATCCCAACACTAAAGTGGTGCAGTGCTGCAGAACCATAGCTGACAATGCATTGCACGTACAGGGAAAGGCATGGGAGGGTGGGCAGGAGCGAGAGCTGTGACCAGTCTGCAGGAGCATTCCCTAGTGCTGCTGACTTTGGCAGAACTGTCTTAGCAGCTGTGAAAAATGTTTCAAAGACCTTAGTGGATAACCATTTGAAGAGATGGAAGACAGACTAAAGTAAAAGTAATTTAAAGTTGAGTTAGTGGAAAGTACTTTTAAAAACCCCTTTGCTGTTCTTAAAGGCTTTTGGCACCCATTGGTTTGAAAATTACACAAGCCTCTAAGAGGGAGGTGTGAATGCAAGCTTCTGTTGACTAAGTCCATAACTACCTATTTTTTAGATGAGTATAGGACTCCATCCCCTCACTGGATATGGGCTTAGAAATGAAAGAGTATTCCAGCTTAGACACCCTGTGTTACCGATCCCAAAATTTATCTTCCAAGCTCCCCTTCTTCCTCCCATCTTTTACAGCCTGTTTGGAGGCAATGCTCACCAGCAGTAGCTGCAGCTACAGAGCTGAAATCTAAGCCTCACTAATTTATGTAAGGCTAGGGTTTCACCTGTGATTTCAGCATCAGTGTCGTAAGCAATTCAGAGTAATCTTTAGTCATTAGTGCTGAAACAAGGGATATGCCACAGGAGACTTGGGCTGGAGCCTGCCCTGCCGCGCTTCAGAAAGACGTGCCAGTTGAAGGAATCTGTGGTCTTAATCTTAGATCTGGTCACAAATGGTCTGTATGTTTCTTCCTCTGGGAGAGACTCAGTGCAATATTGCAATATTGGCCTTCTACTTTCCCTTGTGGTCAGAAGGGATGGAAATCCCCTGCATTCACAGGATCTGATCAGGGGCTGCTGTGAGGTTATCTTCAGTAGGGCTGCTACAATTTATGCGAGCAGTAATTCTGTCAGGCCCTTTGTCTGCATTCACAGCCCATTATTCCACTGGTAGACCAGGGATCCAGATAGTGAAATCATCAAAGGAAGTAACTTTTTTATTGTCAAACAGTGAGCGCATGACTCTCACCTAGATCTCCTAACCCTGTACCACACCTGCTCAGTCCTGCACCCATCTCACTGTACAGCAACTAGTGTTTGGCATGGAAATGCAGAGTGCTGCAGGTGTGCACGTCAGTGGGACTGGTGTGTGTTAGAGAGATCCTTCAGCAGAGTAAACAGTTTTGGCACATGCCTTTAAGCTTATCTTTGGGGATGCAGGTACTCTTTGCACAAACCCATCTTAGCACTACTGCCAGGCCTTCATTGGGAGATTTATCAGTGTGGCCAAACACGGTGCCAGGCACAGGGACTGAACTTGACCTCTTGTCCGTGACACAACCTCTCCCAAACACACCTGAGGCCCAGAAGGAAGGCAGGCGGAAGAAATGCATGGCACTCCTGCTGAGCAGCACCACTTTTCTGGATGAACAGCAGACTTTGGTCTCAGGAGATACTAACCCAGCACTGTTCACTGCACTCAATAAAAAGACTTAAAATGAGAAAGGAAACATTTCTTTGTGCCTCAAGGTAGAAACCTTCATCATGGCTGAAGCCAAATAACTGTGAGAAAGATGGCTGGAGTCACTGATTTTTACATCAGGGAACAAGGAGGAAATTCCAGCTGTTCCTAACTGATGTAGCATGCAACTACTTCTCGTCCTTATTTCTAGCAAAACACATACATGTGTTTCTACCAAACAGAGAAGTCAAGCCTCATTGCAGTTCAAACCACCTCCGTGCAGGGCTTCTGAGTCCTGCTGTGCTGGAATTTTTCTGTGAAAATCTTTTTTTCATTAAAGAATTCTTTAATTTATCAAAACCAAACAGCATGTACCAGTACCAGGAATTATGGGATTTGTAGATTAAAGTAGTAAGAGAAAACTTTGCCTGCTTTTATAGTAGCTAGCATGTGTCGGTCAGGTACTCCCTGAAGGGAAGAGAAGACAAGATGGGCCCTTACTTTACCTAAGCCTTACCTTAGGAAGCTGAAATCCAGTGAGCTTTGCAAGCAAGCCCTTGAGCTGCTGGATGAAGTTTCCCCTGATCCCTCCTGCTGGAGCTATTCCACTTTGTATAAATTATTTATTATTTGCTGGAGTCAGGATGTGGAGTTTGGTCTCCCCCATTCTAGATGAGTGCCCTCACCACCAGTCTACAGAGTTAATGTTTTCCTCTGATCCAATGAATATTTAATGATTCATGGAAATGGAACAGCTCCAGCAGGAGAGGAAGAGTAAGAGAGACGTGTTCATTCATGTGGATATCTCATGACATTGCTCTGCGACCAGCAGGCAGGACCCAAGCCAAGGACCTTTTCAGCAAATANATTTGAACAGGTCTCTAACCACAATATATTTCTGAAGACCACATGCATGCTGCAAGAGGGCTTCCTTATTCCCTAGCTTTCCTCTCTGTTGGTGTTGATTGTCTTCCAGCCAGAAAACACAGGAGACACTTAGTGATAATGTGTGGGGGAAAACTGAATGATGGAGAGAGCTGCTATTGTGTGCTTAGCTGTTCTCTGAAGGGGAGTCTGCTCTGGTTTGCAGGTTACTAGTAATGAGACTTTCTTCCTGGTTCTGTATTCCCTGCTAAAGGCTCACTTTACATATCCTTTAGCTCTAGTGGCCTGTACCATATAAAGAGCCTTGGCTTTATCATCACCAAACGTGAAAGTGATCTCTGGAAATGTTTCTTTTGTCTTTCTGTGTCCTTAGCTACATCACTACCAGCATGGGACACTGGAACAGAGCTGAAAATCTCAGCTGAGGTCCTGGCAGCCAGGAGCCTGTGTTGGACACCTGCCCTTTGCAGGGCTGCAGGGTAGTCAGGAAAAGAACTATGGAAACCTGGACAGGGCCCAGACATTTAAAGGAAAATGCTCTTCTCCTAATGACAGGAAAAATGAGACTCAAGGTTTCATGTAAATAAGTCTTAGATAAAGGTCATAAGGTCCCAATTATCCAGTGTTCAAAGGACCACGCACTTTCCAGCTGTACCTTGAGGCAATAGCAAATGAGCCCTCTTTTCATTATGAAAGAAAGCAGAAGGTAGAAGACACTGTTCAACCTCCCCATCTTCCTTCAGCAAAACACAGTAATTTGGAATGCTACTAATGATAACCGGACATACCCTGTAATCTACGGGGCTTAATGAAGAAGAAAATCTCTCTGACATTTGGAAGAGCATCCAAATCCCAACACTAAAGTGGTGCAGTGCTGCAGAACCATAGCTGACAATGCATTGCACGTACAGGGAAAGGCATGGGAGGGTGGGCAGGAGCGAGAGCTGTGACCAGTCTGCAGGAGCATTCCCTAGTGCTGCTGACTTTGGCAGAACGGTCTTAGCAGCTGTGAAAAATGTTTCAAAGACCTTAGTGGATAACCATTTGAAGAGATGGAAGACAGACTAAAGTAAAAGTAATTTAAAGTTGAGTTAGTGGAAAGTACTTTTAAAAACCCCTTTGCTGTTCTTAAAGGCTTTTGGCACCCATTGGTTTGAAAATTACACAAGCCTCTAAGAGGGAGGTGTGAATGCAAGCTTCTGTTGACTAAGTCCATAACTACCTATTTTTTAGATGAGTATAGGACTCCATCCCCTCACTGGATATGGGCTTAGAAATGAAAGAGTATTCCAGCTTAGACACCCTGTGTTACCGATCCCAAAATTTATCTTCCAAGCTCCCCTTCTTCCTCCCATCTTTTACAGCCTGTTTGGAGGCAATGCTCACCAGCAGTAGCTGCAGCTACAGAGCTGGAATCTGAGCCTCACTAACTTATGTAAGGCTAGGGTTTCACCTGTGATTTCAGCATCAGTGTCGTAAGCAATTCAGAGTAATCTTTAGTCATTAGTGCTGAAACAAGGGATATGCCACAGGAGACTTGGGCTGGAGCCTGCCCTGCCGCGCTTCAGAAAGACGTGCCAGTTGAAGGAATCTGTGGTCTTAATCTTAGATCTGGTCATAAATGGTCTGTATGTTTCTTCCTCTGGCAGACACTCAGTGCAATATTGCAATATTGGCCTTCTACTTTCCCTTGTGGTCAGAAGGGATGGAAATCCCCTGCATTCACAGGATCTGATCAGGGGCTGCTGTGAGGTTATCTTCAGTAGGGCTGCTACAATTTATGCGAGCAGTAATTCTGTCAGGCCCTTTGTCTGCATTCACAGCCCATTATTCCACTGGTAGACCAGGGATCCAGATAGTGAAATCATCAAAGGAAGTAACTTTTTTATTGTCAAACAGTGAGCGCATGACTCTCACCTAGATCTCCTAACCCTGTACCACACCTGCTCAGTCCTGCACCCATCTCACTGTACAGCAACTAGTGTTTGGCATGGAAATGTGGAGTGCTGCAGGTGTGCACGTCAGTGGGACTGGTGTGTGTTAGAGAGATCCTTCAGCAGAGTAAACAGTTTTGGCACATGCCTTTAAGCTTATCTTTGGGGATGCAGGTACTCTTTGCACAAACCCATCTTAGCACTACTGCCAGGCCTTCATTGGGAGATTTATCAGTGTGGCCAAACACGGTGCCAGGCACAGGGACTGAACTTGACCTCTTGTCCATGACACAACCTCTCCCAAACACACCTGAGGCCCAGAAGGAAGGCAGGCGGAAGAAATGCATGGCACTCCTGCTGAGCAGCACCACTTTTCTGGATGAACAGCAGACTTTGGTCTCAGGAGATACTAACCCAGCACTGTTCACTGCACTCAATAAAAAGACTTAAAATGAGAAAGGAAACATTTCTTTGTGCCTCAAGGTAGAAACCTTCATCATGGCTGAAGCCAAATAACTGTGAGAAAGATGGCTGGAGTCACTGATTTTTACATCAGGGAACAAGGAGGAAATTCCAGCTGTTCCTAACTGATGTAGCATGCAACTACTTCTCGTCCTTATTTCTAGCAAAACACATACATGTGTTTCTACCAAACAGAGAAGTCAAGCCTCATTGCAGTTCAAACCACCTCCGTGCAGGGCTTCTGAGTCCTGCTGTGCTGGAATTTTTCTGTGAAAATCTTTTTTTCATTAAAGAATTCTTTAATTTATCAAAACCAAACAGCATGTACCAGTACCAGGAATTATGGGATTTGTAGATTAAAGTAGTAAGAGAAAACTTTGCCTGCTTTTAGAGTAGCTAGCATGTGTCGGTCAGGTACTCCCTGAAGGGAAGAGAAGACAAGATGGGCCCTTACTTTACCTAAGCCTTACCTTAGGAAGCTGAAATCCAGTGAGCTTTGCAAGCAAGCCCTTGAGCTGCTGGATGAAGTTTCCCCTGATCCCTCCTGCTGGAGCTATTCCACTTTGTATAAATTATTTATTATTTGCTGGAGTCAGGATGTGGAGTTTGGTCTCCCCCATTCTAGATGAGTGCCCTCACCACCAGTCTACAGAGTTAATGTTTTCCTCTGATCCAATGAATATTTAATGATTCATGGAAATGGAACAGCTCCAGCAGGAGAGGAAGAGTAAGAGAGACGTGTTCATTCATGTGGATATCTCATGACATTGCTCTGCGACCAGCAGGCAGGACCCAAGCCAAGGACCTTTTCAGCAAATAAAATCAGCCAGCAGACCAAGGGAGACAAGATGAGCACAAAACAGTGGGATGCCACTTCCTATGTCTCAGTGCAATTTCAGAGTAATTTCAGAGCAGCGAGGGCCTGGTGAGTTCATGCCTCAGATAAGGCCTTCTTCTGTGACAGCCATTGTCAAAATGATGGTCCTCAAGCCAAAAGTATGGGCTGCTCCACCTTGGCCAAAAGCTTAGAAGCTCTACAAGTGGGAGGTGTGGTAACCCACAGCCTCTGTGGACCTGTGCAGGCTGGGCTTCATAGCCGACTTTAGCTATGCATGAGNCTGTGACAGCCATTGTCAAAATGATGGTCCTCAAGCCAAAAGTATGGGCTGCTCCACCTTGGCCAAAAGCTTAGAAGCTCTACAAGTGGGAGGTGTGGTAACCCACAGCCTCTGTGGACCTGTGCAGGCTGGGCTTCATAGCAGACTTTAGCTACGCATGAGGTGATGGCGGAGTGGCTACTGCTTGGCCCCACAGCCGAGGCAGGGCCACCTTGGGCTGGCAGTGTCAGCAAGGGGACAACCACAGCAGTGCTGAAATGTCCTTTGTTGAGGGAGAGGGAGAGTCCTTTGTTGTCATTGTAGGCTAGCTCAGCACAGGACTGTCTTAGCACTCCATACTTTTTTCCATCATAGTGGACAGTACTGAGGATCTTTGACTTTGCCATTGACAACCCAGACATACTTACTGCTCCACGGTGATAGGTGATGCAACCTGGCCTCATGCTGCCACAGCATGACCGTCTGTGCATGTGGCATGGGGCTGCCTTGCTGTACCCCTACGAGGTCTTTCCAGCATTTGAAGCTGCCCCGTCAGATGCCCTCATGTCAAGGCTGAATTCATTACCCGCCTGATTGAATTGTTATTGTGAAAAGCCAGTTAAAGTGAGATGGCTACTGTGGGACAGCTGCACCAGTTTGCTTGGTGCAGCACTCAGAAAGCTGAGAGGCTGGGAAGTCCCTCCTGAACTGGGAGAAGGTTGGGTTTAAAAAAAAAAAAAAAATATTCCCAGATTTGAATTAAAATGAGAATTACTGCTGTTAGCTGCTGCCACCTTCACAGGGAAGACTGCTGCTGGCAACAAAAGTGCTTGTGAAATGTTTTGCAGGCAGCTCCCTCCTTCCTTCCCACTGTGCAGCTCAGCTCTCTGAAAACGGCCAGCACCAGGTGCAGGGTTGCCCTACACCCTCCTTTCCCCAAGGGCTGAGCATGCACTGGGCAAGCATCATCGCACCTCTGGTCACAGAGAGTTCTTGGGGCAGAAGAGGTGACTATGCAGTCCAACATCCCACCTTAAGTCAAGTTGTGGTTTTTCACCTCCCAGCCCTTAGGCTTTCTCATGGGCACCCAAGGGATGCGGCGACAGACCAAGATGAATCTGGCTTTTGCAGTATGAGCTGAGGAAAGTGTCCAGCTGCCCACACAGTTTTGCAGGATAGGTGCTGTGACTCCTGATCTTTCTGTCCCTGGAGGGCTGTGATTAAGCAGTCCCAGACAGGGGATTTTGAGAGGGGAGTGGTGTTCTGCACCAGCAATGCCACTCTATGTTGTCTCAAAGTGAAGATCTCCCCACAAGTGCTCATAGTTCAAAATGCCTCTTCCTGTGTCCACTCTGTCATAACACATGTGATGACCTTCTACTATTGAAACAAAAAGCAAAGGCTTCCAGGAGCTTCAGCAGGTACCACATTAAGCTTGAACTACCTCCTAGAGAGCAACGACTGTGTTTCAGTGCCCATATCGCACAAAACACATTGGGATCCTAGGTGTGTGCACACCAGCTGTGCATATGGGAAATATTAGTAATATCTTTGATGCAAAGAGCTGGTGTTGTTGATGTTGCAACTGCTGGGGACAGTTATCAACAAGATAGATNGACTGAAGCTGATTGTCCTGTATGATGTGCTGCGTGGTGACACTCAAGATGATTTGCTCCATAACCTTCCTGAGCACCGAGGTCAGACTGACAGGTCTGTAGTGCCCTGGATCCTCCTTCCGGCCCTTCTTGTAGATGGGCATCACATTTGCTAACCTCCAGTCAACTAGGATCTCCCTGGTTAGCCAGGACTGCTGATAAATGATGGAAAGTGTCTTGGTGAGCACTTGTGCCAGTTCCCTCAGTACACTTAGGTAGATCCCATCCGGCCCAATAGACTAGTGTATGTCTAAGTGGTGTAGCAGGTTGCTGACCATTTCCCTGTGGATTATGGGGGCTTCATTCTGCTCCCTGTCCCCATCTTCCAGCTCAGGGGGCTGCATACCCAGAGAACAACTGGTCTTACTACTAAAAACGATGGCAAAGAAGGCATTAAGTATCTTATCTTTTTACTCATCCTTTGTCACTCTTTCCCCACCCCCGCATCCAATAAAGCATGGAGATTCTCCTTAGTCCTCCTATTGTTGCTAATGTATTTATAGAAACATTTTTCATTGTCTTTTACGACAGTAGACAGATTAAATTCTAGTTGGGCTTTAGCCCTTCAAATTTTCTCCCTGCATAGCCTAACGACATCTTTGTAGTTCCCCTGAGTGGCCTGCCCCTTCTTCCAAAAACTGTAAACTCTCCTTTTTTCTTGAGTTGCAGCCAAAGCTCTCTGTTCACCCAGGCCAATCTTCTTCCCTGCTGGCTTGTCTTTCGGCACATGGGGACATCCCGCTCCTGCACCTTTAAGATTTCCTTCTTGAAGAGTGTCCAGCTTTCCCAGACTCCAAGGCGGCATTTCTGCTGACCCCGCTCCTTACTTCTCCAAGAATTGAAAACTCTATAATTTCATGATCGCTATGCCCAAGTCGGCCTCCAACCATCACGTCACTCACAAGTCCTTCTCTGTTTGCAAGCAACACATCCAGTGCGACACCTTCTCTAGTTGTATCACTCACTAGCTGAGTCAGGAAGTTATCTTCCACGCACTCCAGAAACCTCCTGGACTGTTTCCTCTCTGCTGTATTGTGTTTCCAGCAGACATATGGTAAGTTGAAGTCCCCCGTGAGGACAAGGGCTAGTGATTGTGAGACTTCTTTGAGTTGCTTACAGAATGTTTCATCTTCCTCTCCATCCTGGTTGGATGGTCTGTAACAGACTCTCACCATGATATCTGCCTTATTTGCCTTAACCCTGATTCTTACCCATAAACCCTCAACCCTATCATCAGCATCATTAAGCTCTAGACAAAGCACTTCCTAACACACAGGGCCACCCCTCCACCTCTCTTTCCTTGCCTGTCTCTTCTGAAGAGTTTGTAGCCATCCATTACAGCATTCCACTTATGTGAGTCATCCCAACACGTTTCTGTGATGGCAACTATATCATAGTTTTCCTGCTGCACAATGGCTTCCAGTTACTCTGTTTATTGCCCATGCTGCATGCATTGGTGTAGATGCACTTCAGTTGGGCTATTGATCCTGCCACATTTTTGCGGGGAAGAAGCCCTAATTCCTACCTGACCATTCTCAGGCACTTCTGTGGTTTCTAACCCATCAATAACCCCTGTGTCTTTGCTGTCTCTTGGCTCTCCATCTCCTACCTCCACTGAGACAGCATACCGAAGGACCTCACTAGCACACCATCCCACAAACATTGGTGTGCCATCTGCAGGCTTGTCTCTAGCAAGCCTGGTTTTATCCCTTTCCCCCTTCAATTTTAGTTTAAAGCTCTTTTCATGAACTCTGCTAACTCCTGTGTAAAAATCCTTTTCCCCCTTTGAGACAGGTGTACCCCATCTGTTGCCAGCAGGCCTGGTATCACGTAAGCTGATCCACGATCAAAAACCCCCAAATGCTGCCGGTGACACCAGGCTCAGAGCCAGATATTGATCTGCTGGCTCTTTGTTTCTTCCCTCATCATTCCCTGCAACTGGAGAGATAGATGAGAACACTACTTGTACTCCTGATCCCTTAACCAGTCATCCCAAGGCCCTGAAGTCTCTCTTGATTGCCCTTAGGCTTCTTGTTGAAAATTCATCGCTGCCTACCTGAAAAATCAATAACAGATAATAATCTGAGGGCTGTACCAAGGTTGGAAGCTTTTTCTTCACCCCAGAGAGCCCCAGGGAGTCAGCAGATTTCCCTAAGAAGTTGGTCCAGTCTGCATATTGGGCCTTCTTTTCCCTTCAGAAGGGAGTCTCCTATGACAACGAACCATCTTTTTCTCTCTATGGAAGCAGTTTTGACGCATGGCGTAGGCCAGCTTAACCTTGGCGACACCTCCAAGCTAGATGAACCATCCTCCTCCTCATTGTTTTGTTCCGCTTGCAGAGCCTCGTACGTATTGCGCAAGGGCATGTGGGAAGGTGGGTCAGTCACAGAGCAGACACACCTGCTGCACTGGGCAGGAACTTGTCACCATTGCCCCCTGTCCCTTAAGTCACTGTGTTCAGCCATACGGAGAGAGGATCGGGAATCCTCCATATCATGCATTCTGCCTGCCTCTTGGGCTTGTCTCAGGGAAGGTAGGGTGCCGTTCCAGTAGTCTTTCTCTCTCTTTCACACTCCCTGATGCTCCTCAACCTTCTCATCTCCTCCTGGAGCTGTGTCACCAAGCGGAGGAGTTCCTCTACCCTGTCACACCTCCCACAGGTGTGCTCATTGCTGCCATCCCGTACTGGCGTAAGAGCAGGGCACAGCCTGCAGCCTGGCACCTGGCTGGCAGCTCCCACTGGAGCTCTGTCTGGGAAGCTGAGTCAGTTGTGGTGGGTGCAGAGCTTAGAGAAGCCATGGTTTTCTGACGGGTGGATACCACTGCTCCCTTGTCAAGCTGGCAGAGCTTCAACGCCCTGCTGTGCAAGCTGCTGCGCCATGCCCTGTTTGCTGGCCCTGGTCGCTGGCGCTCCCTGAGGGCTTTTTTTATGGCGGGTGGAAAGGGATGGTGACTTGGCCACCGTTGCTCCTGGCCACACCCAAGATGGCTGTGGAGAGCCTGACAACAGGCACTTAATTCATTTTAGCGTCCAATTTGCAGAGCCTTGGTGTATGATGATGGACAGAAACAAACTAATGATCCCTAAATGAAATTTCTCCTTCATTTAAACACAAAATGGGAGGATGGCAAAGGGAAGAAAAAGAGACATTTTATCCTCTCCTTGATTGCAATTCCCTGCCTTCAGCTAGATCAATATCATTTCTGCTGGAGATGGAGGCTGCCTCTGGTTTCCATGGCAATCTGGTTGTTGGAGGCTTGCAGGCTCCATGAATCCCCAATTTATCAGCCTTCTAGGCTTTAATAATGGAGACCAACAGTCAGGCAGCTTATGAATGGCACATGTCTTTTGGGCCGGGGGAAGGGAGGCGGGAGCGTGGTTTGTAGTAAGGTCTGCAGCAATTTGTTTTCCTGCCACCGACAGCTGAAGGGGGAGGAGTACAAGGGGAGGAGCGGTGCATGTATTCTGGATGCACTGAAGGAATTTCTAGACCTTTTTGCTGCAATTACAGAAGATTTATGCCTCTGGTCTCTTTTCCCTGGCCAACTTTGCCGGGGCAGGGCGCGAGAGCAGCTGGTCCTGTGTGGAAGCTGTCGATGGAGAACCGAAAGGCTCTAGCACTCTCCATGTTTTCTTCCTCTCCTTAACCCTTTTTATTTCAGGAACAGCAGTGTGTGAATGCCAGCAGTCTGCCACGATTTTGGGTTCATTTTTATCCCCCTACTGATCCTACCACGATTGCCAGGCTTATCAGTGGAGCTGTAAGATGGGCAGACCTCTGAGGATATGATCTGTCTATCAGACTTCTGTCACTCGCTGTGCTCTTCTCTCTGCATCTGCCAGGCCTCTCCAAACCCAAACCTCCATCCCCAAAGTGCTGTAAGCTTCACTCCCTGAATTAATTACTTTGCTAGAAATGTCCTGGCTGTACAGGAAACACTATCTGTCACTTCAATAAGGCTGCATTTTGCTCACTTGGCCATTATCTACTCAGGGTATTTCCATTTCTTCTTATCTTTCCTCCGATTTCTCCCCCGTGATCTCACAGAGCAACCACCCTAGAAAGGCTAAAGAGTAAATGTCTTAATCAAAACCTTGTTCATCTGCCCCCTCACATGCCCTTTGTTTCTAAACCATCCTCTAGAACTTAACCCAGCAACGGGGAAAAGATGGGTGACACAGAAGAATACTGTTGCATGTGATGGGGACATCCTGTTTTCCAGTGTGTATGCCAAGAGCAGCTGCCAACT
The DNA here is from genome assembly GCA_013398225.1 of Steatornis caripensis. Lineage (NCBI taxonomy): Eukaryota > Metazoa > Chordata > Aves > Caprimulgiformes > Steatornithidae > Steatornis > Steatornis caripensis. The sequence continues at coordinate 277,900 of VZSC01000340.1, read as the reverse complement.
GTTCCATTCCACAGCTGGAAGCAAGTAAAAGCTGCTATAGTCAAGCTGTTCAAATCACAAGGTATTTAAGGAATTAGAAAGAGTAGCCTTTCTGGTCTGCAGGACCTATGTGACGTCAACAAGGACAGGGGAGGAGAAGAGTAAAGAACAACTTGTGGGTTATTTCTTCTTAGGTTTTCCTCAGGTGAAGTAATGAGTGCCTTTCTTCTGCCCGCCTTCCTGTGATGGTTGGGGGCGGGGAGGGTATTGCTGAGATTGCTGCACCTCCAGTTTTGGCCTGGAATTAGGACTTTGTGGAATTTCAGAAATCACAGGACGAAGGCATTACACCTATGAAAGTGCTGCTGTGTGCAGAGCGGCTGGTTGAGATGCTGGAATGAAGAGCTAAGGCGACAGCCTCCTGGGTACACCACAGGCTTCTGTGTGACCACAGCCCAGTTCTTCGTACTTTTCTCACTCTAAGATGCAGATAAAAGCCTTTGTTTTCTTCACTGGGGTGCCACAAGGATAAAATACCTCCATGATTGTGAGTTAGGCCATTGTTGTGGTGACGAAGACCAGATAAATACTTACATTGCTGGCTGCCTGTAGCAATTTAGAAAGGTCACAATGGAGACAGCTCTTGACGTTCACAAAGGTCTGGGTTCACCATAAATGTATGATCTGCATATTATATTCTGTTTTATCTTATATATCTGGTACAATCTGGATGTTGTAACTAAAAAGACCAGTACACTACCTTGCTGGAAAGTCAAGCAGTGAATAATGGAGAACTGTGGTCTGATTGTCTGCAGAGGCATCTTTGACTCTGGCTCACCCTTTTTTGGGGATATGGAGGGGCTAGGAACCTCTCCTGAAGGGAGCCTTTCTGCATTAGCAGGGCAACTGATTGGGAATCAGAGCAGCTCCGAGCCCAGCTGATGGCTGGGGAGACCTTGCAGAAGTCACTTCCCATTTCTCCACTTTAGGCTCCGTGGCTGTAAAGACCGTGGAGCCTTGGTAGGACTCTGTTGAGGTCAGCACCTTTGGCACTGTTTGGCAGGAGGCCACTCAATACCAGTGCAAAACATCTGCCTCCAAGGCACCCTCATGCCAAAAGGGCTCTTTTACCTCCCATTTAGCCACCGGACTACACAGCCACCCGCTTGCCCACCACTTTCTGGTGGAACAAAGCATCCCCGCAGAAGCACCGTGACAGATCACACTGCTGCCAAGTGGGGGCACCCCGTGCTCCCAGGAGCTGCGTTTGCTTGCAACTGTGTCCCTGGCCAAGAGAGAGGCATTGTTAAAGGAGATCTCACTGTCTGAAAACCTAACCACTCTGTTAGGCTTCTTCTAACCCTAGCTGGATTGCAATTGCCCAGTTATAGGTACTGTACACAGGAAGTTTGGGCCAAAAGTAATAGGCAGGAATAAACAACCAGCCAGCAGCAGGCATGTAATTTGTCTCAGCCTTCAGGCCTGTCTGCTTCCATGGGTGTGGGAAGGAAACAGCTGCGGAAGAAAGAAGGAGAGCTGCTTCTTTCCTATTCTCCAGGAAGCAAAAATATTTGCAAATGTAGCTGTAACAGGGTTAACACCTCACATTCACAAGGAACATCCTCCCTTTTCTCTCTCCACCTTCTTCCTCTACCACTCCCATTTCTCTGGAGACCTCACTGCTCCCTCCCTCAGCCAAAGTTGGGGAGTTTCCATGGCAACCTGGCAGCTGGTGTCTAGACACTGTGAAAGATGCTTTGCAATGGAGCTGCAAGCCTGACTCCCCTCGGCACCCCCTCCTCACCGTGGCGCACCCTGAGCATCTCTGTCACCACTCCCTCCCTTTCCATTTACTGCACACACACATGCCGATGCAGAGTGGAATTTTCATGGTGGTGCTGGGGAAAGAAAGGCACAGGGCGGGAGAGGAGAGAGAGGAAATCCCTAAGCCACTGGCTGTTCAGCCTGACAAAGCGCAAAGGCAGCTGGGGTGACAGAACTGGGGCTGGCTGTCCTCTGAGGATTTAGCAGGATCAGAAAAAGAGGCAGCCATCCAAGCTTGGACCAAAGTCATCAGACATGGGACTGGCAGAAGTTTTTTTTTCCTCTCTGCTAGAGCAACTGAGGTTGACGTACATGGCACTGAAACAAAGATGAGGCAGTCCAGGAATAGGAGACCCAAACTACCATGTATTGTGGCCATATTAATCTTTTTTTTTTAACCTTAACAGGCTTCTTTGCCTGCTTCTTTCCAGTAGTTACTGGGCAACTTCCCTGGACCTCCTGCCTGCTGCTTGCAGTGGAGTCATACCTCCCCACCACCTTGTTGCGGGGTTTGCCAAGGGTACGCAAGTCTCCCAGGTGCCATGTGCTCACCGGGACCCCCAGGGCTCACAGGAATCAGGTGGTACACTAGGTCCATCTGTAGTGAGTGGGGGCTTCACCAGGGGTTTGGGAGAACTCATGCAAGTCAATCCCCTGGACCAGACACAGCCACTCACCTGAAATACCCAATTCATTCCCTGCTTAGTGTTTTGCTGGGCCAACATAACTCTGCCAGCTTTCAGAAGCAGCGAGCGGGGAGGGAGTAGGATTTTAGCACTTCGTATGACGCATCATAGGGCTGACTGCAATGGGCTAACTGGGATCAGGAAGAGAACCGTATAAGCAACAGCTCTGAACCTGAAGCTTGTCTCATTTCAACAGTCTCAGACCTACCATCGTCTGCCTGGAATTGGCTTCTGGCTGGCTAGAAGGACAGATGGATCAGGACAGATGAATCAAGCTGTGAAGCCTGGATTCAAATCTGGATCCAAATGTCATTAAAACAAGGAGTCGCTCAGGTCAGGGATTTTAAATGGAGCCTTCCAGTGCTCCTTACTCTCCAAAAAAAGGTCTCTAAACAGAGTCCTCTCTGTGGCAAATGAGGTCTGCATATAACAGGGCAGGAAAACACAGATTAATGTTTGGGAGCAAAGAGGAGACCAGACAAGGCACAGGTTTTCAGTTCTGTCTCTGACCAAGCCGTAGTTGGCAGAGGACAGAGAGAGAAAGGAGTGAGCATGACAAATGCTAGAGAAAGCGCAGCGGCTGAGTAGATCTGGGCAATACTTTAGCACGAAGGCATGGGAGAGTTCTAGCTGCACAATCAGTATCAGCAATAATTATGCAAACAGTGGGAAAGCAGCGAAAGCAAAATCCCTGCATCTGTAGTAGAATCCCAGAGTGTTTGTGCAATTTCTCTTCTCTTGGCATTGGCTGTGGTAATTTAAAGATCTGCAGTGGAACAGAGACAAAAAGGAAAACAAAACCCAAGCCACCAGCCACAAAAGAAATGATCAGCAGAGAGGTTGCTGCTACTGTGGTCATAAGCTGATGTCTGCTCTGATTTAATTAATCTTGGCAAGTCAGACGGGAGCTGGGCAGGTCCCAAGAGACAGTGTTTTACCCGGAAATCCACTCAACCTAATTTCACTAATGTAGGGCAGTGGAGAGACTTGGAGAGGAGGCTGCACAGTCAGTGCAGGCAAAGGCGTCTGGAAGTACCACCATCCAGCAAAATTGCTGCTTGTGTGCCTGCTTCAGCTTTACAGCAACTGGAGCTGCATATGTTCGAGGCGCTTGCTCCCCAGCAGGGCTCACAGAAATGACTCTCACCCTTTCCAGGAAATAAATGGAGTGCTGAGGGGCGGGAGCTCTCTAAGACCCTATTTCAGCAAGGATCTATAGCTCACTTTTATATTGTTTCTCTTCCATGGGCAAAGCAGTTCCCTAGCAGGTAGCAGTTGGAGCTGTAGGTATGAAGCATGTCTCTGACACAGGCCCTTCAGCTGGGAAGTAAACGCACTTCAGCCTCTCCCACTGTGAAGCTCTATCACTTAAGCAATTTTGCAGTCACAGCTTAAGATTTGTCTGAGGCTGCCCCAAAGGTTTCTCAGTTTGGCTGCTCCGTCCAGGGCACTACATTGAAACAAGATTGGTGGCAGCTCAGCTCACAGATGCCTGTCTCTGGCAAAATTACCCTGTGCTATAGGATCATTTGGACTTCAGCATAGATTTGAAAAGACTGAAGCAAAAGGCAAAGCTGCAAAACAAAGTAAAATCTCAAAGCTTTGTCTGGGGGGGACCACAGGGCTGGAATAACCAGGAACAGTGCAAGTGATGAGTGATGTGCATTAGAAAAAAATGGGAGAGTGATCATTGCAAGCACAAACCAGGTCGTTTCTGGTGTTGGTCTTGTTTCGGTGGTTTGGTTTCTTTCTTTTTAGCTTTTTGACCTAACCATTCCTGCTTTATCCTTCAGGACAGTTTTTATTTTTGGCCCCTCCTCAAGCTTCTTTTGCTTCATACTACAACTCAGCCTTCCCTCCTGTTCTGTTTCCTCATGCATGCACATGTTCTGTTCTCATTTTGTGAGTTCGGACCCTTCTTTTTGCTCTGTGGCTGGAATACTCTAGAACAAATGCGGCTGTCTCCACCCTGGCTTGCTAAAGATGTAGGTGTTTCCAGGCTGCAACTCCTCTTGTCCTAAAGTAGGCATCTAAATAGGTCAGGTTAATAGAGTACTAGAAACGTCATGTTTATTTCTGCTAATTAGAAAGGGAGCAGAGGGTGAGAAGATCATAGAATCATAGAATCATAGAATGGTAGGAGTTGGAAGGAACCTCTAGACATCATCTAGTCCAACCCCCCTGCTAAAGCAGGTTAGCCTAGAGCAGGTTGCACAGGAATGCGTCCAGGCGGGTTTTGAATATCTCCAGAGAAGGAGACTCCACAACCTCCCTGGGCAGCCTGTTCCAGTGCTCTGTTACCCTCACAGTAAAGAAGTTCCTCCTCATGTTCAGGTGGAACTTCCTGTGTTCCAGTTTGTGCCCATTGCCCCTTGTCCTGTCGCTGGGCACCACTGAGAAGAGTCTGACCCCGTCCTCTTGACATCCACCCTTTAGATATTTGTGAGCGTTGATCAGATCTCCTCTCAGCCTTCTCTTTTCCAGGCTGAACAGACCCAGCTCTCTCAGCCT
>VZSC01000340.1:226344-271404 GCA_013398225.1 Steatornis caripensis | reverse complement strand
CCAGCCAGGCCTTCTCTGTTCCTTAGTATCAGGTCCAGGGTCGCTCCTTTCCTCGTTGGCTCCTCCACCAGCTGCGTTAAAAAGTTATCACCAATGCTCTGCAGGAACCTCCTGGACTGTACATGCCTAGCTGTGTTGTTTTTCCAGCAAATATCAGCTGGAGATGGCTCTGTGTAGATGTCTGGAGTTAGGTGAGATGTCCATCTACTCCCACTTCAACTTTCCCATTTCACAATCTCTTCACGTGCATCTTGGTGCTGCCCCAGTCCGGGTCTATCTTAAGAAATAACCCACCTACTCCTGCTTATTCTGCCCCTTGCAAGTGGACACAGGGCACTCTGATCTTGCAAGAGGAGATCTCACAGTGCTGGCATGTTCAGAAGGGAGGCAGCTTTAGACAGATGGAAATTTGGCTACCCAGGATGAAAAGCTTTTGTTCCTCAAGCAGGAGAAGGAATATTTTGCCTAAATGCCTTGAATTCTCACCTGCTTTTTTGTCACCTTTTACACCTACTCCGACAAAGTGCAAAATGAATGTAAAATGCCAAGGCTGTGCAGTTCTGTCTGTAAACTGTATCTATTCACTACAAACCCGCAGCTGTGACAGCCCAGAGTTCAAGGAAGTGGGAAATCCAGATGATGATTGGGTGAATAGCGATGTAAGAAATATCCTCTCTGATGTATGGAACCCCCGGGACAGCTATCTACTAATCTCCCCAGGGACCCCTTGCCCTCCTTTGCTGAGACACTGAAAACTAGGCTGGAGAAAACTCGAGAGAACATGCTGCAGAAATAGCCTGCATCAAACAAACTGGTGAAGGGTGAGTCAGATAAATGGTCTCACGTCTCCTCGTGAATCAGAAACTGCTGTTAACTGGCCCTGATGTTAGTAGGGTTGTGCTGTGTTACTCCCAGTGCACAGAGAGAATCCTCTTCTTTTCACTGCTGTGGTTTAGCAGTGCCACAGCTTGAACTTTGTTTTTTGTGCTGAATTTTTTATCCTTTGTGATATTACTCCTTGCTAAAGTTCATTACTGTGTAATAACACCAGGTTGCTTCTTTTCCCTCATCCCAAAGATCAATGAAATGCTACTAAAGCTGCTAGGAAATAAGACATAGCTTAGCAGGTTGTAGCAGTGCAATTCCCCTTATTGCTTCAACAGCATGCAAGAAAAAAGAGGGAGAGTGGCTGGCTGAATTTTCTCTCACAATTGCCATTCAAAAACGTAACCCTCTAGTTTATACCTGGGGCATCCACACTCCTGAAAATTTGATCTAGTTTGATGTGTGTCCAGCATTTGGTTTGTATGATTCCTCTCTGTTGACTTGTGTATGGGTGAAGTGACTCTAAATGCTTTCTGCTGCTCCATGACCTCAGAGTCAGTCCAGGCTATTTCAGCCATGGCAGAAATCAGTGTAGTCTCTGGGCTGCTTCAGCTGAGAGTTATCTACCTACCACTAACTGCTCCCCAGAGAAGAGCAGCAGGGCCGGCAAGGCACCCCTGCACAATTCCTCGGCCAGCCAGGGATCTTTGGGCGGCATGGACACTCCCTGGGAATTAGATTTGCCACTGTGGTGAGCCAACAGGGAACAAAACATGGCAGAAAATTGTGTTTCAACCTGCCTGCTTATCCTAAGAGCAGGAACAACACAGGAAACATTGTGAGCTGCCCCATGTCACTGAGGTTGCCAGCTCCACCACTTTGAGTGCAACCAGATTTCCTGCCTGTCTCACCAGGACAATTGTCAAGAGCCTACCACTGTAGGACCAGGGGCATCTGTGCGACTTAGCATATGTCTTGGCCAAGGCACTCAGAATCACAGCAGGTACACAGGACCTCCCAGCGTCTATCCCTGTGCTTGCTGCGTTTGGGGCTCTTCTGTTGTACTGTCCTGAGGAGGCTGTGGGGACTGACGGCTAAAATCAGTGCATGTTTTCAGGAGGAAGACACAGAAAGTTTTAAATGAAATAATGAAATACAGTGTCAGGACTTGTGTTCCTGAAGCCACGTTGCCTATCTTTGTTGCTGTTTCGTTCATCTTGCATTTAAGTGCAGAGAAAACAGAAATTCTGCCTTACTAGGATCTATCAGAGCCTTATAGCAAAGCATGCTTTGCTGCTAGGTAACGACAGTCTTTTAACTCAGATTTAGATGTAGATGGTCATGCATTGGGATTCTACTCCCGGCACCATAATTCATCTTGTCTCCTGCTATGAATGCCTCGGAGAAAAGCAGGATTAAAAGGACTCCCCTCCCTCCCCAATGGACTGTGATCAAGTCATTTAGGAAAATCAACAAAACTCGGGCAAGTCAGCCTGCTTTGCCTTGCAATGATAGTTACATCCGATTTTAATCAGTAATCTATTTTGTCTTTGGTTCATGGTTGTAGCTGTACCATATATAGAAGGAGTGCTTGAGTAGCATTCTGTTTAGCTGTTCGGTATCAAGGGAAAGAAAGACTATAGATGTTTTTGCTGACAGGGGGGTTGCAGGTGCAGGGGCTGAGGACATAGGGATGTTCCCATGGACTTTTTCCTTTTGGAAAATCAACAGTCAGAGTTTACTGAGACAAAAAGTATTTGAAGGTCCAGAAGCAGAGCTTTTAATGAAGANTTTGCTGACAGGGGGGTTGCAGGTGCAGGGGCTGAGGACATAGGGATGTTCCCATGGACTTTTTCCTTTTGGAAAATCAACAGTCAGAGTTTACTGAGACGAAAAGTATTTGAAGGTCCAGAAGCAAAGCTTTTAATGAAGATGATTCAGGATAGGAAGTTACACACATCTTAAAGGCGATCCATATGGAAGTGGCACCTAGGAACATATTTAAAAGCTAGGGTAATAAGCCGAGGGGGAGAGGGAAGCAGGAATGCAGCACCTACTGCCAGTGTTGGAAGCAAATACAAGTCTGCCATCTGATGGCATCGGGTGGATGAGGCCAAAATGCATAAATGGTGTCAGTAAGGAAAGTTTCAGATCCCAATTAGCATTCTCACTAATGCTGAACATGGGTGTGAGGATACTAATCCTCACAAACTAAACATTGGCATGTTGAATATCCGTATTGTTAAGCTGACAGCATGGGCCGTGGTGTGATTTTTGAATATGCCAAGTAGCTTTGCCCCAGACAGCTCCCAGACACAGCCACCCCATTCTGGAGAGTAAGAGAGCTTAGCCATATGGACGTGAGCTGTGTGGTGCCAGCTGCCTCAGGGCCAGAGATCAGTCCCTGGCCCATTTTATTTGCTGGTATAATGTAATCTGATTGCCCATCAGAGAAGCCAGGAACTGTCCAGGGACCCCACAGTCCTCTCTGAATGACCACCGGAGATGCAGTGATGCTATGGAGGTATGTCGAGTGCCAGCATTGAGGTATGTGACATACCAATCTTGTGGTCTGTCCCACACCACCCAGCCTTTCAGCACCTGTTCTTTATCCCAAGTCTGTAGTGATGCTTCTTACTTGGCCTCTCCACGGTCTGTATGTATGTGTGTGTGGGAGGGGGAGCCAGTGAGGAACGGGCAGACGTGGCGATGGAGCAGACCAGCTTCTACAGTATATACTAAGACCCTTGTGCATTATTCTAAGTTACAGCCCTGCAGCCTTGTGTGAACCATCACCTTCTCCTGTAAAAAGCAGTCCACATGGTGCATAGACCTTAGTGGGATTTCTGAAAGAGGCCCGGGAACATGTCAGTGTACCTTGATCTAAAGGTGATGAGAGCTGGTCAGCAGGAACTTGGAGACAATTAAATCCATCTTGCTGCAATGAAGGGGGCATGATGTCTCAGGCTGGATGAACCCAGCAGTAAGATCACTCCAGCTTGAGGGGCTCTCCTTTCATTTGCCTTGTCCCTCCCAGCTACCTCTGTCTTCCCCTTGGTTCTGATCCCCTGTGTAGTTCATTGTTGTGGGATTGCTCCTAGCATTCATTTTAACTTCTCATGTCAACAGTGTGCCGGAACAAGGTGTCTGATTGACAGGCAGACCCAGCCTCCAGTTACACTCATTGCTTCCCCCTGGGGCAGCTCTGCCTTCGAAAGGAGAGCCCAGAAACTGGAGAGACCTGACGACTTCCCGGATGAAGGCTTCCGTTCTTGAAGGCTAGGTCTCTATTCAGTCTAAAAGAAGTCTTGAGTTAGAGGTTATAAATTTTTTCTGTCTGGGTCTTGTAAGATTGAAGTGTGCATAGAGTTTTCTCTTCATGACCTCTGTAAGTCTTGGCTGGGAGGATCTGTAGCGGAAATTAGCGGGCAACAAGTCAACACTGGTTAGCACAGTCAGTGGGTTCAGTAAAAGGGTTCACGATCTAGCTGATGCACCAAGAGCCTAACCAGTGCACCTGATGCAACGAATGGTGGTTGTCTGCCACATCAGCGTTGAGCTAGGCAGCTCCTTCCAGTTGCACGTGCTTTCTGGCTGGGCTGGAGGTGTTTTGTGAGAGCTACACACTTGCCTGCTGGGCTGAACCCTGGCACATTCTCTCCATGCTGCAGAAACGCCAGGGACTTTGGGACCTGGGTCGCTTTGGGGAGAGAGAAGCCTGAAGCCATGCAGTCCAGCATGCGATGGCTGTATGCACATGCAGGATGCTCTAATCATCGCTGACTAACCCTGGACCATCTCTTTCCCCACTAGATGCTGTAGAAGAAACCAAACCTACTGAAAGTGCCCAGCAGGAAGAGGTGAAAGAAGAAGAGAGCAAGGCGGACCAAGAAAATGCCTGAACATTAAGAAATGACTCCCCATTGCCCCTCCCTCCCTCCCCCTATCCTCTATCCTTCCTTCCCACCCCAATCTCGATCTCTCCCCTTCCTGCTCACATCTGTGAGCCTGTCCGTCCCACTCCCATTCCCACTTAAACCCTTTTTCTCTCTGTGTGGCAAACATTTAAAGAAAAAAAAAAAAAGCAGGAAAAATCCCAGTCAAACAGTGTGGCTTAAACATTTCTTTGTTTCTTGGTGTTGTTATGGCGAGTTTTTTGGTAATGATGATCCAATCATTTTGGGAAAATTCTTGCACTGTATCAGAGTTCTTTGACCTGGCGCGTGCGTGTGTCTGTCTGCCCACCGCGAGCGCTCTCTCTCTCTCTCTCCTCTCTCTCTTCTCCAAGTGTGTGTGTATGCAATGTTACGTTCACCCGAGGAGTCCAGACTTACTGAGTGAGTTAAAACAAAAGAGGAAAAAAAAAATTCCTTTTCTTCCTTTTTCAATGTGATGGAATGAACGAAAGAAAAAAAAAAAGGACCAAACCCAACAGACAAATGAATGAAAACTAATACTAAACCCCAGTTTGTTTTCAGACTTAAAACAACAACAAAAAAAAATGTGCCAATTAGCATAATGCTTGGCTCCAGGCTCCTTTTTCAGACTGAACAATAATTATAATAAATGAGAATAATGATCATTAATACCACCGTGTCGCATTTCTATGCTGCTGTACATCCTGCTGACCTGCGGTCCTTGTTGAGCCACATCTTGCGTGGCCCCGCTGTGCTCCTCGGCCGCCGGTCAGCGACCAACCACTCTCCCTGGCACTGCTGAGGGAATTTTTAAGGGAAGCAGGCTTGGATTTTGAGTGAGGTGTTAGCACGGACTAGCATAAATAATGAAAGTAGCAAAATCAGTTTTAGCAAAGAACAAAAGCAGCCCTCTAGGAGACTTCTAGACCCCAATTTGGAAAAGTATGGTGACCTTGGAGGGATGAGCCAGCAGAGGGACCAGCTTTGGTCCATTCTGGAGATCCAACCCCTGCTGAGGGCTGCACCAAGGGCCGTGAGGGGACAGGGTCCCAGGGCCTGAGCTCCTCCTGGCAGCAGGGTGATGCTCACCCCATCAGGCTGGAGCTGGAGAAGTTGTTGAGTAGCATAGTGTGGCCCTGCAAAAATGTTGTGTTTGGCAAAATAAATTGGGCCAATGCATTGAATAAATAGGCACGTGGGCAGGACAAGGTCTAGTGGTGTAGGAGCCAGTTGACGGCTCTTTGAGAAATACCTCATTCCTGCTCCCTGGCGAAACCTGCAATGGTTCACCCAGCTCTAACGAGGGCCAAGGCTTTTAGCTGTCTCTTACGGCCTTCCCCTGCAGCCAGCTAAAAGCGTGGCACAGGCTTGGCGCCGCGGGCAGAGCACCACCTCGTCAATCTGCACTGCCGCTTTCCCCGGGGTGCGGGATGTTCCCTGGTGCGCACCGACCACACACCCGCTGGAGCCAGCCTGTCCCGGTAGGGGACTGACAGATGCCCTGCCCGGAGCCTGAACAGCCGTCGGGGTCTGCTGCTCTGTTCATGAGCTGTGAGAGTGAACAGTTAAAATGTATTCAGTAATAACTGGGCTTTCACAGAAGCCCAGTTATTGCTCTTTCACTGCCGTGATGGTTGTCACGTGCTTTCCCACCAGCTTGTGCGTGCTTTCCTGGCCGCAGTGGCAATGACAGCCAGCGTACCCTGAGGGATTGCCGTACGATGCTGCAGGGCAGTGATTAAATTGGCCTTAAGAGCAGTAACACCAAAACGATGGGTCTGCTGACAGCCGCAACGTCCCTTAGTGGCTGATGCTTGGAGTGGCAGCCCTGCGGCCTTCAGAGGGCTGGCTGGCCCTCTCTTCCCTACCCCTTTGTTCTCCTCCATCTCTTCCTTGGAAATAGGGAGAAAAGATGAACAGTGTCTCCTCAGAGATGATTGGTTTGAACGTAGACCGCTCACTGGAAGTGCCATCAAAACACGTCAGGATTCATTTCCTTGTGCTTCCTGGCATTGTGTAGAAATAAGAGAGAGAGAGAGTGGGAGGAATTTTAAAAAGAGAGGGAAAGAGAGAGTGGGAGAGAGATTGGACAGAGAATTTTTAAAACAGGGATTAGAGAGAGGAGGGGGGGAAAGATTTTCGAGTGGATAGATGGATGATAGGGAGAGAGAGGGGAGTATAGCTAGAGTAAGAAAGATTAGAGTGAAAAAGATGAGAGAGAGACAGGAAGAAATTAGATCATATGGAGCAATAGATGATTGATAGAGATAGTGAAACGTAGCTAGCTAAAGTAGATTAGACAGACTACATAGGTAGAAAGATGGGCTGACTGACAGATAGGTATTGTGTCATACTTCATAAACAATATATATGCTAATATTCCCATGTCATGACGGGTGGTAAACCCTGAGACACCTTCCAGCCTGACCTCAATTCAGCAAATGTAGCGCGGACATCAGGCATTGCTTGGACCGTATGTCAGGTCTCACCACTCTGCCCGTTTCTGCTGTGGAAGCAGCAGGGGGGTGGATGGTGTTTGGGGAGGGAGAGCGCTCTGACAGACACGGGGGGGGGCGAGGTGTAAGGGAGGAGAGGCATAGAGTATGTTTGCTGTTTCTAGCGCATGAGGTGCCCAGCCCAGATCGGAGGTTGCAGACGCCCCGTGTCTCTAGCACCGAGTCGAGAGAACTGAGGTTCAGCTCTCAGGATTTGTGGGAGAGCTGTTTGGGAGGAGGCAGGAAGGAAAGAGCACGGTTTTTGTTTAGCTTCATCTCCTGTCATGACCATTTACAAGAGTTTTCTTAAGGACTGTCTTGCCTGTTTCTGCAAAGACCACGTAGTCTCCCTGCTCTTCTGACTTCAAACCCCAAACTTTTCATCTTGCCTCCACTTTACTATTACTATTTTTAACTTTATAAGGAAAAGAAAACTGCCTCTCATGTCTTCCTGGACATAGGCCTTCCTCCCTCCTCAAAAAACAGAAACATCTTTCTCTCCCCAGGGATGTTTTATCTTTGTGTTCCGCGTGTTGCCTCCCCCTTGGCTGACGGTTGGGGCATCGCGCGTGTTTTGTCACCGTTCGTAAGAACATACTTTCCCATGTTGCTTAGAGAACAGAGGACTGGGGTTTGTGTTTTGGTTTTTTCCCCTACAAAGAAAACGGGGTATGTGGTTACCAACTGCAAATCTAAATAATTTTAATACTAATTCCTCTCCCTTGGTTCCAGCTTAAAATTACTAGCTGTAACCAAGCACTCCCCTATCTTTCTTACTGTACCGTGTCCTGATCCTGCCAGAGAGTCAGGGCAAAGAGAGTGTGTGAGAGAGAGCACAGACAAACCCTGCCTCAATCAGGCAGTGGTTTAGTGTGTAATACACAAGATTCCTATAGGAAGCTGGGCTGTCTTCAGGGTACTGGAAGAGAGCAGAGAAAAGCATTTGGATTTCCTTGAGTTGCCTCGTCAGTCGAATTTTAAAAGGCTAAAAGGAAACAGTATAAAGGATGTAGCATGGGACGGAAACTGGAAAGAGAACAGGGGTATCTGAGAAACAATTTTTCTAGCAGGATATCAAGTGAGCTGAGAGCAGCACAAGAGGCAGGAGGTCCCAGAAGTAAAGAGTGGAGTAAAGAGTATGCAGCAGAGTTGTTGGAGCTTTTTTGCTACTCCTGATGCAACAACCACCACAAATTCCCCAGGGAGTATATGTCTAATCCTTTTTCCCTGAAGAGGATATAGCTTTGCCTGGAGGTGTCTGTGGTTGTTACTTTATGTACAGAGAGGGAAGGGCATGTCAGAATGACTCACGCTGGGAATGTGATGCCTGACCTCACGTACAGTTTACTGTGGAAATTCGGAGTCCAAGGGGGGCTTTTTCCATGCCTTTGTAGTAAGATATGCTAGTGATCCACACCTATACTGAATGCTCTTACCAGCTGTAGGGCAGCTCTTGACATTTCACCTCATCTAGACTAAGCCTTGGAAAAGTATAAAAAAATCCCAACCTAACACCCACTGTCAATGCAGTAGATCATTTGCATGAATTTGGCCTGCTTTGCAGTGCTGGTGGCATCCACAGACTCTCTGTATTGGTAGCATATAAAAACCCACAACCCTTGCAATAGTTGCATCAGCCAAGAAGCTCCACCGTGAGCCACATTCCAAAGGGACGGGAAGGGCATTCTGCTGAGATCCCTTCAGACCCAATGTTTTCCAGCCCCAAACCCTAGTGCAGCCCCGTGAGAGGCCTTAGCTAGAAGGAACTCGCCTATGGTGGCAACATAAACATCATCGCTTGGGTAACGTGCTGCTCTAAATGAAAGAAATGGCCATGACCGGAGGAGAGGGGTTTAGAAAGAAAGGAAAGAAGAAAAAAAGAAAGAGGGAGTTCATCCCAAACTCCCCAGAGGAGTTATTTATTTTGTTTCTGCTGTCTCCAAATGGCAAACTGGCACACAAGGCTTTTTTGTACTGAAGGCCTGGTGTTTGTCATAGGTGTCTTAGGAAGGAAAGAGAGTGGCTGTGGTTGGTTGAGGTGGAGGGAAGGGACTGAATGAATGTTTTTGTGGCCCCTCTTGGCTAAGAAGTCCGTTCGGTGGTCATCTGCAGCTCAGCAACGCAGCGGGTGGTGGTGGGAGTCCTCTTCCAGGCCTGTGCTCAGATTCCCTGCTTTTCTGCATTGTCACATTAGCACTTTCACTGGATATTTAGAGCACCTCAGGACTGGTTCTCCTCTCGCTCACACCGGGGTAACTCAGGAGTCGCTCCACTGGAACCAGTGGTGTTAATCTGGTGTGAAAATAATGCGAGAGGAGGATTCAACTCCTCGGGGGGGGGATTTTCCAGGTCCCCGAGGGGGAAAAAAAAATCAATGGGAGTTACATGTCTAACTGCCACTTGTGCCTGTGAAAGTCTGCCCCTTATCTACCCATATGTATATAGGGTACAGTTTTCAGAATAACCTAAGTGACGTGGGCACATTTCACTGGCTTGCAAAGTGACGTAAGCTCCTAATGCCCGGATGCAGAAGGGTGTCCAGTCTCCTCTCTGCAGCAAATCTGGGGTCTCAGGCCTAAAATTCTCCAGCCATTTTCCAAAGCAGAACTGAAGATCACGAGTCATTTAGGCGGTCCTGAAAGCGCTACCCTCTATCCATTTTTCAGGGTGTTGATCTCAGGTCATGTGCGAGCCTGCATTCTTACCTACAATGCTTTATTACTACATTCCTCTGTTGAGCAATACTTGGAAGAAGAGGTGAAGGTCGAGATTTGCAGAACAGGCTAGTGACCCCAGTGGCTCACGTCTGGAGTGCCCAACTTGAGAGACACCTCACTGGGACCCAATCTGCAGGTCCCCTGTATACTCTGAACATCAAGGTTCATGTATTATACAACCAGANGCCATGTGTTGCCCCCCTCCACAGAGTGGAGGCTCCGCTCCACTCACGATGGCCAAGCCTGGTGCCAGACACCCCACAGGGCATATCTGGGAGTCAGGGATAGAAGAGCAGAGTGTGACGCAGGGTGCATAGACTTAAAAGACCTTGCATGCTGACTGGTCCCTAGGAAGAAGCCAAAGACCCCGGGGTCATGAGGGGAGGGCGAGGAAGGCTGGTTCACCGCCACGGAGCACTGGTGCGCGGGCATGCCTATTCCCAATGAATGAAACACATCCCTGTGCATCACCTAAGCCCTATTTTGAGGAGTTACACTGGCATACAGCTGAAGTAACACAGTAGTAAATCGGGGCCTGAAGAAGGTGGCTACAGCCTAGAGAGTATCAAGAACTGTGACGTGTCTGGAAGCTGATAAGAGCAGAACTTGACGATTAGAGCGGCCCATTTCCGATGCTCTTGTGTGAGGATCTGGAAAGAGTCTCTCACTCATTGTACTTGTGCATTATGAATGTGTCCATCTGCAGAGATCTAATGTACACATATGTCCTGAATATTGTTCTAAGGTTGCAAGCTTCAAAAATGAGCAGAAAACATTCCCGAGAAGTGAGAATAATACAGATGTCTGTATTTGAAAAATTGGTTCAAATAAAGTCTCTCACTTATAGTTATGTGTAGTCCTGTGCAATTATTTGCTCCTGGAACAGAAGTTCCTCCCTTATGGAGGATTTCAGTGCTTTTATGAAAAATCTCATTTCATTCTCCCTTGACCTTCTCAGTCAATTCCTATTACTCTGGAAAGAAATACTTTCTACTTATTCTGTCTGGGTAAAAAGCCACGTTAAAACGAAAGGGTGAAGTAAAAGGCCTGGTGTGTTTTTACTGATGTAAAATATCCATTGAGGTAGAAGATACAGGCCTGATGCAAGATGTGGTCTCCCCGTGCAAAAGTACTAGGTGTTTATATAATAAGAAACAGACTTTTCCCCAGACACTTTTGACCCAGGAAAGGCTAGTGTGTGGCTGTGTAGGCGATGCCTGAAACCAGGCTAAACTGAGGAAAGCTGTGCTTCGGCACCACGTGATCTGCAAAATTTCTGTGGCAAAATGCTGGGCCTGGGATGTTCCAAGTAAGTGGATCTGCTTGGGTGTAGAAATGGTGCTGTGGGTCACCATTCAGGAAAGCCCTTAGCGTGTTTAAGGAAAAGTGAGTACAAAATGGAATAATTTTATTCCAACAAATAGGCAGCCTTGTGCAGTATCTAAAGGTATCAAGTTCCTCATTGGATTTAAAGCTTCAGCAGTTCACTGGGGAACTCCAGAAGTTTTTGAGATAGAAATATATATTTCAGCACCTAAGAGGTCCAACCAAGTTCTTTCCCTCAGTATCAACTTTGTGCCAAGTGCAATGAAATATGAACAGAACAGCAATTGCTGCCCAAGCTGTGCTAGGCTGCTGACTTAAAGCTGTGCTGTATCTGTCAGCAGCTCAAGAGCAAAGCTGAAATCAAGCATTTTTTATCACATGTATTCATCCCAGGAAGCTTTGCAACCGCTATTTAGAAATCACTTGCAACTCATCTCTGAAATACAGCAGCTGGCTTAGCAAGGGCCCAGGAAAATTCCTGATGAGGCTCCAAGGAGCTGCCTGGGAAACAGAGCAGACCTCGGCATCTCACATGGGTTCTGGACAAAGTGCCAATTTACAAATGAAAATGACAATTAGATGTCTGTATTCTTGCATGTAATCATCAGTTGCCCCATGGCTTCTCCAAAAAAGGCATGGACTCCAGCTTGTGTGCAAACAAATATTTAGCATTCAAAATCAAGTGGTTTCAATTAGCTGCATTGCTAGATTGCAGCGCTCAAGCCTGGCAAATTGGCTTTGCTTCAGTGGGACAAACACCTGTAAAAGGGCAGCCAAGGACTTCCCTCCAAGTCAGTGGTTGTCTTGGGGTAGCAAGGCTGCCTTGCATTCTTTTATCTTCTACACAGCAGAGGGGAGGCAGGGGGCTGAACAGTTGTCCCATGGCACGTGTGTCAGCTGAAACAGCCGAACATAAATCTTCACCAGCGACTTTCTAAACAGGCACACAAAGCTCGTTGTGTGTGATTTCCATTGTCACGCTCTTGCCACTGTGAGCTGGAAATAAACTTTCTTCCTGAATTGTACAAAATGACCCACCTTGGGTGTTCACCCCCGTTGCCTCCCTCCACATTGCTGCTTACATTCACGGACTGCACTGGCAGCCTTTCTCGAGCTTCTGTGACATGTGAGGAAGTGATGTGTTTCCGATTCCCAGGGTGGTCCACTGGCTTAGCTGGGAGAGACCTCCTCTCCTTGGGGAAACCACAACAGGTTTTCTTGGTTTTTGACAATGCCAACAGCTTCGTGGCAGACTTGCCACCTTCGTTGCTCTGCTGAGGTCACCGGCAAAAGACCAATGTTTCTCATACTATGCCTGCTATCCTTTACCCAGCAGGCAGCGTGAAGCACCCTGTAATAGACATTTACAGTCTCCTGATCTTCTACGCTTTGCCCTGTTTTACCATTGTATGCAGGGCTGGCATCCTGGCTGACGGGGGCTGCTGCCCTCTGAAGATGAGCAGAAAAAGCCAGACAAAGGAAATGATGCACTTCTGTGCCTAAGATCACTTTTGTTTATTAAAAATGAAATTATTTTTCTCCTTGTAGGGCCACTTTTGTTTATTAAACAGGAAATAATTTTCATTTAGCTTGGCATGGAACAGTGAACATGAATAGTAAGAGAACCAAGGAAGTAAAAGCCCATCTCTCTCAGAGGCACACTGTTGACTCTATAGCTGAGAGGCAGAGTTTGCAAAGAGGTGGTAGCTTGCGCAACACAGACTGCCATAGCTGCAGAAACAGGCTTGGGGTACTTCAGTCGCTGTAAATGCATCAGCCTGCAACCCAAACTACAAGCGGAGTATGGGTAGAAAGGCACTGCTTCGTGCTTAATTTAGTTATGTTAAATTGCCTGATTAAGCAAGTTATGAGTACAATGTAATCAGCACTTCAGGAGCAATGAGTGGATGCTAAGCCAAGAGAGAGATGAGACTCGTTATCTGTGGTTGGAGAGAGGAAGGGTGGTACAGGTCATCACTGGCTGGATAACAAGGAAGGGTTAATTGGGGTGAACTGAAAACTGCTGGTGAGGTCTCTCTACTGAGACCATGATTACGCTTTGCTTTCTTGAGACAGTCGTCTTCTGAAGGGTTTTGTGGCCATCCTCAGGACCCTGACCCAGAGAAGGAAAAACAGTTTCTCTCATTGAAGCAGAGGTCTAATGGAGAAGGCTCAATTTTCCCTCCCCTGCACCAGGTGTGCCCATCCCTGGCCATTTATCTACGCACAGTCAGTCAGTCAGTCTGTGGTTTAAGTTTCGATGAGTCTCATTTAACTCCTGTCTGTGCAGCAGCTCATATTTAAGTGTGGGGGCCATTTCACTGTGACTGCTGTGGGGCAGAGTCTTCTTCTTTGTGTTTGAATGGGGCCTGAGGCTTTGCTTCTTGGGTCTCTTTCATTTTGAGGCAGACCTGAGTGGTTTTGGAACAACACAGCCAAGGCTAAGAAACTGACAGATTTAATGGTGGCCTGAGGGAGTTCTGGTGTCTAACAAGGGAGACACTGGTGGCTTTGGATGTGGGGAACCAATGTTCCCGGAAGCCATGGAGAAGAAATCCATGAGGAGCAGCCCTGTGAGTGATGACAGGTCACCTTCTCTAGAAGTCACTTGAAGACCAAAAGGCAATTCCTGGTTTAATGCCAGCACCCAGCGAAGCGGTGAGCAGTTTCTGAGCACTGGCACTTCGGCTTCCTGACCCCACCACTTCTCAGTAGCAATGAGAGAGGAGACCTACGGCCATGTGTTGCCCCCCTCCACAGAGTGGAGGCTCCGCTCCACTCACGATGGCCAAGCCTGGTGCCAGACACCCCACAGGGCATATCTGGGAGTCAGGGATAGAAGAGCAGAGTGTGACGCAGGGTGCATAGACTTAAAAGACCTTGCATGCTGACTGGTCCCTAGGAAGAAGCCAAAGACCCCGGGGTCATGAGGGGAGGGCGAGGAAGGCTGGTTCACCGCCACGGAGCACTGGTGCGCGGGCTGCACTGGGAGGCTGGTGGCTGGGAGAGCTGTCTGTGCCTTGCCACGGTGGGACAGCCGTGCTGCCGGGCTGTTGGCACTCTCTGCCTCCCAGCTCCTCACCGGCGGAGAGCCCATTAATAAGGCTTTCCAGCCTGTCACTTCCATGCTGACTCCTTTGAAAGCCGCGCTCCTCTGGGCCCATTAGAGGGAGGAACTGTCTCTGCCAAAACATATGGGGCTGTCAGGCTCTGTCTGGCTGTTGCTCTGAGAGCTGCCACCGCTCTAGCTCTTTGCTGACGGGGGGGTAAGACCCATCTTGAGGAGGCTCTGATGAGGACAGGGTCTTGGTAAGGGGCTAGGGAAGATGGCAAGCGAGCTGGGAGGGATGCTGGTAAACAGTGTGCCAGTAAGTAATGGGCTGCTATGGGAGGACATTGGGTTAAAAGCCAGCCAAAGCACTGCTGGGCAGCTCAGGGGGAGTCTGGCATGCTGTGAGTGTGATAGTGGGAAGAGGTACCTCTGAGGACAGCTGGGGTAAGCTGGGTGGTGAATATTGGGTAGGTATGTAGGGGCAGCAGAAGACACAGCGGATGGCAGAGTTGTTTGCGCTTGTCTGGGGAATGAGAGGACGGTGGCAGCAGTGCTGGGTGGCCCTATGGGGACAGTGCAACAGGGAGGCTGTGGAAAGCGTTGTGCGGTCACACTGGCCTGGAAGTTGCTACGTGCATTCCTGACATTGCCTGAATGCCGCTGGAGTTTCTCATTAAGCAGCACACCCGCCCCTTAGCTCCATTTGCAGAGACTGAAGAGGATTTAATGGAGCCCCTTGACTTTTTCCTCTGAAATATTCATAGGTTTTAGCAGTTCATTTCATGCTCACCTCCTCCTCCATTAGAGAGCACCGAAGAGGGACTGGGTGGAAAGTACGCTGCCGTGGAGCCAGGGAGACAGATAAAGGGACCTGTGGCTCTGACCAGAGGCTGCTGGGAAGTAATCCACTCCTGGGCTGCTCCCTGTCCCTCTCACCGGGCCCACAAAATGGCTTGAAATGAGCCCAGGCAGCATGCGCAGGGAGGTGGTCAATACAGTGGGAAAGGAAGGAAACCAATAAAGCCGAGAGCACTATCTGGAGCTGCTGCCCCCCACACCTCCCACACACATACACCCTGCATCTGTCTCCCTGCCCGACTTCATAATCTATGAGGCCAGGAGCTCTGTAAGAATCACATGGACTGATGAAAAATGCCTGCAGGCAATTAGTTTCCTCCTTGCCTTAGCGCTAATGCTGTGCTAGGAGGATAAGAGGAAGTCCAGAGCTTTGATGAGGTAGGGCAGAAGCGTGCTGGATGTTGGATGTGCTGTCTGTGGTACTTGACACAGCAAGGAGCCTGCTGGCAAGTGTGGAGAAAGGTGTAATAAATAGTGCTGTTGCACTCTGCTGTGTGAAATGTCCCAAAAGATCAGGGCCAGGTGGGATCTCAGAGCATCATCTGCATCACCACCACCTTGCACAAAACAAGAGCAACTGGACATGTGATGCAGCCCACCATGATATAAAATAGATCCTTCTCAGGTATACTCTTTTCCATTGTCTTGTTTTCTGTCTCTCTAGTTCGACATTTTCCAAACCTGTTAGGTACTAAACTGGGGCTCTAAGAGTCTAACTAACTGACATGGCCCCACTAGAGCCCCAGAACCAAACATTTCCAAGATTTTGGGCGTGGGGAGAGGTGCAACTCTCTCCTCCAGATTCAAACCTCTTTTGCTGCAGCCACACTTCTAAATCTTGGAGCTTGAAGTCCTAAGAAAGTTTTTATCAAGGACTCCACAGACTACATTAGGACCTGGATAGTGTCCTAAGAATACAGGTTGTTGCTGCACCAGTGCTATCACAGCAAAAAATACAAAAGGTGCTCAGCAAGGGACTCCCAAGTCTGCTTGGGTTCTCTCTGTATTAGTACTTGGATGAACAAAAGAGCAAAATCTTCATGCTTATGAGTTGTTCACTCTGGTTGACAGAGACAGAAAGCGGGATTATAAATGTACAGATTCCTGTGGTTCCTCCCTGCTGGATTAAAAACCAGAACAAAGTCACAGATGCAACAGCACCTATTTATTCTTACTTTCAAAACACTTGTCAGGCTCCTTCCCCTTCCCTCCCATACACACACACACACACACACACACGTGTGCACGCTCGTGGGCCCCAGGAATCAGATGTTTATGTAAGTATTTGCAGGATGTTCCACGTCTCCCTGAAATGATAATCAATGTGCCCAGAATCACCTTAATTACTAAGCATTCATCGTACGCCCACAGGCTCTTCCATGGCAGCTCCACACAGCATCTCTGTGAATGAGTCTGCATGTTTTCCCTCCGCTGCCAAACGCTGCTCATGATCAAGAGCTCGAGTCCTTACATCTGAGCTGTTGGCTTGCCTGGTTATTTATTTATTTCCAGGCAGGGAGAGAGAAGTTTCTAAAGCAGCGGCAGTGCGTGGACAGACACAGAGAGCATCTCAGGGTGAGACGTGCTGTCTATACCTTTGTGGAGCACTCTCTCCATGCAGGATAGTGACAGGAATGATGCCAGCCTTAAACAAGCCAGATCAGAGTTTTAAACATGCCAGGTCCATGAACTGGCAATTAACTCTCTCTGTAGAAAAGGCACAAATCAGGAATCTGAGTACCAAGAAGTGTGAAACTACGAAGTTTTACTTTCCATGGGTTGCACCCTGACACATACAGGTGCTCAGCACATTTGCACTTGCGAAAGAACCGAAGAACAGCTTGGTTTAGCTGGGGCAGTCAGAAGACACACTGCTGAGGTAAGAAAAGAAAGCACTCTCTGAGGTGACAAAGTGTATCACCTGTAAGGAGGAGCACCATTCGTGGCTCACGGGAACTTTTCTGAAGGAAAAGTCCCTCTGGACTGTGGCAGTGGGCATCTGCAAAGATCATCGTCATGCCTTCATTTTCTATCGGTGCACTTTCTGTCAGCCCCACAGCAAACAATATATAACCTCTCAGGTGATTTCACAGAGGTACTAAACAGAGGTGGAAGAAAGATTCAGGTTCCCCCCTCACCGCTCTGTAGTTACCATCTGCCTGACCAGGTTTAGACCCTTCACACAACCGTAGTTGTCTTCTTTTCCTTCCCTGTGGCCTTGCACCAGCAAAACCCACAGGATGACCCTATCACAATATTACACAGACTGGAAGCATTTAATGCCATTAAAGTCACACTCCTCTAGCTTATTTCTTTCTTGTGGAGCTTGGGGACCACAGAGCCCAGAACCAGGGAACGTCTTTCTATCTCTACTGTGCTTGTCATCGCAGGGCGAGAAGTGTCCCTTCATTTAAAATACAAATCCTGGTGTCAGATGTGCCCTGAAACAGAGATATGATCAAACCAGCATTTTGATATGAAGCAAGCAGGAAGCTCAGAAAAGCAGGTTCACTTCTCCACCCAGGCACGTTTACATACGGTAGGTGTGACTTTTCCTCTCTGTTCATACAGAAAAATTCTAAAATGTCCAGAAACCATTTTCCCAAATCTTCCACGTCCCGATTTATTAGCTATTCAAGACCCTCACATGAACAGGCCCTTGGCTGTTGGTTGCCATCATGAGTAAGAAAGATGCTCCAGCAGCATCCAGGTGCCCAAAGAGCTGGCCAGCTCTAGCCGTTCAAATCCGGTGTTAGCAATGCCAAGACTAAAGGACTGCCTCACGTCGCTGGTCATACCTCCAGACCTCAGAATTCTGCCAGCCTTAGCATCAGAGTATTTCTATCACGCTGTGTCCAGGACCTGCCAGTACTCTAACAATGTCCTGCGCGTACTCCTCGTGACCCCTGGAGCGCCGTGCAAAGGATGACTATTACAGCACAGGGCTGCAAAGGCTTAGACCCTCAGGACATTTTGCGATAGCCACCTCCAGGTTGAGCAGCAGGGCTCTGCCACTTGCCCAGGGGCACAGGAAGAGGCTGTGGCAGAGTGCGCAACCGAGCTCGTCTCTTGGGATTTCGTGCAGATCAGATCAATAACCACTCTGCTCCAAAGTATTTATTCTGCAGGGAAGAGTATGGGAATAAAACATACCTTTAAGCCTTGTTAAAATTACAGGCAGTGAAGACAGCTGTCTTCTAGGGGTAAAAGCATCTCCAGAGATGATCTCTGGGGAATGCCTCTGTAAGCAAAACACCCAGCAAGGAAAAGGCTTCCTGGGACCGTCTCTGTAGGTGAACACTCTGCTAAGTGAAATGCCTCGGGAGAGCACATATTCTTGCAGCACGCTGCTTACCTCTGTCTTTCCCCGAATAGCGCTTCCTGTCCTTGTGGCTCTGAATAAGCCTGCAGTAGTCACAAAAACGTCTGCACATGTACTCTAAGGCTTTCTTTTAGTTCATCTCTGTTAAGCTCATAAAATCAGATTTTAAACTAGAGACACCTTTTTAGCTCGCTCGGCTGCCCATCAGTAACTGCTCTGCACTAGCTGAGCTGTGCACAGAGCCTTGGCACTGAACGTGGGCACGGACCTCCGCTTGCAAAGAAGCACAGTCAGCCACACCTTACACTTTTGTCAATATCCAGGTTTAAATGCCACTGTCATTCAACCGGCAGTACAGCGACGGCCACCTGAACTGGGCAGCCTTTGCCATGCAGTGACACAGTATCTGGTGTGATAGGGAAAGAGAATGAAGATTTTAGGGGGCCTTGGCGTAAGCAAGGCAAAGCACTGGATCAGTGACTGGGGGTGCACCCCTTGCACCGTGTCAAGGAAGAGGGGAGCCAGGGGCAGCAGCACCGCAATAGCACTGCAGGGTTTGGAGATGGGGCAGCCAGAGCGCCATGTGGCCCACATGGCAGCTGCAGCAAAGCAACCCTGTGCTGCTCAAAACCGATCAGCCCTGCTTTCTGCTGCTGTTGAGACTGCTGGAGGAGAAAATTAGATTTGCCTTTTGTTCAGCAAGTCTCACGAAAAGCCTCAGCTCAGCAGCTGGTTGAAAAGCAGAATCTGCTCATGGTGCATGCGCTTGGGTATTGACTCGGTCTGAGAGGAACCACGAGAGCTGTACCTTCTCCTCTCTTGGCTGGCTCTGATAGCTCATGCTGAGTTAGAGGTTCTGCATCCCACCACAGAGACATCAGCCTCCCTCCGCAGCTGCCCCTGCTGCCCTGCTTGTGGTGGACAAAGCCATACTTTTAAACAACGGCGGAGATCCTTGGGATCCGTTCTTTGCTAAACCAGGCTCAAGACCCATGGTGCATGCGTGTACTTCCTTGGCTGGCTGCGGATGCCTCCCAGATATGCCCTGCCCTTGTCCCGTTTTTGTCCCACGAGAGAATGTCATGGCACATCCTGATGACATGAAGCTAAAGACATGGGCAGACTGCCCTCCTCCTTTCCTCACATTAACCTTACTGTATTCTGGCTGGTCACCTCAAAAGCAGCTTCCATAACATTTTCTGTCTGAAAGGCACTGGTGCTGGAGCAGCACTTAAATTTATATTCCCATAAAATATTTTTTTCATAAAACATTTTTTTCATAAGCAGTGGGACAGATTGGAATCTGACAGGTTCAGCTGTCACTGGGTGAAGGGAAGAGCAGAAGCGACAAGAAATTTTTAGGAGAACTATATTAAACTCTGTGTAGGATTCCAATTTAGTAATAACAGCAAAGTGAAATTTGAGCTGATATTCCATTATCCTGTTTGCAGTGCACTCTAATAGCAACCCCATTCATAAAACAGTTCAGCTCCTGTCCTTCAGTGTTGATCTATTTGTTTTGCACTACTTCACGTGGGTGTCCCTCTGCAAATCTCTTTGTGAACACTTGGTCAGCGGTGTTTCTTTTCCCACCCTCTGGACTAGTAGAGGGCAATGTAAGCAGACAGGCAATGGAAAGAGTGAAAAGACAAAAGACTGGGCTGGGAAATGGGGAGGGAAACTCATTTTCTATTTCCACCTGACTAGGTCCCAGTGACCCATTACAAGTGCGTGACTTGCCTGGTTTTGCAGGAGTCACGGTACGCAGTCTCACTGGAGGGTTGCAACGCCTCTCCCACTAAGCCTGTCTTGAACTAAAAATCCTTTGTTCTCTTCGACTCTGCCCTGACTCGCAGAGTCAGGCTGTACAGCCGGCACACCGGCAACTGCAGAGCGTCCGCCTGTGCACACACAGTGAGCGATGAGCTTCCAGCCCATCACAAGAAGAGGTGCAATGTTTTCGTTGCGCTCATTCCTGAAAATATCGTCCCTTCTTGTTGGAGATTATAATAATGGGCCTCAGTCTTTACTGGCATTTTCTTAACACCTCTGCAAGTTGAGTGTGCAGCACTATCAAATCCCAAGGGAATCATTTTACCCTTGCTTTCTGGTGGCGTAATAGATAAATCACCCTTTACAGTGAGTTCTGCCTGATCTGTCTCCCTTCTCTACTCCCTTCCTATCAGATACCTCAACCTCCTTCCCTGTCTCCCAGCTCCTGCAAGACGTGCAGCTACTTCTAGGCAGCCTCTTTCGACACCACTGTTAAGTTACTAAGCAGCTGAGATAAAAGGTTCCCACCTTCATAAATAATCAATGTGGGCCAAATGGCTTGTGCTTGCTCAACAAAATCATGCACTAGAAACAGAAATGGAAGAGACAAACACTAACCCTGCAAGGAGATTAACTGCCTAACACCAATAAAGGTGGAAAGGAGATTCAAATAACAGAGAAGCAAGAGAATAAAGAGTAGAAAACAGGGGAGCTGAGCACCCATCAAATGCTTCCCGCTGCAGCCACACTTCTTTTATCTTTTCCTAAAGTGTCTGGAGACGGGCTTCGATTTAGCTGTTTTGCTTATTACAAGGAAATTATTAGAGCAGCCTGGTACTGCCAGCACACTCCAGCCCCTAGGTGAGACTCAGCCTCTGCCGTTCTGCCTCGCGCGGGAGGGTCCCGCTGCCCTGACAGGTTTGCCCACGGTCGTTTGCTGGCACTGGAGGGATGTACATGTGCAACCAGCATCAGAGGGACCAGCGAGCCCAGCGTCAGAGGTCCTGTTGCAGGCACAGGGTGTGCACAGAGCAGTCACAGCCCAGGTGACCCTTCTCAAGGATTGCCTCTCATGTACGAAGGGCAGCTCAGCTAAACGGGCTGTCCAGTGAATTAAATTTCTAGGCCAACATTGCCATTATGGGACAGCATGCGTTTAAGGCTCCAGGGAAGATGCCACACATTATACCTGTCCTTTGTGGCACCTACCAAGCACAGAGTCCCATCACTCTATGCCATGGGTGAACAGCTCTTGTTTGATAGGTTCTACGTATAATAACTTGGACGTAGGAGAGGAGCTCACTAGCCAGCACAGCAGACTCATTAGGGTCAGTATATCAATACTGATTTTCACGACGTGGGTATCTGTCCTTTAAAGGAGGTGTCTGTGCCTAGAACCAAAATTGCACGGTAAGCAGTAATCTTTTCAGGTGACAGAGCTGTTGAGTAGGCACAAACAGCGCCATCTTGCTGTTTCTCTTAGGGTTATCCACAGGCATTGGTAATGAGCATATATGGAAAAAACCAAAACCCACTCGTGTCTGATTCACCACCGAGTAACCTCTCACACCAAGCAGGTGTTACCCTTTTTAAGTGAGGCTCAAGCCAGCGCAATGAGTCAGGTCTGGCACAGTTGGCTCAGAAGGATAAGGACTTTAAGTCAACAAGGATTTTAGGCAGGTATTGGTCTATGGGTTTGTACCCCAGTGTTTGTAAGCATTGGACAAAAACAGCCACCACAGCAAGAGTCTCAGCAGAGTCCCATGCTGTAGTCTTCCCACTCCCTAAATTACTGCATTGCTTTGATTGGCTGAACACACAGACCCAAGCCTGGCTGTCATGGCTTGTTCCTCAGTCACGGGTGGCCCTGCAGTGGGCACCAGGTGCAGAAGGGTGCACAGAGCAGTGCACAGGCTCCCTCCCCATGACGCGCCTCTTCCCACCCTTGACAAGCTTATGTCTCTTAGGGCATGAGGGTACAAGGCCAAAACCAATGACGTGTCACAGAGACAGAGCAGGAGAACACAATGGCCAGTGTTTCAGAGACGGACAGAGACAGAGTTCAGCAATTCATTAAGTGAAATTGCCCAATGGGCTAAGGGGACTATTCCCTCTGGCATACAAGCAAAAACGTCTTACACAGCCACTGTCCTTGTGGTGCCCCAAGACAAAACCTCCATGGCCCTAACCGTGATCAAGCTGTCCCTGTTTCCCAGACTGTCGCGTGAAGCTGAGCACAATGTCAGCTTTTGGGCACCGGAGTACTGATGACTTCCTACTCCTGTTTGTCTTCGCTGCAGACAGAAACTGTTTGTTGCAGACAGGAATTTAAGAAGGTGGGAGGGGGGACAGCATCAAAGCAAATTCACCCTCCTGCTCTGAATAAATGTTTTCTCAACTCTAGTATTTATATAAGAGTGAGGCAGACCACTAAAGGGCAAGGAGGGAGAGCTCCAAGGGTACAGACAGCGAGCAAGGGAATGCGAGGGAGCACTGGAGTCCTTGGGAGGTAAAGTTTCATTGCTACCAAGTTAATCTCCTGAGCTTCTCATTGCAATTTTGTCTCATTCAGTGCCTCTTGAAATGAGTTTCCATTTGTCTGTCTGGTGCTAATTTTCCCTCATTTGCTGCATCGAAGCCATCATTAGAGGCACGAAGTGCCTCCATTGTGTTTTTTCCCCTTTCTTCAGTCACTTGCCTTAGTGCCTCTTGGTTTGTTAACTCTGCCATTACTCAGTTGCAATCAGCTCCTGTTAGTCTGATCTAGCTGCCTCAGGATGCCCCATCCCTCACTGTCCGAGGACAAATTGCTGCCTGGGGTAGTGGCCTGGGGCAGGGGGTCAGAGAGGTGCTTTACAGCAGAAGCAAACTTTTATTTGCAAGTGTTACAGGCCCTGCCCAGAGATGTTTGGTCTTTTTCCTTATTTCCATTTCAATCAGCTAATGGGGGTAACAAGATCAGAGCAGGAAGGCTTTGGACAGCATAGCAAATGCCCTGTGAGCCCTTACTGTCCTCACCCTCACGCTGATTCTGGATTTGCTTCAAGCGAGGATCTGGCTCTCAATTGCCAGCCCCTTACAGAGAGGCGCTCAGTTGTGCCCCCCGGAAGGTAAATCCTTCTCCGCAGCCAACAGCACAAATCCCCATATCTTCTCCACAGCCCTCAGGTCCCCGAGCACACCAAGAGGTGCAGCTCCCTACAGAGAAGCGCCCCTACATCACCCTCAAGGATGATGCCCAAGGCCACACTTGCACACCCATCCCTCCCTCAGCCACCTGCCGCCAGATCGCTTGGCAGTAAAAGGCCTGGCTGGGCTCAGGCATATGATTGCATTTCTGTCCCGCTAACAGAGCACACAGTACAGCTTATGCTGATGAGTATCAGGGCCCTGTCAGCTGGAACCCCATCCTGCAGCGTGGGAGGCTGGCCCTGATGCCTGTCAGCAGCTCTACTGCGCCAGCCGCCGCCCCCGAAAAAACTTGCAGAAGAGCAATGCACCACTACCAGCAAGAGCAACTTGCTTCAAGAGCATGGCACTGTGTTCACCTGCGCTGTGTGCCGTGGACGGGAACAGCAGCCCTGCTCCCTGCTCTGCCTCAGGCGCAGTGAGAGAGGCCAGACGCCGTGTTGGGGTGCCAGAGGTGCAGCTGGAGCTGTCACTGGCAGCTGCCTTCAGCAATGAACCTCTGGACATCTTAGTTTCTGTGTGATGGAGAAGAGCTTTGATCAGTGGCAGGAGGCTATGCTGAAGGCGTGCAAGGCTCTGTGGTGGAAGGAAGACCTCAGGGTGGGTAAAGTAACAGTCATGAAAAGATGTGGCGAGCCCACCCCCTTCCTTCACAGGACAGACAACCGACGCAAGCACTGATGCTGGAAAGGGGGTTGTCTTGGCTCTGCTAAGCAAACCAGTAAAATCCGTAGACAGTTAAATGATCTGGGAGACATTCTCCATGGCTAGAGAAGTTCTCAGGCCACTCTACAAATGGGTGATGGACTCATAGGCAGGCAAGGCAGCTTTTATTTCAGCAGGCTTCCCAAACCACATTGTAGAGAGGATGCATAGTCCTACCTCAAGCTCACCATCAGCTCATGGATGCTCTCGTCAAAGGCACAGCGTCTGCGTTTTCCATGACTTGTGCCAACCGAAACCGTTTTAAATGTGCAGTATGTCCCTGAGGCAGAGCTCCTCCAGTAATGATGGTTGTGCCACCCTTATAGCCAGAGACTCAACTGCCTCCTCGTGTGACCTGGCTTATGCGCGCTCCGGGCTCTGGCACCTCTAGGAGCTCTTTGTGTGCTGCCTGCTGGTTGGCAGTGGAAGGGTGCTGGGTGCCAGAGAGCAGGTGGAAGCACAGCTCCCACCTTCAGTCTCGAAGAGGACCTCCTGCTTCTCTGCCAGCGGGTGGTTCTTCTGCTTCTGCATGACTCTGAGAAAACAAGGGTCTGGAGATGGCATACGGTTGGGTGAGAGGGGATGGGGAAACCCAGCTGGAATCAGAGCTTCTCCCCGTGGCCATTTCAACTTGCTCGCGTGCCACGTTTTCACATGCCCAGGGATTGGAGAGGGATGGGTTGCAAGGAGTACCCCTGCAGACTCTTTGGTGCAAGATCCTTGCTTTCTGTGCTGCCATATCCCTCGGACCCAAAGCAAAATAACTTCTGTCATAACAGCATGCGTCTTTTGATCCTGACCGTTATTCCCCATGAAAATATCAATGCTAGACAAAGTGCATGGCTTCAGTGCTGGGAGGGGAACCCACAGAACAGGAAGAAATAAAACCTGACTCAATTCAGGTATCTGCAGGAAACAAGCCTGCATGCCTGTTACAGCTACACGTGATCACATAGGGCTGAAGGCAGGGCCAGGACTGGAACCCAGGTGCACTGTGAGGGACTGAACTTCTGCTGGGTTCCTGCACTCGTATCAAGTGCACCCCCACTGACCCTCTGTCTGAATGGCATCCTCGAGGCACTCAGGCCCTGGAGTGACTTCTCCATCTGGGAGGACTTGCAAAATGGTTGCAAGCTAAAGAAACAGTCTTGGCGCCTGGGCTCCAAGAGATGGAAAACCCGGATCCATGTGTTGTGTTGAGCTGGCAGAAGAAGGTGTGACTGTGCACTTCTACCAATGACTTCCACAAACTCTCACATTGCTGTTGCTGCAGCCTGTCACCACAGGCATCAGGGGACTGCAACCCTCAAGTCTCAGGCACAGAGCTAGATAAAAAAATCAGCACCCAAGGAAGGGGCAACGGCAGATCAACGCAGAGGTGGGATTTCCAACCCAAGCCTAAAGGGAGTCTTGCTGCCTTCCAGCCTTGTACAAATTTTGGAGCAGCTCTCATCTGGCAGAGTAGCGTTATTCCTGCTTGGTGTTTTGCATTTGAGTTGTAATATTTTAAAAGACCTAAAATCAGATTTATCACCAAGGTTATTGAAATGTATGACCACTATAGTCTACATTTCAAATGGCACCTTCCTTACTGTGAATGAAATGGTTCAAACATTCAGTNAAAGGGGGTTGTCTTGGCTCTGCTAAGCAAACCAGTAAAATCCGTAGACAGTTAAATGATCTGGGAGACATTCTCCATGGCTAGAGAAGTTCTCAGGCCACTCTACAAATGGGTGATGGACTCATAGGCAGGCAAGGCAGCTTTTATTTCAGCAGGCTTCCCAAACCACATTGTAGAGAGGATGCATAGTCTTACCTCAAGCTCACCATCAGCTCATGGATGCTCTCGTCAAAGGCACAGCGTCTGCGTTTTCCATGACTTGTGCCAACCGAAACCGTTTTAAATGTGCAGTATGTCCCTGAGGCAGAGCTCCTCCAGTAATGATGGTTGTGCCACCCTTATAGCCAGAGACTCAACTGCCTCCTCGTGTGACCTGGCTTATGCGCGCTCCGGGCTCTGGCACCTCTAGGAGCTCTTTGTGTGCTGCCTGCTGGTTGGCAGTGGAAGGGTGCTGGGTGCCAGAGAGCAGGTGGAAGCACAGCTCCCACCTTCAGTCTCGAAGAGGACCTCCTGCTTCTCTGCCAGCGGGTGGTTCTTCTGCTTCTGCATGACTCTGAGAAAACAAGGGTCTGGAGATGGCATACGGTTGGGTGAGAGGGGATGGGGAAACCCAGCTGGAATCAGAGCTTCTCCCCGTGGCCATTTCAACTTGCTCGCGTGCCACGTTTTCACATGCCCAGGGATTGGAGAGGGATGGGTTGCAAGGAGTACCCCTGCAGACTCTTTGGTGCAAGATCCTTGCTTTCTGTGCTGCCATATCCCTCGGACCCAAAGCAAAATAACTTCTGTCATAACAGCATGCGTCTTTTGATCCTGACCGTTATTCCCCATGAAAATATCAATGCTAGACAAAGTGCATGGCTTCAGTGCTGGGAGGGGAACCCACAGAACAGGAAGAAATAAAACCTGACTCAATTCAGGTATCTGCAGGAAACAAGCCTGCATGCCTGTTACAGCTACACGTGATCACATAGGGCTGAAGGCAGGGCCAGGACTGGAACCCAGGTGCACTGTGAGGGACTGAACTTCTGCTGGGTTCCTGCACTCGTATCAAGTGCACCCCCACTGACCCTCTGTCTGAATGGCATCCTCGAGGCACTCAGGCCCTGGAGTGACTTCTCCATCTGGGAGGACTTGCAAAATGGTTGCAAGCTAAAGAAACAGTCTTGGCGCCTGGGCTCCAAGAGATGGAAAACCCGGATCCATGTGTTGTGTTGAGCTGGCAGAAGAAGGTGTGACTGTGCACTTCTACCAATGACTTCCACAAACTCTCACATTGCTGTTGCTGCAGCCTGTCACCACAGGCATCAGGGGACTGCAACCCTCAAGTCTCAGGCACAGAGCTAGATAAAAAAATCAGCACCCAAGGAAGGGGCAACGGCAGATCAACGCAGAGGTGGGATTTCCAACCCAAGCCTAAAGGGAGTCTTGCTGCCTTCCAGCCTTGTACAAATTTTGGAGCAGCTCTCATCTGGCAGAGTAGCGTTATTCCTGCTTGGTGTTTTGCATTTGAGTTGTAATATTTTAAAAGACCTAAAATCAGATTTATCACCAAGGTTATTGAAATGTATGACCACTATAGTCTACATTTCAAATGGCACCTTCCTTACTGTGAATGAAATGGTTCAAACATTCAGTCCTCTAGATTCTTGAGCATTGCACCATTTTTAAGCTAAACTGGAAAGGCAGCATTTTTGAAGAGGCATTAGTAAATATTCTACTAACCACATACTGTGAAAGTATTAATAATCAGAAAGCATTGTGTAAAGCTCATACTCTCCAGCATGTTCCCAAGTTTTTACAGACACCACACCTGCCATGTGAGGACAGAGGTTGTAATGCAGATGACAGACCAGTAACAAGGTGTTAGATACAGGTCTCTCTCTGAAAGCAAGTCATTGCATTTCCCACCTCTCATGGCTATCCCAGGTCACAGACACTTAAAGGTGCCCCCAATGCATCCGGGATGCTTGGGTCTGGATTTTGTGATAAGTTATGACATTTGCATCCTGATTTATAACCCAGCCTGAAGTGTCACATTCTGAGAAATCTTATGAAAAAAATCCCTATTTCACATCCCAAGCATCAAAATGTGGTGTTTCTAAGACAAATAACTCTGCCTTGGGATTCCAGCTGCTGATGGGTACAAGTGACATGTCCTGTGAATCTTAATAGCGCCAACCAGCACACAGGTGGGGCAAATCTGATCAGGTGTTTTGTCCATTGCAGTTTATCTCTCCATATCCAGCTCTTTACCCATTCTGGCAATGCTTGCTTTGGATAGCAAAAGCCAGTCTTGGCTGAATTGCAAGATATTTTTATGGACGCACGTTATCCTGTGGCCTTCGAGCACTATAACCCTTAAACTCATTTCCAATTGCAGTTTAGCTGTATTTGAATGTCGTTCTCTGGTGAGGAAAGATGAAAAACACAGTCCCCAGAACATATCCTCAGTTTTCTTGCTCTTCTGGAAGTTTTGAGTTATGGTAAGTGCCAAGAATTTAGATCCTCATTTACCAGTAGGTGTGCATTGTTGCTAATAATTCCCTATGTACCTTTTCCAGCGAGAATGGGGTGCACCTAATAACTGCTGTTACAGATACAGAAAGCTCTTTGTGGTAGTAAAGGCAGCAATTAATGCTAATGAGTCTGCTGTTAGCAAGTAATACTATTGGTGCTATGCTCACGCCTCACCAAATGCAAAGCTTCAGTTTGTTAAGCAGATGCCGGTGTTAACAGCCAAATTCTCTTCCCATGGATAAGTTAGTGTTAGTTAAATGTACCATTAAAAATATCCATTTAAAATGTTAATGAAAAAAGAGGTTGTGCTTGCCAGGGGTTTGCTTGCCTTCTTTTTAGTCTCAGCTTTAAGGTGGTGGAGGTGAAAAGGCACAGACAGCTTTTCCAGGTGTGTTCAGAGCAGACATTGAGGTGGAGCCCCAGTAGCACTGGTGACATCCATGTAAAGCACCAGAAGCGTGGCTTGTTTCCATCTCGGTTATCGGTCAATAAAGCTCAGTACCAATGTTCTCATCCATACAGCATGCTGATACCCCAGTCCAGAGTTTCCCCCACCNCCCATGTAAAGCACCAGAAGCGTGGCTTGTTTCCATCTCGGTTATCGGTCAATAAAGCTTAGTACCAATGTTCTCATCCATACAGCATGCTGATACCCCAGTCCGGAGTTTCCCCCACCAGTGCTGCCTGTGCCCCCCACTCCGAAACCCTCCAGCTCTCCCAGAACCGTGGAAGAGAATGATGGTGACAGAGGAGGGTTCGTAATCCGTCTCTTCTTCTCGGTCTCGAATAGCAAAGGTGTGGTGAAAGCTAGCCACGTTCATGTTCACAGTCCTGCTTAAGCCTAGCGCTTACTGGCGTACCCCTGCTTAGCATGCCATTTCTGCTGAGCTTCTGACAGCAGGTTTTATTTAATTTCATGCAATTTAAGAAACAACTCCGTACTCTACTGTAAACTGGGCTTGCGTTGTCCTATGTGTTATGTTTCAGAAACAAAATTAGATAAGCCTTTTCACAGAACATACCCCTGGTTTGTATGTCTGTCTGGACTGTCTGTCCCAGCGAACTGTAACCAGGCAGCAGAGGAGAAGACAGAAAGAGAAACGGAGGCAGTGAAGGCGCCACACAGATGCTGGGCAGAGCAGACCCAGAAATAAGCAACCCTATCTTTTCACGCTCCAGCAGTGTGCGAGGATGAGACCCCTTGCTCTCAGAGCTGCATCCAGGCTCTCCCACAGTGCGAGCTGAGCCTCATGCTGCTGCTCTGGCACTGGGGTTGCCTTTCCCCAGGTGCAGGCACATGCTGCTCCGTCCCACGCCGGGCTGTGACCC
The DNA here is from genome assembly GCA_013398225.1 of Steatornis caripensis. Taxonomy (NCBI): domain Eukaryota; kingdom Metazoa; phylum Chordata; class Aves; order Caprimulgiformes; family Steatornithidae; genus Steatornis; species Steatornis caripensis. Next base: position 241,755 of record VZSC01000340.1, on the reverse strand, counting down.
TGGGCTGCCCTAGCCGTGCCACGCAGCCAGGGCCTGGGTGGCATACACAGTGCTGCCTTGTGCAGTAGTACATTTAGCTGTGTCCCCAGAGCCTGCCAGGAAATACAGGTTCCCCCACCTGGTGTCACAAGGCTGTGACAGCCAGGTGGCACTTAGGTGCTGGGCAGATCCCGCCACTGGAGTGATTTGGCTGTAGATGTCCCAGGCTCTCCACAGAATCACAGAATCCCAGGATGACAGGGGTTGGAATGGTCCTCTGGAGATCATCTCGTCCAACCCCCGTGCCAAAGCAGGTGCCCCCAGAGCAGGGTGCACAGGAACACGTCCAGGTGGGTTTTGAATATCTCCAGAGAAGGAGACTCCACAGCCTCCCTGGGCAGCCTAATACTCCACCCCTCATACTTACCATGCTGAGAAATCCCAGGTGCTTTCTCCTTTCACCAGCCTCCCTGGATCCCGCTTCGTGGTTTCTTCACCCTTTTGACCGTGTTTTCTTTTAAACGTGCCCTGGCTACTCTGCTGCCCCCTCCCTTCTGCTTTCTTCTAAGCTATTCTTTTCAAGCCTGCTTCTGCCTGTGGTACAAGACTCCTGCCCCCCTCTCCCTTGTCCTGACTGCCCCCAAGCCCCAGGCCCTCTTCATGTCCCAGTCTCCCCTCTCCCTCTTTGACATAAAACCTGGCCTCTCCAGTGCTGTGTCCTGCTCTGCTTCCTCAGCCAACATCTCCTGCCTCCTTCCCCACTGGCCTCCTCATCCATCTCCACCACCATACTCTATACTCGGGTGCTCCTCTCCCATGCTCAGCTGTGCCTCTAAGCTTCGGCCCATCCCTTCCATCTGCTTCCTTGCTCTTCCCCCCCTGGGACTGCAACCCTGACTCTGACCTGTACCTGCACACACACAATTATGCTACTTAATTTTTTAAAATGTGATTATTTGCAAGAGCTGAAGGCAAGTGCTGGCTTCAGGGATCCAGGCTGGGCACTGCAGTTTTGCCCATGCCACGCAGCTGCAGACAGCCTCCACACCCCTCCTCTCCTCGTGGCACCCCCAATACACACCTATTTACAGGCAGCCTGCTCCCTTCCCCCCCCCGGGCACTGCACCCCAGGGGCCAGTCTGCTAGGGCTGACCCGGCACCCTCAGCCCCAAGCCACTTGCTCCTGCCCTGCCTGCAGCCCTGCACCACCTTGCTCCGCCAGGGAAGGTGAGGGAAGGGGCAGCCGGGCCGGCATCCCCCGCGTGAGCTGGGAAGACATCGCTAGACACGATCAGAGAGCAAACAAGCCAGGCTATGCAAGGAAGGGAGGGGAAATGAAGAAACATTACGTTCTTTTCACGTTTATTTAATTTTTGTATTTTTTTGTAATTTTTTAAGATCACAGAAGAGCAGAGCATTCATACATGTAAAGAAACAGAAACGAGATAACAGAAGTTAAATACATTGAGAAAAGAAAAAATAAAAAGCTTCTTTTTTTTTTCCATCACTGGGTTCTGTTCATTCATTTGTTGGGTTTTGCGTTTTTGATCGGTTCTTTTACACACACACTTGCGCTTTTAAAATTTTCTTTCACAGAGCTAGTTCCAAAAACAAACCAATGGCAAAAAATAAAATGGCCGTTTTCTCGTTTCGTTAAAGAGAAGTTCAGCTCATGTCTACAGTGCTGGGGAAAAATATATATAAAGATATAGATATATATATATATTTATATGTATATAACACTGTTAATGAGGAGAGTTCTAACCACCCCACCGTGTAGCAAGAAGAAGGGACTGGCCTTCATTCTCAAGGTCTAGAGGATGAAACTTGGCTCCAGCTGGGAAAGCCGAAAGATTTTGGGAGGTGACGGTGGCACCACAGAGGCAGGTTCCTGCTCTTCGCCCCCTCCTCCCTTTCCCGGCACACGCGTGTGCTCCCACATGCACAGGCTCAGGCACACATGCACTTTCTCCTGGTTTCCTCAGGAAGTCACCACGTAGCTGTGTGGGCAGACAGAGCCATCGCCGGGAGCAAGTGGAGGAGCGCATGTCTGGCTGCACGTGTGATGGAGGGCGTGGGAAAGGAGAGCGCCTGTATGGTAGCCATGAGGACTACTGTAGCATGTGTGCTGTAGAGGTCACAGGGGTGTGCGTGTGCGCCTCTGCATGGCTGAAATCGCGAGCAAACGTCAGAATTTCAGAGAAGGACAGCCCCACTTGGGAGATGTTCTCCTCACTGGTTGGCTCCTAGGTGGTCTTGCTGCTTGTCTCCATCCGTGGCCCATATGTTACATACAGAAACATCCACAGGCCTGTTACCGGAGCCTGGCCCGAGCCACCACGGTCTCACACTGCATTGCTCACCGAGGCCAGTTGCAGCATTGTGTCCATGCCCTGGGGGACCAGGAAGCAAGCGCTTGATGCACCGGGAGCACAGGCAGGGGAGGAAGGTCCTGCCCTACCTGGGAACAGCCCTTCTTGGATGCAATCTCTGCCCCTTCCCCAGCCATGCTGCCCAAAGGACCCTGCTGTGCACGCAGCACTCCCTCGCCATGCTGCAGTCATGTCCTCCTGACTTGCACTGCCCCTTCCTTCTCTGCTGCCTGGGCACTTTACAAGGGTTGCAGGGCAGGCTGAGTCGCTGTGGCACCAGCTAACCTGAGCCTGCAACAAATGAGGGACCCTTTGCTTGCCACCTGTCTGGGCTAATTAGGAGACTGCTCCTCTTTCCCAAGCCCTGTCTTGGCTGGTCTCCTTGCCTCACACACATCGCCCCAAGTTTCAGAGATACAGAGGATCATACCAACATATCCTCACCAAGCTGACTTCTGCTTTCCTGTTATGGTGAGTGAATCAACAAGCAAATGCCACATATTGCCCTCATGGGAGCCAACCCTCAAGCAAAATTTGGGCGGCTGTAGGAGCTGCCTGAACATCATTCTAGCAAGTTACAAGAAGGAAAAGAGAAAGAGTTTTTTAATGGCGTGACATGGCTCTTAGTCAGCAGGAGTCGTGCAGTTTAAAAAAAGAAATCTTCTGGACATCCCACTGGAAATGAAGCCACTCTAACACTAGCACTAAGAGGCCAGGTCTCCTCGCTGCTCAATCTGGTAGTTTTGCACGCGGACCATGGACAGCACTCATCCCTACCCTTTTCGACCCACATCACATGTTGGAAATTACCATTTAGTTTCTCCACCACTTCACTGCCTGAGGTTCGGCTCTTTCCATGGGACAGTTTGCTCCTGACATCCCTAACTCAAGAACTTTTCTGTACTCAAGTCAGAGAAGCAGTAGGATTGTGCACCATTGGGGCAGGGGAGGGAGAGAGAGAGAGAGAGAGCGGCTCACCCCCCTAGCATCTCCTCTGTAGGACTGTCTTGGCTAGCCATCCTCGGTCTCAGTTGCCACATCACATCAAGCACCGTGATGATTCGGGCTGCGAGTCAGTGTGCTTGGAGGAGAAGAAGCAGAGATGTGAGAGGGCTTGCGAGGAGAAGAGCTGTTTCCCTGTGCCCATAGATTCACTCATCAGGGAGGGGCAAAGTGGTAAAGCACTGCACAAAGATTGAGCTGAAACACCATCAGGTGGCGGGTCTGTGAAAGACTCTAAAGTAGCTCCTCTGACTTCCCACATCCTCTTCCCCAAGTGCTCCTGAATAATCAGGACTTGCTGTTGCTCCCCCAAATTCCTTCCAGATGTGCAGCTTCCACCTGGCCTGGAGACCATGTGGCTATTGACGGCGACTTTGTCCATGTTGTGAGCGTGGACTTTCAAAATGGGGTTGCTCAGACAGGTGGCTTGGGGGCATGGTCTGGATGCACCTGGAGCTAAGAAGAGCTGGTGGGGCTTGGATGTACTTTGACCAAAAGTGGGGCAAGCAGCAGTACACGAGAGATTTGCCCAAGCGGAGAACAGTCAGTGGCATGAGAAAGGTATGCAGACAAAGACTAACTCTCGACACAATGCATGTCACCAATGAAATCTTCATGAATGGCACGTTAACATGCACTGGTGCTAGCGTGAGGCGACACAACTTCACTGGTGAGGAAAGCGGGAAGGGGGAGGAGGAGGGAAGTGCGTCACTGAGCAACATACCCGCAAGCTGCGGGGCTGCAAACGAACAGAAATGAACACAACTGCCAAGATACAGGTGTCGGCTGGAGCGTCCCACGTTGGCCTTCCCAGCCGTTCAGAGACAGGCGTCTGCTTCATTTTCCGTCTGACCAGACACACACTCCAAGTAACATGCTACAGTCATGCATGGAGTGCATGTAGCTCGGGTTGGCTGCGTTTCCCCTGTCCAGCTCCTTTCAGAAAGACTTGCCTTCACCCCTCCTCTCGGTCATCTGAAAAGGGTTAGAAATCTGCTAGCAAGTATGGGGCCATATATTAAATCTAAGTCTTCATTCCTCTGCTTGGACTTTACCAGACATCTCATGTAACTCTTGTAATATTTACAAACCAGTAGAAGAAAAACATTTTTTTCTTTTTTTTTCTCCATTTTGTTCATTTCTTTTTATAACACTAAATGTTAAATCTCCATCAATCAAACACAATTACACTGACAAGCTCAAGGTACTGGTGTCCCATTCCAAACTCCTGCCTCCCCCAGTCCCCAAGCAGCTGAGAGGCAGCAGGAAGCAAGGGCACAGCTTTTCGAGTTAGGGGAATGGGGAAGATAGCAACATGAACACGGAGTAGAGGTGAGGAGGAGAAACAGCTTCACAGAAAAGGGCCTGAGACATGAGAAAACCCTTTGCAACACTTCTGTCAAAGGGTGGAGGGGAGAAAGAGAACAGGGAAAAGCATTTGACCTTGCCCGTGTTTCCTATGTCCATCTGGGCTCTCCTCTCAACAGATGCCTTGAGTGATTCCTGCTCAAGTTCAGGAGAGACAGGGGGATGTTCACAGCATCCCGTGACGTACACGGTAGCTTGCAGGATTAGCTTCTCGGAGTAAATCAATCTCCAGCCTACCCACAACTCCCCCAGCCCTGCTAGGAACAGACATTGGCAGGAATGGTGCTCCTGGCACTGCTGCAGGTAACAGGCATGCTTGGTATTTGTGGCTTTCCTCAGACAGGTCTGCAAATACCTGGCTTTAGCCCTGTTTCACAGCCACGCAACGGAGGCACAGATCTGCCCACGTCCTGCAGGCAAGACCAGATCCCGGCACCGGGGTTGTGGCTGTTTCCTCTAACTCATAGGCAGACGGCTTCGAAAAACAGATGTCCTGTTTTTAGCATTTCCCTTTAACCATAAGCCTCTGTGCCTTGATGTCTAAAAAAATATCCCCTCAAAACTCCTACAAACCAAAAAAGATGTGAGACAATGAGGTGCCGGGACTTGTGACCACCACCACACCATAGGGCTCTGATGTGTGTGAGCCCAGTGCCTAGAAGTGACCCCACAGCGACAAAAACACATGCAGAGGACAACACACAGGACAGACCCTATAACAGCAACGAGGTTGACATCAAAGAGAAGCCTCAACCTAAAGAAAATGGTGGGCTTGACCCAGCCCTTAGGAAGAGCCATTGACAGCAAGACACTGCAGGCTGCCCACCTTCTCGCAACAAGTCTGTGACAATAAATCCAGGTGTAGGCACAGCCCTGAGAATGAGAAATGCCAGTGATGCGGTGTTTTCCCTCGTGCCAGTGTGCCGAAGAGGGTGCAGCTCCCAGCCCCGGCTTCTGGGACCAGCATCAGCTCGTGGCTGTACCAGGGGGATGAGGAGCCCCAGTGCAGCAGAAAATTGGTAGTTGTTGCTACGACACTGAACACACGACCCTCCCGACACATACACATGAGGACTGGGGTGTCTGAAAGCTCTGAAGGATACAGGGCATTTTTTTCCTGGGTTGCAGCACACCAGCCTCCAAAAGAGATGCACAAGTCCCACCAACAACCGCCCTATCTCGGAAGAGAGGAGCCATCTCTGGATGCTTCGGGCGGATTTCAAGCACCAGTTGCCCAGCTCTCCCTTCTTGCATCAAGGCACAAACACCTCCAAGCATGGCTTTGGAGCCTGGAGGAGTGGGGTAGGGGGCTTAATTTACCACCATCCAAATCCACAGCAGATGTGTAGCAAGTCTGCCATCACTCAGAATTCAGCCTCTCGCATGTCTCTCCAGTATTTCCTTGCTCGTTCTGGCTGCCTGTGAGGAGCCCTTGACTGCCGGCTTAATTGCCTGCCTGCTGCTGCCCGAAACAGCTGAGCTCAGCAGAGAAGAGGCAGGCGCTGGCAGTGCCGCAGTGCAAGGTGAAAGCGCCATGCCGAGTGGCAGAGAGAGGCCTCGGCGGAGCATGCCCCAGCCGTGCAAAGGTGGGGACGGGCACACAGACAGCAATTCCCACTTTCCTTCCTGGCAGGGGACCACCCGGCGGGTATCCCCTTGGGCTGCAAGCCCAAGCCGTTTCCCCCTTGCCTTCAAGAGCGTGGCTGCTAAGCGTGCTGCTGCTGCGACGAGTCACAGGGCAAAGACAGAAAAGCAAGGTTGCTGGTGCTTGAAAGCTCAGTGGTGCCAAGCAGCTGTAAAACAGTGTACTGTCACGGGATGGTCACTCGAATTGTGTGCACTACAAGTTCCTCCCTGCACATCCCTCCCCTAAAAAAACCCAAGTGGCTACCCGATAAACCCTGTGTTTTATCACCTTTGCTGCTGTGGATGCTAGGGCTCGTGACTGGCCAGGAAACACAGGCGTCTTCTCCCCCACTGCCCCTGCCTGCACGCATGTACTGCAGCCTCTGGAGCGCATGACTGGTGCCTTCCCCTCTCCCAGTGCTCGCTCTGGCTCTTGCAGAAGACCTGTTGCTGGCGTGGCAATTTCCAGCCACCACCCAGCATTTTCTTAACCGTGTTTCTCACAGCCTGTTCTCTCCCTCTCCTTCTCCTCGCGCAGGAGCCGCCAGAGCATCTCCTGTCGGCTCCTCTGCGGGCGATTCTGCCGTGGAAAGGGTGATGGCAGGCGACGGCCCTCTCCAGCGAGACCAGCACCCTTCTGATGAGAAAAGAGAAGAGGAATTGTGCTGCCTACTTATTTGCTGCACCACTTTAAGCTCCTTCTTTACAAGCCCAGGATTTTGGACCTGACATTTGCTTTTCTTCTTACATTCACAGGTCCTGGACGTTTTCTGACCCAATTTGTTTCAAATGTGGAATTTGCAAAGCGAGCTTTGTAGTAGCAGTGGTGCACGATACACACATGCGCGCGTGCACTCAGACACACACACTCACCCTTACATAGCGTACGTTTCCTTTTATAACAGGGAGGACAGTAAGAACAACAACAAAAAATGCCATTGGCTCTATTTTTGCATGACTACCAAAATGGTTAGGAATGACCAGACTGCGGTTTTTCACATTGAGGCACTGTCCCTACGCGCACACTACAGGAACGACCGCTCAGGGATGTCCAAGCTCGCATCACTCACGTCCCACCAGCCCAGCCTCCCGTCCCCAGGAGGAGCGGGCGGCCGCACTCTGCCCTGCACAGGGCTGCAGGCCAGTCCTTGTTTCTTCTGCTTATTTGGACAGACGCCCATGTCTGCACACTCCCATGCGCGTGCGCAGGCACTCATGCGTAGCAGGGGCTGCTGTGCTGGTACTTGAAGGCTGAGAGCCAGACAGGATGCAGGTGGGAGGTAAAAAAAGGCTAAACAAGGGTGCAGACTGACTCTTCCAAGCAAGGTGGGTCAGGACTCAAAAAGCCAGTGAGGATGCTGGAGAGGGGACACCATGGGAACCTGGGTCGCAGCTGCCCCTCTCTCCTTACCCTTCTCTGCCTGAGTGATCTCTCAGCATCTTGTCTCACACTTACAAGGCGGGACATTATCTACAGCAGGATGAGCATATGTACACATGGACTGCTCCTTTTGCATGCTTGGAGAGAGCAAGAGAAAGAGAGAAAGAGAAAGAAGACGGAGTGAGATCCACGCGTGCATGCACACACACAGGCATACACGGGAGAAAGAGAAAGGCATCTGGTTGAATTGGGGGGGGAGGGAGAGGAGGAGGATTAAAAAAAAAAGAAAAGCATGTTTTCAGTAGAGTTGACACAGCTTTAGTTCAGGCCAGCAAGTGTGATGTTGCATGAAGGAGGGGACAGGAAAGAAGGTGTTTAGCGAGGGCTGGGTGCACAGGAGCACAGGGTGAAGAGAGGAAGGGGTTCTTCACAGGACACCAGTGTGCAGAGAGCTTCACGTGACTTGCTCTGGTTTGTGGCTTTTTTTTTCTTTTTCTTTTTTTTTTTTGTTGTTTTTGAAAGTATGAGCTGGCTGAGCATTGGCTCACAAAAATGACCCAGGGCATCCAAAAAGTTAAGTGGCTGTAGACACCGAAGCAAAGACCTCTTTCTGCAAAAGAAAGAGGAGGAAGAAAGGAAGGTAAGGAAGTATGGGAAAGAGGAAGGAGGAGAGAAAAGAAAAGGGATCTCCTGTTCGATTGGCTTTGCGGGTTTTGTTGGATTGTTTATGTTGCAGCATCCTCTGGCGACACGATCCTTGCTGGTGCCCCATTCTCTCCCTCGCTCCATGTTGCCTCCTAGATGGTCGGTGATTTGACAGTTGGCTTGTCAGGTTTTGCCTTAAATGTTGCTGAGTCTTCATTGCTGTAATTTTTCCTCTCCTCCCTCTTCACTCCTGAACACACAAAAGTTGTGAAAGAAACAGTCCTCTCTCTCTCCCCCCCCCCTTTTCTCTCTCTCCTCTCTTCGCTCTGTCTCCTGTATAACGCGTTTTGTTTTGTGTGTTGTTGTTGTTGTCGTGTTGGGTTTTTTAATTATTATTATTATCTTTAATTCTGATTTGTATTAACATTTGCTGAGTAGGCAGAGCAGGGAAGCTGCCAGCAGCCACAGTGGGACGGCCAAACTCACGGAGCCGTTGTCTACTCTCCCTGTGCCGGGTCCTGCAGGGTGCGAGAAGGGAGAGAAAAGAGGACAAGATTACACGTGGCTGGGCAAGGCGGGGGTAACGCAGGAACACGGCGCTTTGCTCCCGGGCTGCTGCTGATTGTCTTCTCGCTTAGATCCAGCCCAACTGCAGGCTGCTGCCCGACAGCTCCTCAACATCCTCCGCTCCCACCCAACAATCTGCCGGCATGTGGCTCTCCCTAAGCAACACCCAGGCTGGAGAAACAGGGCCTGGAGTAAGCGAGAAGGCTCAGCCCCGGCTGCCGACCCCATCCCATCCCTTGCCGTGCCTCCGGCTGGGGGCTGCTGTCCACCTTGCACGGGGGCACGGCTCACACCTTTGCACGGCGTACTCCCCGTCCACCAGCCCCGCACCTCCCTGCTCCACCACCTTCCCGGCAGTGGCCCTGGGATGCCAGGGCTCGTTGTAATTCTGCGTGGTGGCCAGTGCCTGTCTGCAGCCAGACACCGGCTCTGTGGGGGCTGATTCATCACAGCGGTCCGATCAATAAAACATGGGCCCAACCAGCAGACGCCTCCCCTCCCACGAGCTGCGCTGCAATTATTTATTTCTTCGTCGGGGTGGAGGAAGGCTTCGCTGTTGTGTTTATGGCCCCGCGGCATGACACCTACGGGCTGAGGGTGCGGGGTGTCCCAGGGGGGTTGATTTTTGGTAAGGGTGGGAAACGAACTTGCATGTGTGCGAGTGCACGTGCGCGGGGGTCTGGCGGGGGGGCAGGGAGGAGCGCTCTGCTGCAGCAACAAATAACGCAGCCTCGCCGCAGGAATATTAAGTGCTAACACTCCTGACATCTTCTCATTCATCCTCTCATTTATGGGTTCCCTTTTCTGGATGGCTTTAAAGGCAGCAATGCTATTTTAAATTCATCCTGCAGTGACGAGACTCGGCAGCCTTTTCTTTATAATGGGGCACGGAGGTGTACCTGGCTATGGTTTTGTAAATGCATGCTCATGGTGTATACGTGCACACAGATGTATGCATAAATGTACATTTATATGTATATGCATGTGTACGCATGCATGTCATGTACACATATATGTACACGTGTGTATATGCATATGTACCTGTAGGTGTACACATACACATATACACATACGTGTACGTGTATGCAGTGTTTTACACAGAAGGGGTGCAGGAAGGTGTTGAAGTGTGGAGATGGAGATGAGTCTGTATGTTGGGACTGATCCTGCTGTGGAAGAAGGAAGACATGCTTACTACCAAGAAGAGCTATTCCCAGTGGCAGGGGGGAGCCAAAAAACAACAAAAGAGGCCTTGTTCAGGAGATCCCCACGGGACCAAAGTGCAATTCCTCCCTCTCACAACCTGCAGAGTTTACCAGGTGAAGAGCCCCTCTCTGCTGGGTGGAGCACGGGCGCCACAGGCTTGCTCAGCAGCCCAGTCGCTATTAAACTCTAACTGGTGACAAAAAGGCAGCAAATCCCCAGAGCCCCTGAAATTCTGTAGCACTTTCATTTGTGTGATTTCTTCCTAATGTAGCCCATCACTTACTTGATCAGCTGTTCGGGCCCCAGTTCTACTGTTTCATTATTAAGTAACTATGTGCTGAATTGTGTGGAAAATTTGTATTCCATCTATGGTTTCTTTTTTCAGTTAGTCCCTGCTCACCTTTGTGGCTTGTCACACAAATCCTACAATACTGTTTTTTCACGCCTTGTTTGGGTGACAGAGACTTATTTCCCACTCTGAGCTCAGGAACAAGTTTAAGATCAGCTACTACCCTTACCTGACCTGTGTTTCAGAGAAAGCATCTTTCACGGTCAAATAATTGGGAGCAGGCTGTTTGGGACCATTTGCATCCCATATTGGCAGTGAAGAAGTCCCAAAACATTACTCCTCTGGCCTAGCAAATAATCAAGAACACACCAGGCAGGGTGTGTTGCCCACAAAAAGTTTTCAGCCATTACATTTTTATGATTTGGCTAAAATACTATTTGGCAAAAACACTATTTGTCTAACATATACGCAGACACGTACGTAACACATATTTACATGGCAACCACCCCCCTCCTTGCCACTTTTATAGGGTCCAAATGCAATCAGAGCAAAGGCATATGGAAGCACGACATGCACACCTAAAGCAGCAGAAGCCGGGTAATGTTTGGCCTTGGCTGAGTGAGTACTGCTGCCTTAAAACATGTAAGTGCATGGCTCTGAATTTGTGTGCTTGGTGGGGGGTGAGGGACAGAAGTATGGTATGGTATGGTGTGATGTGGTAAAGAGACCAGCTTCTGCAATACCTAGGTAAAAGGGGGGACACACAAGGCACGGTGTGATGAAGGACTTGGGAGAGCATCACATCAGCTTCTGCTCTGCTTGAGCTTGTGTACATAAGCTTGAGGTTATCTGACAAGCCAAGACTCCCATCTCCACAGCTGAAAAATGGTGTGAGTTACATGTCCTCGTGTTTTCCTGCTAGGCTCCCTACACGTGCCAGTGAGGGGCTGGCCACAGTAGCCTCTCCACATGCAGTCTTGAGCACCTTCTGCACAACACCGCATGCTAACACCAGCAGTTGTTTGCACCAACGGGCCATGTGTAGCTGTGCAGGTGCCGGGCAGCTTGTTAAGCTGACTGGGAGGCCTGGGACCCAGTGTGTTCACAGCTGTTGCAGCCTCTGCACATAGCCCTGGGGGATGCATGTAACCTCTGTGTCTTACAGCGGGGCTAGCTGAAGTAGATGCCACATATGCTACATTTCCTGCCATCACATGTATTGCAAACACGTGGGAAGGTTATTATTCAATCACTAAATAAAATCTTGAAAACTTCGAGAATTTAGGCTTTAGGGAGGGACTAATTGCCCAAACTTAAAAAAAAAAAAAGACCGAAAATGTTAGAAGAAAATAAAATAGTCATCCTTGAGTGCAATTTTGTGCAGGCAACAGTATCTGTTTTCAGTTCACTCCATGGCTTTCAGTCTCCTTTCCCAGCCATACGTCAGTATTGCCACGCTGCGGGCTGGCTGGCCACGGCAGCCCGTATTTGCATGATGTCTTCTGCGTGTGCACGTGTGTGCAGGCGCTGCTGTGGCCTGGTGGGAGCCGAGGCACCCACTTGCCCACGGGNCCCCCCCAGCACCCCCGCACCCAGCAGCTGCAGCAGGGAGCGACTCCACGGTCTCTGCCGCCCCCTGGCGGCCGCCGCTGCCTGCGCCCCACGCCGCGAGGAGGGAGGGAGGGACCGAGCACCCGTGGGAGGCGCGGGGAGACCCAGCGAGACACACTCCCCCCTCCCCAAAATCCCCCGTGGCGACCCTGGGCAAGGACTCGGGCTACCGTGCCCGGCCCTCGGCTCTGAGCTCAGCCACCTCCGCTCTTCCTGGTGCGAAAAGCCAAGAAGCGACCCTGCGAGGGGGCGCAGGGGGCTCTGGCGAGCGAGTGGTGCGTTCCGTGCGGTCTCCCACTTTTCGTAACCTCGAGCCTGTGCTCTGGAAATTTGTTCTGCACGCTTATCTCCCGGGCTAACCACGCTCCTGCAACGTGGCAGCACTGCGAAGTTTGTGACGGCGCAAGAGCTTTGAAGGGGGGGGGGGGTGGGGTGGTTCTTCCACTGCAGCCAGGGAAGGAAATTGGGTTTCTGACGGTGATGCGTTAATACAAATATCTGGCAGCATTTCACAAACAAACCCTTCAGGGACCCCAGACCCCAAACGGCTGACCCGTGTCAGATCACATTAATCAAATCAAGAAAAGAACAGACTGAAAATTGGCAAGGGCAAAATAATTGCACTTGTCTTCCTTGCTCCAAATAGTGAGACATTTAGACACCCACCACAGACGCAGGTGGACCCCTGCCATGGTGCCCAACTGCACCGCAACAGCCTCACAGGACACTGTGCTCCATGCTTCCGAGGATTTGTCTGGGCCACGCATTCAGCCTGGGGGTCACACATTGGTGTCACAGTACAAGGTAGCCTTGGCCGAGATTTAGAGAGCTGTACCTCTCTCAGGGCTGAAGGGGACCACATGCAGCCTCATCCCACCCCTCTCCCCAAGGCAGGGTAACTCTAGCCAGGTCCTTAAATTTAACCATGGGAAAAACAGAGCCGTGCCACTGTGACCTCACTGCTCTTGCCCACCTGCGTGTAACAAGCCAATGCACCAGCCTTGCACAGAGAGGCTCCAGAGGTCTTTTCCTGACACTTCCAGGAGAACATCTCCATCCTTTTGAGCAGGGACCTGCCAGTGGTGGTGAGGCCCTTCAGCAATTTAACCTGGTGCCTCACCCTCCTGCAGGCAAACCCTTCCATGCAGCATGAAGTGGAAGAGCTGCTGCACGCTCTCACGTGCAGTGTGCTGCTTAGGCGGTGCTGCAAGAGCTTTACCAGCCTCATCTGCAGAGCCAGAGGCCCCCACTACTGCTAAGCTTGCCTGACCTTTACCAGTATAAGGTCCTGTTGGCGTAGCACTTGACAAGCATCAACAGAGCAGGTGGAATGACCCCATGCTGGGTGTTTGCCTTGGGCAGATTTTATTTTTTTTTAAGTGGAAGAGCAGCAGGCAAAATACTTCTGCTGTGTCTGAGAGCAAGGCTAGAGGAAGAAAAAAAATGTTTATTTTAATTGTAAAAACCAAAAGAAAGCCAGTGACTGTCCCTCAGAACAATTTTCTGCTGTGATGCTTTGGCTCAGAGCTTTGCAACAGTGCAGAGATTTGGTCCTTCAGAAAAAGGTAAATAGCTACACAAAACTATCTGCCTTCAACACCCTTGGGGAGGGGGTCACCCACAGAATTCACAGAATTTTAGGCTCCCCCATACAACTGGCACAGCGCAGCTGGACTTGCTACGCTTGCTCCTTCCCCGTGGGGAGCTAGGCTAGCCCAGGTCTCAAGGTCTCACTATGGAGGACATGGGTACGTATGCTAGTTTGCATGGTATAGCTGTAATGCTTTTTTTTTCCCCTTTCCCCTCTTTTGTGTGTGTGAGATGGTGGCTCATGAACTGCTCATACTCCTGTGAAAGGTGTGGGAAAAGACAGGGCAAGAAGAGTGGTGGGGCTTGGGTGAGATGGTGGAAGGAGAGGGGAAAAGCAGGGTACTGCTTACGTACACAGCAAATCACAGCAAGATTGCAAAGCCAAGAGCCGCTGCCTCTCCCGCAACCAGTTTGCCTCCAAGAGGAGCATTCCACAAGGACCAGCTCTACTGGGTCAGTCCATGGGTCTTGTCTAACCTTCAGTCCTGTCCCCAGCAGGACTGGGAACAGTTGGGAGCACATGGCCAGCATGGCACCACATTGGCCTGCCTCAGGTGCTTCAGAGTTGTCCTGAGCCAGCAGAAGCTGCACTCCTTGACGGATTCACTTTTTCTTCCATGAACTTGTCCTGCCACTTCTGCATTGCCTGAAGACTTCCATACCCACAACCAGCCTCGACTTTTAGCGAGCACCGGGGCAGTCAGCTGCCAGCAGTGATACTATGGCCACACATTAAATTTGTGTGTTATGTTCTCTTGCGGTTTGGAGAGTTTTCTTGGTCATGATTTTTGGTAACATTAGGACCTTGACATTAACAGAAAGCCTGGCATACTGCCTGTTACTAATTGTTACCTGAACTGGCTAGATTAAAACTCTCTTCGTCAGGCCTTGCTCTGCAGTCTACTCTGCTGACTACAGGAGAGCCAGGTAAGGAAACTGCTCAGTGTGGGAAGAACGAGCTGGAGTATGTTCAGATCTCCCTAGGAAAGAGAGCTTTTTGTCAAGGAAACTGTTAAGAAAGAAGCTACCCAGTGCCAAAAGACTGGTGGCCATTGAATGCTCAAGTCCTGAATTGCAGAGCTGAAAGTCTCCCCATGAAACCTGGGGCACAGCTGCTACTGAGCCCTCAGTGGGTGCTACCCAGGCGGCTGAAGGGAGCACAGTTTAATTGTGAGAGGACTTGGTATGATGCCGCCCAAGGCCTAAGCAACTGGGACTCCAGTGGTGCATCCTCCGTGGGACAGGCTCAGCCTCCAGGCAAGGCTAGCTGTGGACATCTCTGAGAGAGGAGCAGACTTCTGAGGTCTGACCTTTGTGGGATGAATAAAAGGGCCCTTTTTCTCCTTGCCTTCAAGCCTTGAATTTATAGCACTACAAGGCTCTGCAACACTCAGCCTCGGCAGCAGCGGCCAAAGTCAAAAGCTCAGTGGCCCTGTACGTGCCCTTCCTCGTGGCTGATGTCGGACCTTCAATGCCTGTAGTGCCCATCTGGGGTTCGCGGCTGCGTGAGTACGTGATAAATATGGTAGGAAGATTGTATCAGGGGAGAGACACAGGTAAAGGCTGCTGTGATGAGGGATATAGGAAGGGGGTAATATCACAGAATCACAGAATGGTAGGGGTTGGAAGGGACCTCTGGAGATCATCTCATCCGACCCCCCCCCCCGCCAAAGCAGGTGCCCACACAGCAGGTTGCACAGGAACGCGTCCAGGCAGGTTTTGAATGTCTCCGGAGAAGGAGACTCCACAGCCTCTCTGGGCAGCCTGTGCCAGGGCTC
>VZSC01000340.1:198834-226152 GCA_013398225.1 Steatornis caripensis | reverse complement strand
CTCCCAGGTCCTTCTCTGCAGAGCTGCTCTCCAGCAGGTCAGCCCCCATCCTGTACTGGTGCATGGCGTTACGGATTGAGGTGGTATGGTGGGCCTTACACTTGTACCAACGCAGGGCTACAGCACAGGAACTGATAACAGCAAAGGTCTTCAACCGAAATGGCCATGTGGGCACGCTCGGCTCAGGACACTGAAGAGGGCAAGAAGAGGNACGCGCAGGCCCGGGGGCCGCGCAGGCCTGCGGGAAAACCCCGGGGTCCCGCCCGGCAAAGCCCCCGCGGGGCCGTGCTCTGCGTGCTCCGAGCCGCTTTCGCCTGAGGCAGCCCGACACGGCGGTGTTTCTGCGGCACCGAGTCCCATCGCCATCAGTCTGCATCTCGCCGCTGCGCAGCAGCATCCCTGGTAGCACTGCTTTGGGGGCAGATCTGGTCTGCTCGTTGGTCATCCCCACCAAAAGCGAGGCACCTACCCACTACGGTAGCACGGAGCAGAGGTCGCAGGGAATGGTGGTACAGTTTCTAGCCCGTTCTACTCCCCCACGCAGATATTCCCCCTTCCCTCTCCCTCCTGCTCCCTTTTGCAACACCAGTAGCAAGGGGTGCCCCCAAGAGAGGGGGAGAGAGGCCGTGCCATGCCGTGTAACCCTTGCCAAACAGGCAAACTAGTTCAGGCTCGTAAGCAAATCCACAAGCCCTCTCGGTTGCACAGAGGCATGCCTTCAAACGCTATGAGCAACCTGATCACCGCCAGCAGGAACTGAACCTATGCCTTTCAAGACTCCGAACACAGACCTTTAAAAGGGGACACCTGAGACGCAAGCACAAAGCAGGTGTATTTCTGGCCCATACCCAGAGGGAAAAAATCACCCACCCCTCTACAGGTTTCACACCCACATTCACCAATTTAGAATATTCTGACGGGTCCTGGGTCCCATCATCTGAGTAAACCAAAACGGAGATAGGAAAAGAGACAGCGGGTGCCAGTTCTTCTCTTATTTACATTAACAAGACTCTAGGGCTTGACATATCTGCAGCACTGATGGAGGAGAGCCCACAGAGAAGTTTCAAAGGGCACCAGAGCGCTACATGCTCCTTATTTGCTTTGGGGAACCCGCCCTTGGAATCCTGTCAAAGAACACCAGGTAAAACCTGGTGTAAGGTGACAACAAGCCCCCATGAGTTTCTAAATGGAAGTGAGGCCAGGAGGAGGCATGGGACAGACTAGGAGGCCTGGTCCGTGATGGGAAGGAAGGTGTGATGACAAACCAGGCCAGGTAGAGCTGGCCTCTTGTTTTTCCNGGTGAGCCTGTTGTCCACCAGCGCTCCCAGGTCCTTCTCTGCAGAGCTGCTCTCCAGCAGGTCAGCCCCCATCCTGTACTGGTGCATGGCGTTACGGATTGAGGTGGTATGGTGGGCCTTACACTTGTACCAACGCAGGGCTACAGCACAGGAACTGATAACAGCAAAGGTCTTCAACCGAAATGGCCATGTGGGCACGCTCGGCTCAGGACACTGAAGAGGGCAAGAAGAGGAGATGTCGGCCAAAGTGCGGACGGGGAAATGTGGGAACTGATGTAAGCACGCAGGTTGGACAGGCAATGAGAACAGGTCCTGGGAGAAGGGGAGATGAAGAGAGGAAATCAAACCCAGATCACGCAAAGGGAAGCAGGAACGGTGCGAGAGAGGCGAGTGCAGGGGAATGACGGTGCTTATGGCAAGAGGCAGTCAGCACCAGGCAAGGAGTCGGTACCGGCCCGGGTGAGCACCACGGGAGAAAAAGCGGGCATTCCCGCAGAGCTTTAGGCGCGGATGCGGCGCCGGGTGAAGCTCGAACGCCGACAAACAGGCACGAGAAAGGGCAGCAGCACNCCCCCTTCCCTCTCCCTCCTGCTCCCTTTTGCAACACCAGTAGCAAGGGGTGCCCCCAAGAGAGGGGGAGAGAGGCCGTGCCATGCCGTGTAACCCTTGCCAAACAGGCAAACTAGTTCAGGCTCGTAAGCAAATCCACAAGCCCTCTCGGTTGCACAGAGGCATGCCTTCAAACGCTATGAGCAACCTGATCACCGCCAGCAGGAACTGAACCTATGCCTTTCAAGACTCCGAACACAGACCTTTAAAAGGGGACACCTGAGACGCAAGCACAAAGCAGGTGTATTTCTGGCCCATACCCAGAGGGAAAAAATCACCCACCCCTCTACAGGTTTCACACCCACATTCACCAATTTAGAATATTCTGACGGGTCCTGGGTCCCATCATTTGAGTAAACCAAAACGGAGATAGGAAAAGAGACAGCGGGTGCCAGTTCTTCTCTTATTTACATTAACAAGACTCTAGGGCTTGACATATCTGCAGCACTGATGGAGGAGAGCCCACAGAGAAGTTTCAAAGGGCACCAGAGCGCTACATGCTCCTTATTTGCTTTGGGGAACCCGCCCTTGGAATCCTGTCAAAGAACACCAGGTAAAACCTGGTGTAAGGTGACAACAAGCCCCCATGAGTTTCTAAATGGAAGTGAGGCCAGGAGGAGGCATGGGACAGACTAGGAGGCCTGGTCCGTGATGGGAAGGAAGGTGTGATGACAAACCAGGCCAGGTAGAGCTGGCCTCTTGTTTTTCCAAGTGCTCTCCACCCTGAGCAGCTCTGGGCTCCACGCTGTTGACAGGCTGACTCTACTTACAGTGAAGGCTGGGGTCCTGCTTCTCGAGCAAAGAGGAGGACCAAAAGTTAGGGAGGAATGATAAAAAGCCCTAATGGAGAAGGTGCAAGGGAAGGGGGATGAGCACCACACAGGTCTCTCTCCGTCATCTCACCCCCTGGGGCCTGGAGGGGTCTTAGGTTTTACAGTTGCCAGCTCCTCCGCAGGAAGTAATTTTTCTAGTCTGTTGACTCTCTTGCCAGGGCTTCAGAAGATGAAATCTTTATTGTCATGAAGGCTTACAAGGGAGGAATACCGTTAATTCCATTTTCAAGGTCATACTTTGAAAATTATTAATTTCCTTCTGCCAGGGCTTTGCACTCTACTCTGAGGCTTTAGGGATTAGCAGCTTCTACTTACTAGGGTTCATTTGGGGCTTTTTTCTTACTACTTTCCCGTGTGTCCCCCCCACTACCGCCTTTGAGAAGAAGACACAATTTTTAACTCCCTGTTCTTTATGTTGAAACTATTTTGTTCATTGCGTGCTTATACCCCATTCTCACTACCAATGCTGCTCCTGTAATTAAAACTTGACTGACTACAGTGGCAATAGGCTGGCTTTTCTAGAGGTGGAAGTACTACTGTGTAAACTAGGGAGGATGCCCTCCAGCAACTCTCCAACAAGATTAAGGAGATGTCTCTGGTGTCTATCAATCTTAGCACAGAGTTTAATGTATTTCAGAATTTGCTCATGCTTTTTTAGCACTGAACAGTTCTACTCCATGTTCCGGAGCTCATTCGTGGTGTACTAAGTACTCATCTATCATACCTGATGCCTTAGTGAAGATTCATTCTGTAATGCAGCGCACCCATCCTTCCCTGAGGTCTAAAGAATATCCCTGAAATTGTATTTCTCAACGTCTTTCTGAGAAGGTCGCGGTGTTCAAGAGCTGGCTGCTTATGCCATTTATCCTGGGGCTGGTTTACAGTACTCCTAGTCTAGAATCGAACTGTTATCCTGACCAGTGAGACTGGTGGTGGCTAGAAGACCACCTACATTGCAAGGTTACGCAGTTCTTTCATCACCAGATCTGGTCTGTAGATATCAAAAAGTTCCAAGATTTTCTCACAGCTGAAAGATAGTTCTCCCACCCTTTCCATTCCCCTAGCAGCCAGAGGAGATTGATCTTAAAACACACTGGTCAAACTACTGATACAAAACCAGCTACTTGAAACTTGTTTGTCTTCAAACCATTCATTGAAGAGTCTCATCCTACAAGCAAAACATCCAAAATACATACAGCATGGACTTTTTCAGCATCCATCTCAGGGAAGATCTGAGCTTTTTCTGCTTTTCACTTTCTAGGATACAGCAATCTCTCCCCTGCTCGCCTCTCAGTCCCATGTGTACAGCACAGCAGACTAAAGCTGACGCCAGCACACAGTCTGGTGTCTCAACAGGAAACAAACAGCACAGCCCCCCTCACCCAGAGCACATACAGCCCTAGGAAGCAGGTTTGCTTATCAGAGGCTCTGGAACCTCTTGAAAAATTAATATTTTCATCAGCTTTATGTCTGTCTGTTTACCCACTTCATCCCTGCTTTGGCTTCCCACAAGCTTTGCTGGGTATTTGGCACGAGAAAGACTTGGGTGGCTCTGAGGAGAAATGAAGAGGGAGGGACACACCGAGGGGTGACTGCAAAGGAGGCTGGAGCAGAAGGAGAACTAAATCGGGGTGGAGTGTGACCGGCATGCTTGAGGTCGCTCTGGTACTGAAATCCAGTCGCATTGCTGCCTCTGCCCTTCCTATCCTTCTCCGCTAGTACCTGCAGCATGGTGCCCCCTGGACCTGTCCCTGAGGTCTTCTTAGGGCCACCACTCCTCTCTGGGGACTCCCTATAGGGAGCTTATCAGAAACCAACCCTTGTCCCCATCCCTCCTTGCCCGGGAGAGTAATAAGCTACGAGAAGGTTTCATCTAGCCTTTGTCAAGGACTGCTTGTGAACAACAAAAAGAATGGGACCCGTATCATGGGAACACTACAAACAAGCCTGTGCGCTTCTCTCAGCATTTCAGTGAATTAGCGATTTCACGGGAGTCAGGCTGGGCCCACAGACTGGTGTATGTCTCTAAAGTGTGTGGTCTAAGTAAATACTACTCTGCGTCACCTGTAGTTGTCATCCAAGTACGGGTGTGTGTATGTCTGAGCAATTCCAGAGAGAGACTCCTGGTCATCTTAACGCCTGACAGTGCAAGCATGGCTTTAATGCCTGGCCCAGGCATTGGGAAAGCTGGAGGAGAAAGCCATAGCAGCTTCCCACAGCCCATTCCCAGACCAGTAATTAAAAAGGGAAAGTTACTACAGCTTACACAGGCAGCTGAGCTGGCCTTCAGCTGGATGAGTTGGGGCAATGGAAAAGATGCCTGTAGCCACTTTGGTTCATCCTTTAGATGTTTTAGGGTGTCTGGAATTTTCTCAGTGACTGTGGGATGTGCCTCTGAGCACAGGGTGTGCACGTACGGTGCATAATGTGGCTTGGCTCAGGAGTGTACTCATCCATCAGTGAGCATGCGTATCTGTTAACACCTACCGTAGAGGCTGCCTGGCCAGACCTCGCTGAAGCTATGCTGGTTACAGCACATCCTTCTCCATGGCCTGACCCTTTTTGCTCCTGTCCATGCACGCATTCCCCAGGTTGCAGAGGGACATGCAGGTGACGGTGGGGAAGGGTCAAGTGCGTTTCTCCTTTGCTCACCTTGCCAAGAGGTGTCTCTCTTTTGCAGGGGAGCTCTGCTGACAGACCTGCTCGCCCACGGGAGGGAAGGCCAGCCAGGAGCACTCTGCTTTTTCAGCAAGCCTGATTTCTTTGGAATGGCTGCCTTTTTCCCTGTGCACCTCCTCCCTCCCAAATCCCACACCTCCCTTCTCCCGGTTGTTTTTGTTTTTAGAGTGCTTAGACAGCTGTATTAATCATGCAAGTCCAGCCATGTGTAATGTGCTTTATCAACTGCAGAGCAGGCACTGAATGGCAACCGGTTCACAAGCGGGCCCGGTGCAGTGCCTGAGCCAGGAAGATAAACCTGCCGCCTCCCAAACCGATTTACCCTTGTGGGTTAGTGAATGGAGAGACTGTTCACTGGGGACAATAACCAGAGGGGAGGCCAATTTGTTAGGCAAATTCTTGAGTGGTTTACACTGGAAATGGAAGGAGGAGGATGAAGGCGGGAATTACTCTCTGGTCATTTTCCCTCAGGAGTGGGAGGAATTTTTGTGTGCGCGTAAGGATTAAATCAAGAGAACAGTGGCCGCTCTTCCTCGTCCTCCTTGCTGCCCTGAACACTTCCGTCCCAGTCAGCCCAGCTGGCAGCTCAACACGGCAAGTAAGGAGAGAGTGGGAGAGAGCGCAAGGATTTAGGTACACCTGCTGTGCAGTGGGTGTAAGTTGCCTTCATCGTCTCTAAGGAGAAACGTTCAGTTGATGGCTTCAGAAACTCATCTAACACATAGATGGTATCAAGCTGCGAGTATCCTCCAGGCTGAGGATAACTGTCTCAGGAGGGTTATAGCCTGCCCGAGCTCTGCTCTGAAGGGTAATCTGTCCATGCTACACCACTGACACTATCAGTGTCCCTACCGGACAACTGATTTTCCACAGCCGTTGCTCTTCCATGGGTTTGTTTCTAATCTCTGCAGTGCAGTTGTGTGTTTTCTCCCCCGCTGGTTTCACCCAGCCTCCACTCTCCCACCTGACTGCTGTGCCCCGACCTCCGTTTCGCAGGGCTGTTCTGCATGCATGCAAAGCCACACCTGTGACTAAACAGACCTTGAAATGCCTTCCCCATCCCAGTGCAAGGGCCCAGCTCGGAGGAGTATCTTTCTGGGACTCTGCTGCTGCTCTTCCTCACTCGCTGGATTCTCCACAGCATTGCTACTGGAGAGGGTTATGCAAATATATGCAACCCAGGGCTCATTTTGGAATAAATCAATATAAATTAAAATTAATGAACAAAAAATACAGAAACAGATCAAGCAATAAAGCCATTTCTCTCTCTTTCCCCTTGTGTATCTCTTTTTACTGTAACAAAGCTGGTTTCTTTTCTCTATGGGTTTTTTTTGGGGGGGAAAGAAGCAGATCGGTGGGGGTTTTTTTTAAAGCAGCCTCAGCAAGTAGAAACTGACTGTTGCTATCCAGAAAAAAATCATGAAGCAATGCTAGTTGCTGTAGTAGAAATAATTCTTGGCATTTCTCTTTTCCCTAAGATGCTTTTTCCAGCTGCATCCCTCCTACCCCTTTTGGGAGACACCATCGTCACCTCTGACTTTGATTTTATTCACTTTTAACCACATGGTCAAAATAAGATACAATGGCACCCCTTGCCTGGTACCTATGAAATAGCAGAAAACGATTAAAATTGATGGTGGCCTTCTGCCTTCACCCTGTCTTGTCCTTCCTGTTCCCTCGGCCTGAAAACCCTGCAGGCTTGGCACCCAGTGTGGTCCCAGCCTTCAATGCCTGCAGACCTGGCAGGGACGGGCACTGACACCGAGCAGCAAGAGAAGCTTGGCCTGCCTGAGCATCCACCCTGCAGAGCCACCCCCTTCTGTACTCACCAAAGGAAGAATGAGCTCTTTGAAAAATCTGGCTGGATACCACCGGTGGGAAGCAAGGACAGCTGAGAGTTGTGCTTCCCGCCCAGGGTCATGGGCGTTATCAGGTGCCAGTGCCCGAGGCTCAGCCAGCTTTCAGGCAAGAGAGAGGCATGCTCCAAGTAGTCAGGCACACATCACTGCAGAGTGACGATTACAGCTGGACTACGGCCCCCCTGAATGCCTGAGAATTTACGGAAACACCAGACATGCACATGGCTCCAAATCCGCCTTCCTGCGCTTGGTCCCTGTGGTCGTTATTTTTCTCTGCTGGTGGTTTCTATGTCAGGATCATGACAGGACAAGATTGGCTGTTTTGGCCTCTTTATGCTACGGTTTCCCCAGCTCTTCAAGTTTGTTTGAAAGGCTGCGAAGGCTGCGAAGGCTTGGGTTTTCACTGACCCTTTCTTGGAGCCCAGCTGAGAAAGCACCCACTGGCCTCAGCGAAGAGGACACCAGAGACAGACCGTTTCTTTAGCTGGCCACACCATACTGGGAGGGCTGGTTTCTGTGGCCTGCTGTCACACCACTGCCTCGTCAGCAAACCCACATAACGTGTTAACCCTTTACAGTCTCTACTGTCTGATGTATTCCCCCATGCTTCTCTCCTTAGCTTCAAAACATTCAGAAGTTGGTCGTTTTTCCACAGCAGACCCCACTGACACGAGAGCTGCCTGCTCAGCAGGACTGACAGGGCCATGCACCAGAGAAAGTGAAAGGGGAGCAGGGGTGAGTAGAGGTGACCACTGCAACAGATGAGCTCTCTTCTCCACAGCCTGGACCTCCACAGGGAGGGAAGAGGACCGAGAGGGTATCAGAAAGAAAGATGCTCTTTGTTTCCCACTCTGGTCATCAGACCCAAATGAACATGTCTTTTTTCTCCCTTCCCCCAGCTCCCACCCACCTGATGAAGGCATTAGTGACAGGAGAGGCTACAGCTAAATGGAGACTAGCTACGAACTACAGTCAAACAGGGTCATTCTCCGATCAGTGTGCATTTTGGCAGAACGACAGGACTGCTCATTCTCCTTCTCCCTCCCCCTCCTCCAATTACTAACATACTATTGGTATAAATCTTTTGCCACTCTGTTGATGGCCATGACTGGACTTTGTCTCATCAAGCCCCAAGGACTGGCACGCTTGATGCTCCACGGGCAGTTCTGGATGTGCTGCTCTCTGGGAAATACACCACCTCCCTTGCAGAGCTCCCAGGGCATTCAAGTTAACCGTGCTGGGAAAGCCCCTATTTAATCTGTGGTAAGCCCTCACCACAAATCTTCTGAGAAGACTCGCAGGTTTTGAAGTCTGTCAGTCTAGCTAAGCCATTCTGATGTGGACATTAGGTACCAATCACGGGGGAAGGAGTTTAGGTTCAAAGGGCTGAGGGCAAGGGATAATGAAGGACAGAGATGGAGCTAGCGGCATAATTGTGATGGACTCCTTTGAGGTTCACCAATGATCTAGCTTGCCCTGTCGCTGGCAGGTGTGGTGTAGAATGAGCAAATTCTCCTTTTCCAGAAAAGAATTCTTTTGAAAAGCCACTTGATGATGCAGTAACGTCTCATTTGTGACAGCCAGTTCTTGTGTCATCCCGTTATAACATGATGTTACAATGCAGGCAGGAAGATGCGATGATGTGGCATCATCCTAGAAGACATTTCAGGGCATTTTGAGTGCCTGGCCGCAAAATCAGAAGGGCTGCAAAATGTACCAGGCACAATTCTGTTGAGAGCTGAATCAGCTGGGCTTCACCAGCCTTTTAGGAAACTGTCTCATCGAATTCAAGTCCCATGTGTTTAGTTGAATGGGCTGCTTCTGAGTCTCCAGCCTGCCTGAAAGCAAGATCTTTCCACAGCAGCTAGTTAATGATAGCAATGCTTAGCATGGCTACAGTGCTCTTCTCCTCAAAACACTGTCCTTTTAAATTAATGCTCAAACCCCCCCAGGGCAGGCAAGTGTGATCGAGGCTTAAGAGAAATGGAAATTGAGAGAGAGAGGAGGAGGCTGGGATTCTGGCCATTGAGGAGGGGCTTATTTGAGACCTGAGGACTGCATCTCAGAACATCAACTCACAGGGAGAAAAAGGTCTAAGAAGAAAATTTTATGCCTAAGATTTCTTTGGAGGTGAACAGCAAAGTAAAAGCAAATGTTGAGGTAAGTGCATTCAATATCTGTGCTGAATGCCCACACTGGGGAAGCTGGTAGGGGCTTTCAGAAAGCCGATGAGGTCCAGAGTATTTAAACTCTACTTTCCCCCTCTGCAAAATCCTCTCTGCATGTCCTGGGTCACTGGAGATATCCCAGCACCCGGCACCACAAATTCTTGGAGAATTCCTTCACAGAAGTGATGTCACACCAGGATGCCCTTCGAGATGATCTCAGGAGACTGGGGAGCAGTAAAAGGAAAAAAAATAACAACTTCAAAAACAGAGGGGGAAGTGTTTTAAAGGATTGACTAAAGCTGTGCAGCACGGCCTTGGCAGCTTGATTAGGAGCGGTATTTGGTATGGAAATCCTGCCCTTGCTCACTTGCAGGTTTTGCTTTATCATTTAGCTTAATGGGCTACTAATTCAAAACCAGCTGTAAACAGGGCTGGCTATGAAAAAAATTAAAACTGCCTGCCTGTGGAATTTAAGGATATATAATAAAAATAATCACAAAAAGAAAGAGCTCTGGGTTTTCCATCAGACAAAAATATTCGTCGTTGAAAATTCTGCTTAAAAAAAAGAACACCCAAAATTTGAAAACTCCTCAAAACCTTACATCCCAAACAGCCTCAGCAACTTTAATTTCGTATCCAAGCACAAGTTTCATTTGCAATACATATGATAATGGTGTTTAATTGGATTTATTTTTCCACACTAGGTTCCCAATGGCCTACTTTACTCCTTTTCTCAGCTCCTTGAATGTTATTTACAAATCACTCTCTGGGATTTAATTTTAATGGTAGCTTGATTTCTCCCTCCCCCCTCTCCTTTTTTCGTAGGTACTTTTCTTTAATTGTATTCGTGGATTTGCCTTTTAAATAGGCAATTGTGACTACACCCTGAGCCTGAATAAGTTGCCAAGAGCAGAGCTTGATTTGAACACACGGCAGAGTTGTTAAAAAGAGCTGGTGTAACACCCAGCATTTATTGTTCTTTTCATGGGAGTACCTGCAGGTGCTTTACTTGGGCAGGTGCCCTTTTGCGAAACAACATGGGTTCATAATGACACTCTACCCCAAAGCTCCGCACAGACATTAACTATTTAGGCCTCTGAACATCCTGTGAGTTGAGTGCATCTTCATCATGTGGAGGTAGAACAAAGATACAAAGGAGTCCTAGGCCAAGATTTTTTAAGTGAATATAGGGACTGGCTGCCTTATTGTTGATTTAGTTTCAATCACTGCTTTCAAACACTGTAGCCTGCTTTCTGGAAGTGCCTTGTCTCTGCGCTTTTTCAGAATCTCAAGGTCACATCCAAACCCCAAGTCTCGTGTGGACCTGAGGTGTGCTTGGCAGCACAGAGACAGGAGAGTATTCAGACCCTGTTTTGCCTTCATACCTTCCTCCCTTGGAATAAAGCAGACAGTAGCACCTCACCGTGCGCCTTTTTACATGCTCTCTGCCTGAAATGAAGCACTGTGTGACTGGCAGGCTTGCAGGTGTGTGACAGAGGAATGAGAAAAAGTGTTTCACTGTTAATAGTTTGCACAACCAGAGTGAAAAAATATCCTGGCTGCAATTTAATTTTTAGCTTCTCACTTGTCCCTTCCACCATCTATGCAAAATTTTAGGTCTGCTTATGCTTTTGATCCAAATCAGAACACGTGGGCAAAGACAGCTTAGGACTGGAATATATATTAGGAGTAGGTCTGCAGGCAAATTGAACCTCACTGAAGACTGTCCAGACCTGGGTGAGGATACAGTGTCATGGATCAAAGCTTGGCTAAAGGTTGTTGCTGTTTAGTTGACCGGTTTTCTGAAAAGGGAGCGGGGAGGGATGAAGAAGGTGAGCAGAAGGGACCAGATGACGTGTAGACGAGAAGGGAAAGCGCTTATTTTCCTGCATTTCTGAACTGTTTTGCCCATCACTAGCTCTGAGCATTTATCAGGATGATGGAGAATGACCCGGCTAAAGAGCTACTTCAACATAAAACATATACTGACCTGGAAAAGGATTGGGGAGTGTGGGTAAAACTCGTTCTAAGGGGGGAAAAAAAACAATAAGCAACATGCAGGAGAAAAGGACAAGCCACTTTTCACACCAAGCAAGCAGCAGATAGATACAAACCTGATGGAGTTGTCCATCCCCAAATTAGATGAACTAGAGTAGGTTTCATATACAGAACGTTTTGCTAGCAACGCACCTAATACACATCAAATTCCTCTGGGATGGGAGTCAGAGAGAAGTCATTTGAAAAACTAAACAAATAATATCCACACAGCAAGAGGGATTAAGCACCTGCAGTGAAGGTGATTGGGGTTGATGGGCCACATCTCCCCTCTGACTTTTGAGACCACTCATGTCATCACACTACAGCTCCTTTTAGCTACACCTCTGGCAGGAAGCTAGTCTTGGCAGAGAGGTAAGTTGTGGAAGTCCTCCATGGATAGTTGCTGCCTCCCCAGAACCTTTTCCACAATGGATTCCTTGCCAGTGTCAGGTCCCTTGAGGATCTGAGCATGGGAGCAGTCACCCTGGTGAATCCTCAAGGGCACTCTGTTTCTTTTGAGCCTTTGTCTTCCCATGGGAACAGAGTTTTTGCAGACTCATCAACCTCTAGTTGTACGCAGAGCCTGCTGTTTGGTTACAGGGTTTTTATAATGCATCCTCGTTGTACATCACAGCGGGACTTTGTTATACATCACTGCTGGCTTCACGCTTTGCTTCTTCCACAGAAGGATCTCAAAGAGTTGCGCAGACATGGAGGGAAGTGGGTGTCAGAGCCCTCGGTCTGAGGCTAACAGGGAGTGTTGATTCCATTTCATAGATCCTGCAGTTGATGCACAGAGCAAGGAAGCAATTTGCCCAAGGTCAAATGCTGAACTGTTGGCAGAGCCAGGAGCAGAACCAAGAACACAAGCCCCCCAGGCCTGACTCTGATCACTGGGTCTCCCTTCATTACCTTCAGAGCTTGCTGGATGCCTCGTACTGACTGAGACAAGTTCCTACTCAGGGACTGATCGGTAGGTAGACATTTAGCTGTAGAGACATGCCACTATGCAACAGCTGATAGGCCTGAGGCAATGAGTTGTCTCCTGGCTTACCTGTGAGGATGGTGCTAAGATCAGTGCTGACGGACACAGAGCTAGGCAGGATACATCCGTAGCCTGCTATTATTCTCTGATCAACGCAGGCCCAGCTACTTGGAGGCCAATGCTCTTTACAGAGCACCCTTGGTGCAAGGAGCTAGTTTCTGACTTGCTGGAGCCCATGAGGATGCAGCGGGCCAGGCCCATCCCTGGGACACTGGCAGATCTCCTGCCCTCATAGCGGTAATGGAGCTGTTTGAATCCACAGCAGGTGCCGGGGAGATTGTCTCTTGCGTAGAAAATACACAGCTAGCCTGCATCTCTGTGTTTATGTAGCAACAGGGGACTGTTGTTCTGCAAAAGCAGGCTGTTGTGCTGACATGACTTCCTTGTTACTTAGTTTGGTTAAATAACTCAACTCCCCTTTACCTTCTTCCTGCACAGCAGGCTGCAGACTGCACAGCATAAGCACTTAAAGCAAAGCGCTATGGCCTCATTATCATGCTGCTTTCTGTTCAAGGACTCTACCTCTGTTCCCCTGCCTGCTGCGTGCTGCCTTTATTGCTCCACCCAGGCTCATTAGCCTTGCCCCATCTGGCTGCCACCCTAACCACCCACCTCCTCTCCTGAGTCTCCCCGTTATTGACAGCCTCTGGGAAAACACGGGGTTCGCACTAAGAGCCACTAAGAGAGATTTCAGCCACAGTTACCCTCCAAACCCTAGCCACGACGACCACGAGCAAATGCTCAGGCGTGACAAAGCGTGGGCAGAGAGTTAGGAGAAGGGGTGTAAGCGTGTGCACGCAGCCAGCAGTTGTGCCAGGGCGCTAACAAATAATGACAAGTTAGAGGCAAGCACCAGCTCTTCTTGGGAACGTGCCTCGTGCTGGGATCAAAACTGCTGGACTGAAACGATAACTCTACCTGAAGCCTCTCGAGGATTCAGGGCTCGGATCCTGTGTGCTGCTGCTTCTAATTGGCACCAGCCTTGTCAGCTGCTGCTTCACCTCCGTGTTTCCTTACTCCCTGAAGGGTGCAGAGGATGCAGGGTGCAGAGGATGCAAGCTGCAGAGGCACCTGCTGAGGTGGCGTTCTCCTATAATGGGGACAACTTAGCCAGCAGGACTGCATGAGGATGTGCGGCACTGCCCTGTTATCTCCTGTTTTATTCTCTGGATAGGCTAGCTCTGTGGGAGGCAGAAGCCAGCTAATTTGGAAGAGGTTTCATTTCTTTTCTCTGCCTTGCTAGAATGCGCCAGGTGCTGTGCCCGCTTCTGTGTGCCTGTGGGGGTGGGTGCGTGTGCTTGCTTATACATCACACAGGTGCCGTACGCATGTATACATTCTCACATGCACGTAAACCTATGTATCTATATGCTTGTACAGCAGATGTGTATCTGGTATATAATATGCACGTATTCTGTGTAGCATGGGTTGAAATACAAATTGCGACGTCTACTCATAGTGCTTTTCACAGCATTCTGTTAGCTGAGTGGGATGAAAAGAAAACACGTTCCCTCTCTCTTAATGCATTTAGAGGAAAAACTCCCTTCGGTTGTGGCACTGCTTTTCACCTCCGTTGCTCTGCGATGGCAGCCCTGACTTGGCCTTTCTGTCAGGTAATTTTCACAGACATCTGTGTTACTGCCCCTTTCTCACAGTGTTTTGTGCTTGGGGGTTACAAACCCAGTTCCTAGGCTCTGCAGAGCCTACTGGCTCGCTAGCGCTGCAAAACACGGTCCTGCCTCCCAGTTCCTCACATCCCCAGATGTGTGATACCCTCTTTCATGGGCTGTGGTGCTTGTTGAGCCCTTTCAAGAACTAACTCAGCTCAGTACAACAAAAGAAAATGTTTGGGGGCATCTTGGGAGGTGGGCAGTAAAGCTCGATTACTCTTTCACTGGTTTAGCAGGGTGGCTCCGTGCGTTGCCCACTGAGTACCAGAACAAGGGAAAGAACAAAAGCATGTGGCAGAGAGCAGGGTGAGCAAAAGAAGTGGGGAGGGGGGGATGGCAGCAAGCTATTAAATCAGCTGTACCATCAAACTGTACCTGAGTACCCTCTCCGCAAGTATATTCCATATTGCTGTTGGAGACAGGTTCCTGGGTAAGACGGACCTTTGGTATGGCCATTTTATGTTGTTGTAAACTCAGACTCCAGGAGAGAGGCGTATAAATCCCTCCACCTACAGCAGGCAATCCTGCTGCTACATCCTTTAAGGAAGATCACTAGCCAGCTATTCATACAGCTCAAGGGAGCTGCTTTTGTATTTTAATGCATCTTCTATCTATGGCATTGACATCTAAGGCACTCGGTCTCTCCGAGAGATGGCTGAGATTTCCTGGAATGGTAGTCCCCCATTTTTCTCTGTTGCTGAACTGTTTGTTCACATCATTTTGCTAGCTCCCCTTCTGCCCTCCACCTCAGGCAAAGCTGCCAGTACCTCATTATTAACTCTCTGGTTGTTTCTTCACTCCTGGCTGCTGTTCTTTTTTGTGCTGCAATGGGACACTGAGGAGCCATCGCTGTATCTGCCTCCCTAGTGGGACATTGCCCTACCGTGAGCTTGTTCTCTATTTGAAAAAGAAATAAAATCTCTGATTCTAGGGATGAAAAACACTCCCAAGTATTTGAGTATCTGCTGTACCTTGCAAAAACTTGGCACTGCTTTATTTTTCTGCCTGGGTGTGTAGCTGGAAGTGTGCATTACCTGTTATTTCAGCTACTGCGTGATCACTACAGCATTGTTTTCATCCGGGCTTGTAGGTTTTTTCAGCTGCTTTCCTTATCTTTATGAAGCTGGATTCCCTTCACTCATTTTCCCCCTGATTTCTTAACTGCAGCAATACCAGCTGTAGTCTGCCTGAATTTATATTTTTTTTTCCTCTCTCTTTCTCTCTTCCACACTAACTAGAAGGAGAATAGAGATCTCCTGAAGCAGTATGAAGTGATTGCACACTGAAGAAACAGGAATTAACTAAGCAACAAAAATAAAAGTTAGAAACAGTCCACTGAAAATCCTCAAATCTCTTTCAGCTCCTGCCCCTCCATTCTTCTGGCTCTGGTGAAGTTCCCTAGTGTTTTCCAGCATAAATAGGCCTTGAATTTCTAAGGTAAAAACGATAAACAAAATCCAACAACTTGAAAGAAGCAAAGTTTTCTTCATACACTTTGAAAGGAGGGTAAAACAGGACCCTTGCTGTTGCAAGTAATCTTTAATAGTTGCCACGTTTCCTCCTGGAACAGTTGAGGGCAACTTTGTGAGATCTCCCGGAGTCTCTTACAGGTTCTGCCACTCATTTTATGACCATGGGTAAACCACTTCTTCACTCTGTACCTTAGTCTCCTACTGCAAAATGGTGCTAATAACACTCACTCATTTCTAAATAACTTGTGATATTAAAATATTCATTGCCAGCAAATCCTTTGAGATCCTTTGAGGTGAAGTTCTTAAGTCACGCAAAATGCTTTTCTAGCAAAACCAACCCCCCAGCTAAAATCACATGTGCATACGTACATTACTGAAATTCATCTTATATTTTGTTTCAGTGATGCATTTCAGCTCATCTGTGTAACAGGAACCAACAGAGAGGGCCAAATTTAGAATTCAGCCGCAAAGAATAGATTCTAAACTTAGCATTATATTAATATCAGCAAGAACAAATCTGGAGTATTTGAAAATTGTGTTCCAGATTGCTGCCTGAGGATTTTATTTGAATCTCATGACAGTCACAAGACCAGGGTGAAAAGACTTTCAAAGTAGAAATTTGCTTTGTGTGCTGCAATGCTACAGGAAATCAAATATGTGTTCTTTTATAATAATATCTGTTCTCTAGAAAAAAAGGTCCATGGATTACACCCAAATTTTACAAAAATTCAAACTGCCATGAAATAAATCCAGAGGTGGTAAACAAGGAATGCCAATGGATTGATTTATCCTTTTGCACTACATCTGTTGAAAACTAACCAAACCAAAACATTGTTTTCCTGATGGTTTGATTAATCTGACCACACAGAGCAGAAACTAGACTAAACTGTATCCCATACTAAGACTGCTTTACACAGCTTATCTTTTTTCTGTTTAAAAGGACACGCAGGTCATGGCCTGAGTGTTTTAATTCAATTTGGGACTGTCAGAGGGTTACAGCCCTAAGTGACTTCTGCATCTATGTGTCCACTCATGTGAGCGGGTCATTCTGCTGCTGTCTGTTTGTGGTGGCAATAACAACGTGTGGTCCAAGTCCAGCCCAAGTTTTGGACCTGGAATCAGGAACTGTGAGTTGAATACGCCACAGTTTGTACGTGTGCGTGGGTGATAGGTGAGGGGCAGGGGCTCTGTTTAGGGGTCAGGTTTGAATCAGCTGCAAAATTCAGAATCAGCGGGTAACTCTGCTCTAGAGTTTGGTTTAGTCCGAACTTGTGTCTGTTTAAACTTGACTACGACAAACTCAGCAACTGAAAGGTAGCACAATGAGATCTAAGAAATTTTATTCCATATTTCATCTGCTGATTGTCTTCTCCCCATGTTCCCTATGGTATGCCCCTTTAAATCATTCTGTCTTTTCCCACCTCTTTCCTTTCCATTTTCAAACTCATTTCTCTTTTTCTTGACTCTCTCTTGTTCTCCTCAGGCTTGGTGGCTCATTCTCTCCATCTCTCTGAATTACTTGTCATTTCTTAGCTGTCACGGACCCTCTGAGCCCTGGCCTTCTGTCTCCTTATTAAAGGGGCTGTCATTCTAAAGAGCATTTTGTTTCCAGCTTTAAAACAAACATGTTTTTTATTATTTTAACAAAATCTGACTTCCGCAAAGGAAGTCAATCAAAGGGCTTGACTGTAAACCTTTTAATTTGGCTGCACTTGTGTTTCATGGCAAGTATGAACATGTAGGTATCCGAAGCAAAGCACTGAAAGCCAGTTCCTTGCTGGAGGTTTAGGGGGGTGGGGGTGGCAAGCAGATGCTTTCCTGAGTTTTGGTGACCGTGTGATCCCACACAGCCTGGTCTTTGCGAGAGCGATCTGGACTTCCCGTCACCCTCTCCCGTACTTACTGTAAAGGTATAGACTGGCATTTGTGACTCCCAGCTTGTTGGCAGCCACGCAGGTGTAGTTCCCGTAGTGTTCCTCAGTGACGTTGGCCACCATCAGCAGAGACTGGCTCCCCGTGCTCTTTATCTCCAGACCGTTGGCGCTGTTTATCCTGGGAATACAGGAGAAGAGGCGTGTAGTGCAATGGCAGTTGTGTATGGGGAAGGAAATCACTGCCCGGCAGGCAGTAAACCAAAGTCATTCAGCTCAGCTGGCAGGTGAGGGTGGAGGGAGGCAGGAAGGAGACGTGAGAAGAAAGAGACCAAAGAAGGCGCTGACAGAAAGCAGGAGGAGGGAATGAAAAGGAGAAGGAGCACAGTGGGGCGAAATGACACCGGTAAAGCAGTAGAGAAGCAAGACAGGGAGGAAGCCTTTACCCAGCACCGACTAACGCTTGGTAATGAACACACCACGGCCAGCTGAGGTCTAGTCCGCACTTGAAAAAACAGGTTTTGGTGAAACACACCAATTCATGTCTTCCAATATGTGTATTGGAACCAAAGCTGAGTCACCCCTGAGCCTGTGCAAGTGGGTCAGGTTAAAAACTAGGATAATAACACAACCTTCTTAATGCCAGGCAAATGCTCAGGTATAAGGGACAAATCATTTTTCTCTTCTCATTTGCTCTCATACGCAAATCTGGGTGGCTCAGGTCACTCGGACAGGGAAATCTTACACCTCAGCAGCTCCTTCCCCTAGATGAGGGCACCTAGAGTGGCATTGGAGACTAATTTAGAGACTAACACTGTCTATTTTTTTGTCTGTATCATGAGTTATTTAATGCATGAACACAATCAGGAAGAAAGCACTGTTGACATCTTAATTGCATATTGGCCCATAACTGACTTAACGACGGGAGCTCCATACTCTGCACTTCCTTCAGCATCCCCAGCGCGGAGAGGGATTGCCTCCTCCAGCCCTGACCATGCTGGCTCTGACGAGTCCAATGGGACCATTGTCACCATGGTTTGTGAAGAGTAATTTGTTTGAGGAGAAGAATTGGGGAGGACGATAGGCGATTGTCTAAGGATCCTCTATGGAGTGGACTGAAATGGAGGGAAGGGAAGAGGCGAGCTAACGGTCTTACCTGGTATCATCTCTGTACCACTCGAAATCGGGTGTCGGCACTGCTGACGCCTCGCACCGGAGTAAGGCTTGTCGTCCCGTGGCCGCTTCATTGCTCTTGGACTCTGTGATGGTGGGAGGGTCTGCAAGAAAGAAACACGTAGTCAATTCACAGACTTGCAGGTGGTACGAAACAGTGAAACTATGTCAGGACTGGCTTCCTCCTGCAAACCATCTGGACCAGTGGAGGCCCACGGCTGCTGCTTGCTCTGGCACATGGTCCCCCCTGCTCCCCTGGAGAATACCTGCTCTTTGACCTCTCCCTAATACACCGCGTTAGCATCACTCCTTACGCGTGCTTCTCTTCAGCAACACTGAATAAAGTTCTGTCATAAATGCATAGGCATACACAGGCAGAGTTAAGGTTAATGACGGACATCTGTAATTTATGAATATTTACCTGTGGATCTATAATACACATGGGCTCATCAGAGAGAAGAAGATGAGAGAAAGACTCCATCAAGGGTAAAGAAAGACAGCAAAAGGAAAAGGAAAAAGGCAGGAATTTAACACTAGCATGAAAATTATTTTTCATACAACCTCTGTGTCTAATGTCAAAACTATAATACGAAAGGAAAGGACTGAAGCAACATGTATGAGACAGAAATACATTCATGGCTTAAAAGAGAAGAGCTTTAGAAGGAGCTGTGGGTGCAACTTCGAGAGCCAGAGCACTTGTTGAGACACGTCCCTTAGGTGACTAAGGTTACAAATCCTGCCCAAACCTTCCTGGACATTTTGCTTTGTCACAGGCTCCAAGAGGGCTTGATCGTGATTGCTCTGCGTGAAGCTTGCCCGCAGCCCAGCACGGTGCTCCCACCTCTGCTTACTCTGAAGCCTGAGAGTTGTGCCATGGGCAAAACAGATCTTGGGAAACATATCTGTGTGCTCCGCTGGAGTTAGGTCTCAGTGGCTGGGTGTTGGGCAGGGTAGGCACCAGCATCTTCAATCCCAGTCCCATGTTCAAAATGTTAAACGACAAACTTTACATGTTAAACGGCAGAATTATTTCCAGCGTGCTCCTGAGACGGATCAGGGAGTGAGTGCCTTGTCTTTCAACACTAATACTGGCATACCCTGAGATTATGGGGCTGCAACTCAAGACAGCTACTTTTCTCAAACTCGTTACCATAAAGCACACTGTACATAGTACAGCTCCACCGTCTGTATCTGTCCCAGCACTGAAAGGCCAAAAAAAGAATCAACATGGATTGTCAGCCAAAGAAAAAAATAATTCTGTCTGGAAAATATATGGAAAGAAGTTTGTTTGTGAACACATTAACCATCTCAATGTGATCCCTTTCCTGACCTTAATCGGGATTTTATGCGAAGCTTTAGGGATATTGCAGTGCGCCCTCTAACATCATAAATATTAATAAGTGTACATAAATAGGATCCTACATTCAAAGGCTCTGGGTTCACGTAAATATTTTAATTTGGAAAGGAGAAGGGGGAATGAAAGGATCGTGAAGGTGATTTTTTAAGCATTCTTCTTTGATTTTTTGGTTTGAGCAGTGTATCTTCTTGACGTCTGCAGCGAGACAAACCTTTTCCATTTCACTGAATCCAGTTGCCCTGGTTTTGGCTTGGATACAGTTAATTTTCTCCCTAGTAGCTGGTATAATACTGTGTTTTGAATTTAGGATGAGAAGAATGTTGATAATACACAGATGTGTTATTGTTGCCGAGCAGCGTTCAAACTAAGTCAAGGCCTTTTCTGCTCCTCACACCGCCCCACCAGCGAGGAGGCTGGGGGTGCACAAGGAGCTGGGAGGGGACACAGCCAGGACAGCTGACCCCAGCTGACCACAGGGATATCCCACACCACAGGACGTCCTGCTCAGCATACAGAGCTGGCGGGGGAAGAAGGAAGAGGGGGATGTTTGGAGTGATGGCGTTTGTCTTCCCAAGTCACCGTTAGGCGTGACGGAGCCCTGCTTCCTGGAGATGGCTGAACACGTGCCTGCCCATGGGAAGTGGTGAATGAATTCCTTGTTCTGCTTTGCTTGTGTGTGCAGCTTTTACTTTACCTATTAACCTGTCCTTATCTCAATGCATGAGTTTTCTCACTTTTACGCTTCTGATTCTCTCCCCCATCCCACCCGGGAAGGAGTGAGCGAGCGGCTGCGTGGGGCTGAGTTGCGGTGCGAGAAGTGAGTCACCAAATGAACAAGCAACTTTCTATGGGCCTAGAAAATTACCCTGGGCAGGCTGTGCGTGCCCAGGGCTGCTGCCAGGGAGCCCAGCCCCTCGCTCTGAGCGGTCCCTGCCTTAGCCACCCTCCTCGGTTTTTCAGAGGACAGAGCCCAGGCAGGTGGACAGGCCATACGCAGCTGCCACCGCTTTTGTTAAGGCACTGCTGGCCCGGAGGCTGCCTGCTCAGCGAAGGGCAGCCTGCTTGCTGCGGTGCTCTCCCAGGGGAAGGGGCAGGTGGTGGCCCTGCACAAACCAGCCTACCGTACTCAGAAAGCAGGCGCCCTGTGTTTAGCTGTTTGGTGCTGGGGAAGCCAGGAGTGGGTTCCCTTTAGATGTTTTCCCCCAACTCTTCCCCAGGCCTCAGTTTCCCTGTGATGAGCAAGGGCCATTACTCGGGAAGCCTCAAGGTGGTAGTGTGAGACCAAGGCAAAGCGAGGATGCTCTCTCCTGTAGTCCCAGCTGAGGAGCTACGTGCTCCACAGCATCAGCGGATGATCTGGGACGGCCAGGAAGCTCCTGAAGTTGGGCAGGTCCCATTTCTCAAACTTACTGTAGTTTTCCTACTTTCTGCTGCTTCTGGTGTAGTTTAGGGAAAGAAGATAAGGAAAGACATATGCAACTGTCTAGTTCATTCCTCAAACAGGTAATTTTTCCTGTGCATGGCCCTCACGACCTCTTAGATGTTTCCCCTTTGTTTTGAAAGGAAAGATCTGTCCTGAAGCAGTTTATAAGTTGCTTGCTTACATTACAAATTAGGCCACATAATAATNAGGGAAAGAAGATAAGGAAAGACATATGCAACTGTCTAGTTCATTCCTCAAACAGGTAATTTTTCCTGTGCATGGCCCTCACGACCTCTTAGATGTTTCCCCTTTGTTTTGAAAGGAAAGATCTGTCCTGAAGCAGTTTATAAGTTGCTTGCTTACATTACAAATTAGGCCACATGATAATATTACAATACTCTATCCCATTACGTTTTCATACATTCCAACAGTAAAAATGTTTAAGATCTTACTGTAGCATAGTTATAATATTATGAGTTGAAACTAAGTCAAAATCAAACATTCTGACTTTATACAAACAATCTGTTTCAACCATGTTAAAAGCATCGTTGAAATTATGTTTCACAGAAATATTTGAAAATATTAATTGGTTCTTGTGGAATGTCTTGGGTTTATAAACTCAGCTGTTTTTGACAGGGAAAAACCCTCAACGGTTTGAGTGCAGAAAATCTGCTACTACAGTTTCATATTAACGCCAAATTTGGCCCATGAAGTAGCTGGTATTAAATCAGTGCCACCTAATTTCTAAGGGAATTATAAAAAACTCTGTGGATTCTGAAGATACCGCAGAGAGCCTATAACCTTGACTTCTGTGCGACACAGACAAGTTGATCTGATGTGATGGCCCAAAGGGAAAGAAAGAGACAAAGGGTAAGAATGGTATTGAAAGGTGCTAAAATCACCTGTGGTGGCAAATCAGACTGGGGTGGGCTGAAACACTTGCTCCCGTCAGCTGTCTGCCCCAACCCACCCCTGGGGAGTGCTGCCTGTGAATCAAGGCCATGGATATGCACCCTGAAACGTGTCTGTAACAATCTCCAGTTTCAGTTTAAGTTAATATTCTGGTGTGCAAACTGAAGAAGGTCAGGAGAGGATATACCTCCCATTCATCCATCCTTGCTGCTGAGGTATTAGCCTCCAAGCAAGGAAACAGAGCAGATAGATGGGGATATTCACTTTAAATCACTCCAGTGCCAACTATGAGCCAT
This sequence comes from Steatornis caripensis, assembly GCA_013398225.1. Classification (NCBI taxonomy): domain Eukaryota; kingdom Metazoa; phylum Chordata; class Aves; order Caprimulgiformes; family Steatornithidae; genus Steatornis; species Steatornis caripensis. Next base: position 203,450 of record VZSC01000340.1, on the reverse strand, counting down.
ACAGATATGGAGGTGGACATATACACATGTAGGATTATGAGAGTAACGGCAGTCTGAAGTATCTTGTGTCACTGTGAGAGGAGCACACCAGCAGAGTGGACATCTGTCTAAGCACGGATGGGCGATGGGATCCATGCCCCACTCGTACAGGTGTGGATGTAAGCCACATAGCTAACTGTGCCTCCCGGTGTTTTTAGGTGAATTGCCATATCCTCTGCTCCTTTCTGTATTGCATTGATGCACAGAGTGTCTCTTAGAGAGGGCTTTATGCTAATGACCTGAAACTAGCACAAAAGTCAATTTTTTGCACCCTCTCACTAACACATGCCTCCACCGCACGCCTTCTCAGGCCCCTGGACTGTGATACCCATGTAGGCAATGCTGAGATGGCTGGGTGCAGGCAGGCGTGTGTTTGCTCTCAGCCGGCTGAAGCCTCCCTTATCTCTCCTTGCTGCCTTGCTGAAGCTTCTCTTCACGCTACTGTTCTCCCGAATATCAATGAGTGAAAACAAGGCAATGCCGGCGTTTCTGAGGGGAGAGACGGGCAACTCACAGCTCCTCTTTTTTTTTTTCCTCTGTCTCTTTTTCTTTCTTTTCTTATGTATTACCAGGTTTAAAGCACAACTATACCCTGCAATAAGTGTCTGATTGCACGTAGTTTCCTCAGTGCCCCCCGTCCTGTTTCAGATCATACAATATAAGCCCAGAAAGGTTTCTCTATTTATCCTAAAGTCACTCCTGCCTGTGGGCAAAGCTCTCCCTGTTGACCCGCTGCCGTTGTGATGTACTCACAGTTCACAGTGACCCGGACTTGCTTGACGTCTGCTGAAGCAACCTCGTTGGCAGCTTTGCATTCGTACTTGCCCGATTGCTCTCGTGTGATCCCTAGGATCTCCAGATACTCTTCCTCGCCTTCAAACTCTCTGCCTGGTAGGACGGAAAAATACAGACAGTGGCTCTGTTAGGCATTGAGATTTGGGAAGCCTTCTGCTTAATTGCTATGGAGGAACAATTACAACAGGGATTCTGCAAATAAACAATAGTCATGAGTGGTTTTAAATTTATTTCAGAAGCCGTATCAGCAAGCATTTTATTTAGTCATGGAAGACTTGGGTTCTGAAAATCTGGAAGGAAGCATACAAGTGGTATCAAAGCATTGCATCTCACAGGCTGCCCAGGCCAAGAAGCAAAACTCCACCTCGAGAGACCGCAGTAAGTTCACTGGTGTGATGGCTGAGTACGTGGGAAGGTTAGCCAGCCTGAGGCTGATGGGCTGGTTCAGGGCTAGCTGGGTCCTCAGATGTGGTGGTGTATTGTCAGAACCCTTTTCTCCACTGCAAAACTGTGAAAATTGTCTTTCTGTCTCTCAGAGCAACCACCACCCTGAAGTGCCATCGATCAGATTGAGCTACCGTTAAACACAGCCAAACTGAGAGAAACAAAGTGTAATTTGATCCGTGGAGACCAATAATCATCACGAATCTCTGATCTACTGTACATACGAAATGACATATTTAGACCGTGCTGCCTCCCGAACACAGTTTTGAAAGCAGTGACTTGAGCGTCAGGGTTACAGCTGGGGGCAGGAATCAGGGGAGGTCTGTGGCCTTGCTTTTAATTCAGTGTATGACCTTGGTTGAGTCATTCCCTTGCTTTCCCTCTGTAAACTGCGGCTAATAGCCCCCTTCTCCCATCACCTCCCGGTCAGAGAAGGGTGGTGACGTTAACCCATGTAAAACACATTAGAATCATTGGATGAAAGGTGCCAGGGAAGCATGCAATACTAGGATTGGTACACCTATTCCTTCAGAAAGCAAAGCAAGGCTCCTCCTGGAAAGAATCCAGACCACACTGGCAGCAGTGTAACGGGAGACGCTAACCTCCTCCAAGGGCTGCAAGCACTGGTCTGCAGCACGCGAAGCCACAAGCCCCAGTTGCGTGCCTGTGTATGTTTAGAGAAGGCGTCCCCCAACCCTCAAAGGGTAAAAGCCGGATTTCCAAAAAAAGAGAAAAGATCAGCTCACAAAGGCTTCCACTGAGGTTCCTCAGAGAGCGGTCATATTTTCTACTCTCTGTCCAGAAGACATTTTCTGCTTGGTAAGTGCCGAGCACTTCTGAAACCCTGCCCGCTTCACCTAAGTGCTCGGAGTTGCTTGATGGAGTTCAAAGAGTGCCTGCGAGGACAGGGCTGTTGCCCTTGGCTCTGTGGCACTGCGTGAAAGCAGTGGGTAAGCCAAATCTCTGGAGCTGGTTCCTGTGGAGCCACCTGCAATGAATCCCTCCACGCAGGCACGGGCTTGCTGCAGCGCGTTGGCCAGGTCAGGCTGGCCGCACACACTGGCGATGCCAGCTGTGTGCATTTCCCTTCCGCATCAGAGACAGGAACTCCAGCGACTTCAAAATCTGCTCAGAACTCTGTCTCTTACACAATTATTTTTGCCTTTTTTATTTTTTTTCCCAGGCAATTTTCAGAACCATTCTAGGGGAAAACCACCCCCCGTCACGGAGACTCAGCATGAAAACAGCAGTGTACCTATTTAACTCATGCAAAGACAAGGTTTCCCCTCTCCTTCAGCGGGGCTAACCATCAGTCCCTTTCCCAGCTGCTGCCAGATGTTCAGGTGAGCGGAAATCTCATTGCTATGTCTAAAACTTACGGCTGCTTTGATGCAGGTTTTCACATCCCCCAACAGTCTGCTGAAGGGCCTTATGGCACGGCGGCAGTGTATTTTACAAGGCAGGGAGCCGAAGTTGGCTCCTGCTGCCCTCCCAGTGTGCTGGGACATGGCTCTCAATCTTCTCCTGTGCACTGGGGCTGATGCTACAGAGGGTCAGTGGAGAAGGAAGAAGGGCGGGATTTTCAGAGGTACTTTTAATCGGTGAGTACGTTAGGGAATCTTAACCCCTGTAGGACCAGAGTTAGGTGAGTCATAGCAACGGAAGGGACTTCAGTCACCGTTTAGCCCATTCCCTAACCTCAAGGCAGGACACATGGGTCACATCTGGGAGACAGCCATCCGCTGCTCTGCAGCGGCAGAGAATCAGCAGCTGCTCCAGGCGACCTGTTCCCGTGCTTCGCTGGAAGCAGTTTCCCTTAAGTTTGACCTGAGTCTCCCTTGCTGCAATTCAAAGCTATTATTTTTGTCTTAGCCACTACAGACAAAAAGAACAAATCATTCCCTCCTTCTCTGCAATAGCCTTTTATCAACTTTTAAATCACTTATGTTCCTCCCTCGGTTGTCATCTCTTTTTTATTTTTTGGATGAACATTGCCAGGGTATTTCAACCTTCCTCTGTAGGTGAGGTTTTTTTAGACTCTTGATTATTCTTGTTCTTTCCTTTTAGACCTCTCTGACAAGTTCACATTTTTCTGCAAGTGCAATACCCCAAACTGAGCACAGCATTTCAGATGAGGCGTTACCATGGCTGAACACAGACGAAGGATTGCATCGCAACTTCCGCGCTGTGCTGTGGTCTACAGCCAATACATTGTTCGTGCTTTTGCCACAGCGTGATTCGGTTTTGGTTGGGAACTCTTTTAATTCCCAGATCTTCTTATCACATGCTGCTACCTGCTAATAATGCTCTTTGAAAATCCCACCCCCAATTTGAGCTGACAACCAACACTCCTCTACTTTCACAGCAGCACTCCCAGTTGGTAGGTCAGCCAGTTGACTGGAAAGTTAATCAGACATCAGGGAAAGACTCACAAAGAAAAGGTTAAAATGTAATTTGCCTCTGCTTTGCAAATCATTTGCTCTGCAGTTCTGCCTTGTTTATACACAGGGTTCATTCCAAGTGGGAGTTGCTTCTCCTGCAATTTGCCCTTGTCACAAGACTGTCACCGTAATGAAAAGAGGGTTGAGGGTGACTTAACCAGCTCTAATAGAGTGGCACCCTCATTAAGGGTGCTGTTAAGTCTGTCTGTCAGAGAACCACATCAACAGAGCTCCAAAGTATCCCAAAAGGTTACATACTTTCCTAAGGGAAGATGTTTTTCAGCTTCTCCCCTGCATACGTACACGCACTTAAAAGTCTAAACCACGTACCATGTCCAGTAGGAGAGCTTTCACAGCTACGCACAAGCCTTCCCAAGACACGATGAGCTGCTGTTTGACCCAGTGGATCTCTCTGGGAATGAGTGAAAGGGAGGACTTCTGTTTTAAAGGGCATGCCAAGACATCAATAGGTCTATTCAGCTCCTCATTCCCCTGCTCCAGGACACAAATACGAGCATAACACTCCAGGAAAAGTTTCTGTGACAGTCTCTTGCTGAAATAGTGCTATCACTGTTCTTGTCCCTGCACTGGTGACCTGTTTCAACCCTGGGCATCAACATTGCACTACAGGAACTCAGCTACTCTCACTTGCGAGACAGACCCTTTTGCTTGCAGCCCTGTCCCCTCCAAGAGTACATTAACCATTTCTAACAAAAGCATTTACGTAAACTTGAGGTGTCATAGCACGGATCAGGGAGAGGAAAGATGTATCATGGTGTGTTAGAAAAATGTCAGGTTGTGATATCTTGCACAGAGCTGTAGAGATGTTTTCACTAATTCACCTTGGCAGCCAGATTAGGTGAGTCATATTAACTCTAAGGCAAAGGGGGGGGGGGG
>VZSC01000340.1:0-198678 GCA_013398225.1 Steatornis caripensis | reverse complement strand
GGGGGGGGGGGGGGGGGGGCGCGGGGAGTGGGAACAGAGCTTTATACATTGAGCGAATTTACAAATGATTCCACACAGGAGCCAGCTTTGGCAGGGAGCTGATGGTTGTCATGATGCAGTTTATGAAAGTGGGGAGGGAGAAGGCTTGGACAACCCTCTTTGGTGTCAATAACAATGAACATATTCTGTTAGGTGAAGAGACGGACCGCCAGCTCCTGGCAAGCGAGCCACTCCATTCCCATTAAGAGAAGACATTTGCCTTGAGCGTGTTATCCAGGGACAAAATCCCAACCCTACTGCCAAATATTCCTCATTTACAAGGGTTGTTCCCTGGCTGTTTTGTCTGGTTCAGTACAACCCCTTCCCAGTGAGGGGCCTTCCAGGTTTCCCCGGGGCGGATGACTCCTTGTGCAGTGCAGCCCTCCTCATCCCAAAGCATCCTTTCCCAGAACTCCAGGCAACCTTCTTCCCTGCGGGTTTTTCGCCATTCACATGTTCATAGTTAGCTTGGTTTGTTGCCGCAGCCCCGTTCAACAACGTCTTGCCAAGCTGTAACTCCTTAACTCTGTCCCTGTAAATCAGAAAGAGGAGCTTTCTGCTCTGGAGGCTGGAGATAGAGAGTACGAGCCTGGGAGGCTTGACAATCAAACCAACGGGGAACGACCCCCAGCAGAGTGAGTCAGGCGCCTGCCGCTGCTCGGCGCTGGCAAAGCCCTTTTCGCAGAGGGATCTGCGGCAGATGGCTTTGATGTGCGCAGGAGGAAGGCTTTGAAGGCCCGCTTGCCTCAGCCACGTTTTCTATCCTCTGGCTTCCTAATAGGGCCCAGTAAATAATGAACCCAAACAGCAAACCTGCTTGGCTATGCCAGCCTGTCGGCAAGAAGCCCCCCTCTCTCCCCATCCTTTGTAGATAGCCTTGTACAACTCCGTGGGCTCTGCATATCGTCCCCTGCTGACGTGCACACCTGCCTATGCCCTCACATAAATATGAGAGCAATATATATATATAGGAAGTATATGTATTATATTCTATATTTTATATATTATGTATTTTATATTTCTTTTAATATATAAATCCCACTGTGCGTGCAGAAACACAGACTTACACCCTCTCCACATATTTATGGGTCCTTCCCTCCTCTGCCCAAATGGCCGCTCGCACTGCCACACACCATCACTCTTTCCTCAAAGGCTAAACCCTTCCTGTCCAGAAATGACACACACCCGGGTGAAACTCCACTTGTACAGCACGGAAACAGCTCTTTCAGGTAGTTAAGGGACCAGCAATGCCTTCAGCCACGTGGTCTACCAGAAAGGCCTTTCCCTACACGCCCTAGTTCCTTCCATCTCCAAAGGGGAAGCTAGTCTGCAGAGCTGGCAGCCACATTTTGCTCTGTCCTCTCCTGTTAGTGCATCCAACACTGGGCTCCTTCTTGTGCTGAAATTACTTTAGTTCTCTCTCTTTTTTAAAAACCATTGTGATCTTAAACTAAACTGAAGTTCAGACCCCCTGAAAGTATCTGTTTGCATTTGGTATGTGGAGAAAGAGATCAGATACTCTGCTTCTGTGTTTTTTTTCCTTCCGAGCTTCTCTGTAGTTGTGAAGAGGGGAGAGCAGAAGAGTTTATGCATCTTTGTTGGACCCTCCTCTGCCTAAAACAAGATGCAAGGGGATAAAAAAGATTGCAAATCAATAAATGCCATTTGAAGGTTTTTTGTGTGTAGCAACTTCCAATGCTGAACTGCAATTTTTGTTCTCTCTGCACTCTATTTATTGTTTAAGGTCTTGCTCACCTAACTTGCCTCCTTCGCTCTGCACCTCACATTCCCTAGGAACAGGCTTCTGAAAGACAAAAATAGCTAGGGGAGTCTTTGACATAATTTTTTCCGTTTTACCTCCAGCTGGGATTTTTTTTTTTTTAATTCAAAACTTTGAAGTTTTCGTTTATCAGTCTCTGTCTCCTCAGCCATCACAGATTCCAATGAGCTTGGCAGTTTTTTTCTGTCCCTTAGCTGAAGAGTCGTGGTTTTTTGCAAAGAGATCAGTGGAGAGCAGCAGATGGTGGATGAGCAAAGGAACAGCTAGTGCTACAAAGCTACAGCAAGGAAAGAAGGCAGGAAAACTAGCATGGCATGGGAAGGAGTGAAAATGGGGAAAGCTTGAGAGCGAGAGGGAAAATAGAGGGGAATGAAGAGAGGGAGAGTGGCTGGGAGAGAGAAATGCGAACAGAGTGAGATTCTTCCGTGACTGATAAAAAGAGAAAATGGTAGTCAGCTACTGACAAAGAGAAACGCACTGAGACAGAGCGAGTGAGAAAGCCGGGAGGCGACACAGTGGCAAACAGAGAGATGTACGGCATGGAGGGAGGCACAGACATCCCTTGGGTGAAGGGAGTCATGAAATAACAACTGCCAGAGGGACAGGAACAGAGGGGTCACATGTAGTAAGGCAATAATTACTCTGTTTAAGCAGCAAGGCACAGCAGGGTATTTATTGTTTAAGCTGGCCTCATGCCTCCCATGCCCTTAGGTCCGTAGCTATTACAAACAAACCAAAAAATTCGCGCAGCACCAGGGAGGGCTCTGGCCTGGCTCTGGCTTCATGAATGAGAACGAGTCAGATCAGGACGAAACACCCTGGCATGGTTTCCCCTGGCGTTCATGGGACCTTGCTCATCAGCAATCGCATTTTCTCCTTACGTGCGAAGCTGGCTGTCGTGCCTCCCGAGCCAAGGACTGCGCCCGAGGTGCTCCCTGGCTGAGGCAGCGTGGGCGCCTGCTGGTACGGCCAGGGTTAAGAAAGCCTGCAATCCTCGTGGGGACTCTTATCCCCAAACCCCACACATCTAGCATGTGAATAAAACCTTCCAGGCTGAGAGCACCCTCCCCAGACTGAACTATGCCTCTGCTCTGTCTCGATGGACAGCGCTGACCAAACCCAGCGGCAGAGACCTCTTGGGACAACCCGCCATCGTGGATGTCTCCGCTTAGGAGCTGGAAGCTATGAGCTGACAGCTCCGACGCAGCCTGCATCCCAGCCGTGGGTGCACGTCAGTGGGGGCTGTGTGCTTGAAGCAGTCACGGCGGGTCTGCCGCGTCTCTGAATTTCCACTGCCTCTTGACTCATTCAAAAATGGCCACTAAAGGTCACCACAGTCTCTCACACACAACACTGAGCGTGGGCACGGAGCAGGTGTGCAATACACCACCGCATTTCAGCAACTGATTAGATTTTCCATTCAAAATCCACACGTGAAAATGAGAAAGACAGACAACCACACCCCCGAAAAAAAAAATCCAATCCTGCTTCAGGTCAAAGTCTTCTGTTTAACTGGTGGTTTTCTTCTGCTCTTTGCTGAACCAAAAGAAGGAATTAATGTTCTGCCTCAACTTGAGATATATTTTCAAAAAAATTATTTCATGCCAAGGAAAATGACAATTTATTTTACTTTCTCTTTTCAAAATTACTTACTGAATTTAGCCCAAATTTGCTAACACTTTTTTAATTAACACAAACAGCATTTTTTGGATAGATGAACTGCTCTTGAACAAAACTTGGCTGTGATGCCAGTGTGTAAAGTAAATTACGAACCATGAGGTAAATTAAGTCATCTAATGTCACAGCTACAATATTATACTCCCTAAATGTTCCATGCTGCAATGTGAGTTGTCACGACTGTGCTACCAAACCTCAAGCCTTAATTCTACTGCCAAGAAAATGACACATAAACACGAACAAACCAATAGTTGCACTGTTTCTGCACCCCCAAATTTCTGCCCGCTGCCTTTTGGAGGTTACTTTACAACAATGTGAGGCAGAAGGCATCATGAGCTAGATGAATCACTGAGATGACACCAGATCTTTGTGTTAAGAAAGCAGGAGCTGGTAAGTTCTCAGGGCTTAGGGGACCGTGCTGGAGCAGCTAATAAAATGGAGGTTGAAACCAGGAGGTCTGGCAAAGAATCGCAGCCCGGGCACAGGGGTTACTTCGATGTGGCAAACCCATGGCAGCACATCCATCTCTCGCTCCCAGCAGCGTGGTCAGATCTTTGGGGAGCTGCGCCCTCTTCCTCCACCACCTACAAAAAGAGGATGGGCCAGTGGTTGCTCCTGGCAAGAGAAACAGCGGGGCGGTGGGGGGGTGTGGGGGGTGGGAATCAATTGGTGTTTATTTCCCACTGTGTTAAGCACAGCTGAGAGCTGATGCAGGGGACTGGCTTTTCTTGCATGTCATGGAAACCTATGAAAGGCAATTAAAATACAACAGCAAGCAGTTAACCGTTACAGTCTCTGGTGACTCTGTCAGCCGGTTTCCTCTCATTTGGTCTCATGTACTCCTTTCCCTGCAAATTCTCCCATTTTGGACAAAGTACTATCATGGTTATACAGTTTGAAGACAAGTCCTTCCTCACAAAACCAAGACCTAAGAAAAGATCAACAGCAACAAGTCCCATTTGGGGCAAGTGCCAGAAGAAGCCTGACTGAACCATGTAATTTCTGTCCTGCCAGTGAAGAGCAGGGATGGACTCCAATGTAGTCCCTTGTTTAATTCCAGAAATCCTTACGTCAGTCCCAGACCTTATGGAAACCTCATGTGATGACGCTCAATGGTACCAACTGTGCCAGTCGGTCAGTCTAGGAATTACAGGCTTGGTCTGTGCTCGGTGGCATCTTTAAAAATCCTTGTTATGCTCCTTACAAGGGTCTCGTGTCTCCGGTAGAGCAAGACGTGCTCAATATACTATTGTGCAAGAATCCAAGTGGCTCGCTTTTGTAGGCATCCATGAAAAAGTTTCCCTGTTTTTAAATATAATGGGTTTGTTCTCTTCTGTTTTATGTCCGCTCATACTTCTTAAGATGGGGGGTAAGAATGAACCCAGAACTTCAACATAACTTTAAAATTGCAAAAAAAAAAGAATTTAAAAACCCTAGGGATTTAACTTAGCCTACAGAATTCCATCCTTTCATGCTTGAGACTTGGAAGAAGGTTTATGAAATTATAAATTGGCCCAAATTTACTTGAAATGGGAAAGAGCATTATCTTAGAAGCTTACACATTGCTGTGGCTCTTTCTCTGCAAGCTGGAGCCAAACATTTCATGGCCAGATCACACAGGCCCTGAATCTCCTCTGCTTTACAGGATGGCAATTCCTGTAGCTCATCCCTGTTTTCAGTAGTGCGGCTACTCTGAACACTGGGTTCACAATTAAAACCTAAAGATCAGGATTTCCGTATCAGCCTGGATCTTTTACACAGCTTTAGTTTTCAGCTGAGGAAATGAGGTCAAAGAGTTAAGCCACCCCTCAGCAAGATTTACCCTTTCAAAAACATGTCAGTGCGTTGTGATGCCCGGTGCCAATATTTGTATAGGTGGATTAGCTCCTTGAAAAATCGTTTGGTTTGTTTTTCTGTTGACCACTATCCTTGCTGCAATGTTTCTCAATTAGATCCAGCAAGGTGACTGCCTGACACCATCCCCCATATCTGCTCCTGGTGGAAGGAGTAAAGGGGATATTCTCCAGGGAGCACCACAAGGGATCAGGAGATGAGGCTTAATGGCTGGATTTAGGAGTGAGCAGGCATGAAGCATTGCCAGGTATCAAGGCAAGGATCACAGAGGTTTTGAGGGAGGGTGGGGTGTGCTTGGAAGATACTGTCTGGGCTCACACACTGCAGGCACTTTTGATCAATTGGGCTGGCTCCCGTGATACTACCATCTGAGGTATCTGCTGTTGATTCATAGTGATAGTGGTCCAGATAAACGATTGCTTCGGTCCAAGATACTTAATTCCTATGCTGTTAGGCACTCCCTTGCTTTCCAAAGAATAAGGAGTCTCTCTCTCAAACTTGCAAGGCACTGACTGCGAAGGAGGAGGAAGGCATTTGCTCAGTGACTCATATTGCAGTTGTACAGTCCTACAGGGGAGGCAAGCAGAAAGGAAATACAGACCCTGATTTTGAGCTTTTTTAGCTCCCCGATGCAACTCCTGCCATTGCAAGTGCAGCTGTTGGCCATCAGCACTATTGCAAACCACGGCTGTGAGGCAGGGTCTCTCCACCGGGGATACGGGAAAAAGAGGGGGCGTCACTAGAAAGAGAGAAGGCAGAAAACGATGAGCAGAAGCAACGGTTTCAAAACAACTCCTTTCTGACTTCTTCCAGCTTACCCCATAAGTTTAGGAAGGGGTCTGAGGATAAACAAAAAGATATTTCATTGCCTTTGTCCCAATTCCCTCATATTCTTTCTTGTTGTGATGCTTACAGAAAACTTCCAACAACTGTAATACTGCTCATATGAGAAGACCATGGCCAATCATGTCAATCAAAAGTTTCTCACCGGGCTTCATCTCTCTGTATCCACCTGTCACTGTGACGGACAGCAATCCACTTCCTTCTTCCCTCCCAGCTCCCCAAACGCTCTTGTCTCCTCTGTTGAGAGAAACATCTTGCTCTGACAGGAGGCCCTAGCTCCTACAGGAGCCAGAGGCAGCCCAGGGACCCGAGAAATCATGGGAAGTCATCCATTTTATGTTGAGGACCCACTGGCTCCTTTCCACAAAGCCCCTGAAGAGGCAGGGGTTTCATTAGAGCGCCTTTGCAACTGCACGCCGGTGAGAGTTTTACTGTAACTGAAACAGCAGTTGTTCTCATTAAGCCAACACAGAGCAGGCTACCTTAATCACTGGCATGATTTTATCTTCCTTGAGGAGAGAGGGGAAGAGGAATGAAAGCTGGTAACAGAGAGGGAAGAAGGGGAAATGTGCCGAGTCCATTTGCTCCTGGTTCCTCAATTTAGAGCACTAAGTGATGTCTCTTATGTCCGTAAAGATTAATGTGCGCTTCTGATGACATGTTTTATTAAATGGCTATATAATAATTAATGCTTGAAAGCAGGGTTTCCAAAAGCCACTAAATGCTTTAACAGGACAAGACCGAGTGGCTTTCAATGGCATTTGTGCTTGTAAGTCACCCAGGTGCACTGGAAAACTTCACCTCTACTCCCTTATTCAAATCAATGCCTCATTTACTCCAGCAGCATGACCTCGCCAGGCTACGTGGAGGAAACTAGGGGCAGAGGTGAAAACCATGAGCCCTCCAGGGAGAGGGTCCATGTTTCTTCAACCTTGGGTGGAGGGAGGAGATGCCAGCAGCACATGGCCTGAGCGAGAAATCCATCAGCTGAGGAGCAAGTACCCAGACACCAAGGACGCTTGAGGAAATAACAGCACGATAATTCCCGTCCTGACTCTCCCAAAGCCTGCAACAGGGAGGCACATCGTCCCTGAGACGAGGCATGCCGGCAGGCCAGGCAGAAACGCTGCTGGCAAGCTAGGAGGCCAGTGGGCCAAAGCTTAATAGGAAAACAGCAGTGATTTGTCTCCACCACTATTTATGTTTCAAGCACATGACAGGCTGTCAGTGGAAGTGCGTGCTGCTAAATTTACTGCTTCTCAGATCTCCGCCACAGTTGCATACTTGACAAGTCACTTCATTTGAAGGGCTAGGTGTTGGGCTGGACTTCCCTCCCCCATGCTCTCCTTCAGTGAAATCCACAAACCAGCTGTCTTGACTCTGCAAACTCTTCCCCTTGGGGGCTATATTATCGGGCGTGGGTTTAGAGAAGAGGGACATTCCCGGCATACTCATTTTTAACCCCGATACATGCCGGTCTTGTTCTGGGCCGCTTGACTGCAGATGTGTGTCTGACAGGACACACACATGACTGAGCTAATAACAGCTGGGTTACAGGGCTGGGCATTCGGCGACGGAGAGCTCAAGAGCGTGGTGAGCACCCGCGAGTACCAGCTGGGCACGCGGGCGAGAGCTGCCTGAGCATCGTAAGGAAGGCAGTGCGAAAGCCCGCGGGGGTGCGAAAGGAAATGCAGGTGGGTGAGAGAGTACACGGGAATTAGGCTCTGCATGCATGTGTACGGGCGGTGGAAAAAATACACGTGGAGGTGCGGGGGCGGGACTGGAAGTATGCCGGAGCATTAACGTGAGGATGTGCACGGGGGAAAGCTGGCAGGCAGGGAGAGAGGGTGAGAGGACGAGCGCCGGGGTGTGCCTGCTGTCTCGCGAGCGGGCGGCAGAGCTGCACATCACGCGGAAGTGGGTGCTCCTCCGTTTCCTCTCTTTTTCGGAGGACTGCGGTTCAGAGTATGATTTTCCTCTGCTGTCCCAAGTGTTGCATGGTGCCTGCATCCACGCAGCCTCACGCACGCCTGCGACAAAGCACCTTTTGGCCAACGACACAAGCGAAGAGGCCTCATTAGTAGCTGAAATCCTATAACGGCTGGTTTCGAACACTCCTGGAAAGCAGCACAAGGGGAGCGAGGCTGCCGTTTGATGATACGGGCTGAAAGAAACTCCAGACCTTCCCTTCTTTTTTTTTCCTAACCTGTCCTCGTTGCACTACAGACACCTTGCTGAAGGCCTCCGGTCTCAGCCTCGTGGAAGCTGCTCCCCACTTTACGCAGCTGTGCTGCCGGGCAGCACCACATCTTCTCAAGTGCTCTGACTCTCCTTTTGGCCATAGATATCAAGACAAGGTTGTCAGGAATATGGTGTTATGAAAGACAGCCAAAGGGGACAGGGCACATCCTCCTGACCCAACCACTCCTTTCCTTTCTTCTATGCGCAGTGGAGCTCTGCTTTCTGCTGCACATACTCTTGATCTCTTGCACAAGATCCTTTCATTTTGTTCTCTCATGCGCACTCAGTAAATCACACACGTGCATGCACACAAACACATACCCCTGCGCAGACTGCCAGGCAGAAGCAGGACATACCCTGTTTTTTGCTGTCACAAGGGTGCAGGACGATCACAATTCTCTACCAGCCCTTTAGGAATCTGCTCCGCTTGCTTTTCCAGAGGTGCAGGCCGGAGGCCATTGTTCTGCAATTGCGCCGCATAGTTTATGTGATTAAATGTAGCATCTGCAGCTACATTAGCTGGGCTAATAGTGACAAGTGCTATCAATCCTCATACTTCAGCGAATAAACTGATCACCAGCTGGGGACAGACATCTCCCCTTGTCTCTCATCACCATAATGTACCAACTGCATGTTTTGCGTGGGTTTCATGCGACCATACGCACGAACCAAGGTTGCAAACGGGCCACTTTTCTCTCTCCTGGCACTTTACAGTGCAGCAACACTGGACAGTATTGACAGCAGGCATATTGACAGGCACCACAGTACATCCATCATACATATACCATCATACATACATCATACATATACCATCATACATACACCACATCCAGTCACCCCTCCTTTACTGCAGCACCTCCTCCTCTTTATCGGCTTTGCCACTGGAAGCATCTGCAATGGCTTCTCAATACTTTGTCCTCACACTGCTGATCTGTGGATGCCAGTCACACGCTGACAAAGATTGCCTCTTTGAAAACCAAAGAGTGGACAGAGGGAAACAGAGGTGGAGTTTGTGAGTACAGACTGACAAATAGTTCTGGGTATCTTCCATTCTTTCTTTGGTTCACTGCTTTCCAAGCAACGTAACAGTCATTTTTATGAGTGGCTCATCCAAGGCTGCTCTGAATTTTACTGGGAGTGGGGGAGAAACACGACAATCAGGCCCTCCCACCTGGCCTCCAAGGACCAGGAATTGATCCACAGTAATCATCCACGCCCCGTGGACTGAGGTCCTCTGACACTTTTATTGGATAATAGCCCCTCTTAATAATCCAGCCATCCAGTCGAATTCCTTTTTATCACCCCTCCAATACCAATATTTCATCTGAGCACTCTGTATAGGTGAGGACTCAGTGGGAAAAAAAATAATCCTGCCACTTCTGACCATAAGATATTGAAATAACATTAAAAAAAAGGTTTTCAAACCCCTTCTCCCCAAACACTTATTGCCTGATTTCTCAGCTGCTCTCAGACCTGCTGTCCTTGTATTTCTAAGTCCAGCATTCCAAATGGGATGATGGGTTTGATTAAAAGAACTTCCTCGCTTATAGGTTATGCCAATACCCTGGTGGGATTTTACGCCACTAATCTCAGCAGTCTGCAACTGCAGAACAGTCGAAGGAGGGGAGGAATGTTAACTACATTAAAATGGCAAATTCACCTGCAGACTGTATTTTTTCACTGCTTCAGGAGCAGAAGGTCTTGAGATAATTTTCTGGCAGTATGAGCTTGCATATACAGGGGGATGCAAGAAGCAGGAAGGAGAGGGAAGAAGAGAGAGGGAAGGAGAATGGAGAACATGGGAAGAAACGCAAGACAACAATTTTTAAAAAAAAAAAAACCATGAAGAAGATAGTTTGTGAGACACAAGTGTTCAGGGAAAGGACAGAAAAGGAAATAGATAAGGAAGTGAGGCACAGAGCTTGAGATGCAGATGAAAAGTTGATTAAAAAAAGGCAACAGGATGCAGAGCGTTAGGACAAGCAAGCAGAGCTCTGAGCAAGGTGAATCACCATAGGAAAACAGTGGGGAACGTAGTTAGTGTTGGCTGGGAATACAACATACAACCGGTAACTGAGGCCTGAGTGTCTCCGGTGTATTACAGTTATATTGATCTGCGGTGAGCAACTTCACTTCTCACAAGCAATACAAGGCTGCTGACAGTATCGGACACTTACATGGTATGCACACATGTGCAGGACATACAAGTAGGAAGAGAGGTACGTTTCCAAGACCTATGATAGTGAGGTCTTGGGACAGAGTGGAAATGTTTGGTGCTGACTCCTCCTCCTTACTTGTTGCATGCTTCAACTCATTAGAGGCAGATAAAATACACCATTAACCATCATCCCACTTCTAGACAAACAAGTGCTCTCATTGCTATCTTCTCAAATACAGGTAAGTCCTCTTGAAGGTCTCAGTTAATAAAATGCTCCATGTTACAAGACAGTCCGTGATTCACGTGTCAAAAAGACAAGGAAGAAGCCATAGTTTCAACCTCCAAACAATCCCAGCACTGCAGGAAATCTAGGAGATGATCTCCAGCACTTTCCATGGAAGAGCTCCTGTGCATTTATTTTCCTCTTCTTCCCCTAGCTCTTGCTGCGTACAAGCCCTGGTTGCACGGAGGCCGCTGCGGCTGCCAAGAGTCTCAGGGAGGAAAGAAACACTGTGAGCCTCTCCAGTCGTTTGGCACTGGGGTCATTTGAGGTTTCAGTGCCCTCACTTGCAAATCTGTTCTGGTAGGCAAAGGCTCCTCACACCTCCCAGCTGCATCAGCTTGTCATGCAGCGGAGCCAGGTCGCCTGATGCATGCACGGGAGGGAGCCTGTAAGCTGGGATGCAGCAGGAAGCTGTTGCAAGAGGGGACAGGGATGAAGCCCAACCTGCTGGAGACCATGGGTCTGCTCCTAACGCAACGTGAGAAATGGCCTTGCTGCTCTGTGATCTCTGGAAAACTCAGCTTGTCCAAAGAAGTTCTCATCTGTCATAGATAAAGGAGGTCCAGTGTGAGGAGGGAGAGCTCTCCACTCAGATCTGAAAAGTCCTGGCTTTTTCTTCACCCTCTCCTCTTCCAGCTGGAGGCACCTGTGGGCGGTCATGGCAGAGAGCTGGAGGAATGAGAAACTGAGACACCTATTCAGGTATTTCTTCACTTAATCCAAAAGCCTTCCTGAGCTCTTTCCAAACAGAAATTGCCTGAAGGCGACATACAACCCTCTGAATTGGAACCTCCTCAGGACATTTGTGTGTGCTGCTCCTGCCAGCATGCTATGACAACACATATATCACTTGGTTAATGATTGAGGGATTTGACCACCTTAACTTGGAGCATATAGTGAGCAGGAAGGTTTGGCTCCCCATCTGTGTTTCTGTCCACTCAGTCATCCACAAAAGTGGTTGATTTCTGCACTAGCCCAAAGGCAAACTTGGCTCTTTCAATTAAGAAAAAAAGAAAGAATAGACATTTAGGAGCCCTCAGAGAGACAGAGAGGGGTTGATGCTGGCAGAGAGTATCTAGCAGTGCTTGGAGTCATAAGGAGGGAGATGGTCCTGCTTCCCTTTCCAGGCAGGAATACTGCTCCCCACCTGCACTGCGTTACCCATCACCAGCCCTCTCCAGGAACAGATGCCTTAAGAGCTGAGGTGGGAATATAGGCTCTCAAGATGCTCACTGGCATTCTCTTCTCTGCTTTCTGCGTGGTAGCCATGGAGGTGCTAGCAGCCTTTCCAGTTCCAAGACTGGAGTCTAGGTGATAGATTAAATCTCAGCTTAGGCAAGAGTCTTTCTAGGGAATGAGGCTGCAGAAATTCCTACCGAGTTTTCTCAGGAGAAATGCAGTCTAAGTTAGATTCAGACTAATAGCCTAACACTTGTTCCTCTCTAAAAGCAGAAAACGCCCAAGGCATTTTTCTTGTGCTTGTACAAAGACACTGATCACAAACCTGTGTACAGCACCACATTCTGGGGCCCTTCTGCAGGGAAAAAACTCACATGCACACACCCAGCAAAAAAGGCAAAAAATGAAAAAAAAAAATGCGTGCAGAGGGAACAGTCGCAGCTGTTTCAATTTATGAGACAAGAAATTGTATTTCAAAGAGAATACAGAAGTTTTCCCCTTTGAGAAAGTTATTAACCAGAATTTGCAATAACCCCCACTCCATCTGTATGCCCCTAAACTGAAGGGCCCTGACAGAGATTATGCTGCATTCTGCAGGGCTCTACCCTGCCAAGAGCAGCTCACAAGCCTCAGACCTTGCCATCCCAGAGGTCTGAATCACCTCACCTGCATTTTGACCCATCATCCCCCTGCTTCCAGTTTCTCACTCTTTTTTTTCCCTTCTTCAGTTCACATACCTCTTTTCGTCTTTTCGCTTCTTCCTCTTACTCTTTCTCCCTCCTCCTCTTGCCCTGTTATTCTCCTTTTTATCTTCCGACCCCTTTCTCCTTCCACTTGTATATCTGCCTAAAAGACCAAAGCCTGACTGTAAGCTATTCGATGACAAAACACATTCATGGAGGAGTAGTGTATTGGAGAAATGCCTAGGAAAAGAGCTCTTATACTTGCAGCTTTGTTTTGTTTTTATAGTCGTCTGTTACATGGCAAACACACGTGTCAATTGCTCCAAGAGAGACGATGCCATGTCATACCACATGGCTGGAAAATACTTAATTCTCCTACTTTGAAGCTGTAGGAGACTGAACCAGAGGAGGGAAAAAGAAGGAAGGAGGTAAAAAAGCATCCCACAACTAACGGAGTATGCTACAGTTAAAGAGAAATCACTGGGAGGTGTTGGCAGTAAAGAACTTCACTTACGGAACCTGGGCTGCTGGAAATTTCCTGGAAGATAACCCACTGAAGATGCGTTTGATTTGAACTGATAAGGGCCTGTGTCTATTTGTACTTGAGGACCCTGGCGGAAAGCTCAAGGCTAATTAAAAATCTTTCGCATATACTAGCTCTGATGCTTAGGACATTCATCAAGAAAGCAAGAAAAGAACAGAAGATAACATGGTGGTGTAAAAGAAGAAGTAAAAAGTAGAGAGAGAAGAAGGTCAATCCAGCAATCCCACGCATATCTGCTCTTATAAATGGAAAATTTGGTGTGGAACACACATCCATGTTTCACTCTCACTTGTTAACAAGGAAGCAAGTAACTTCAGGAGGTGATAGGTTACCCGTGAAGGAAAAACAATAAATCAAGCAGTTATATTAAAAAAGGACACTATCTTCTTCTTAAACCTCTCTCGTTCCTGGAGGAAAGACAGTGGCCTGGGTGGACCACTGCCCTTCTTCTGGCAAGGCTGCTCTTTGACAAGTCCTCTGTGTCCTGTTGCTTTCCCCTTCTATGTCTGTGTCTCAAAACATACTTTTCTATACGTATATTTGCATGTGGTGAACTTTATATAACACAATTTGTATGCAGCAGCCTGGAAATGGAAGTATAACAAGGATTGCAAAACTGATATTCTCCTCATTAAAAAGAGAAAAATCCTCCTTACCAAGTACGACCTAGTATCTGTATCTCCCTTTTGGACAATATATACTGTGCTGTACATACAATGGAAGCAATAAATAAGCCATTATGTAAAACAAGAAGAGGCTTCCTAATAGGGCAGTGAGTGTTTGGCATGCAGTCATTGATTTAAACATCAGCCAAACAGGTAATGATTAAAAGATGAGAAAATGCCTGGTCTCACTCAAGAGCCCAATCAACACATTACAGAAACCTTCCACAGTTTTTGCATGTTAACTCTCTGGATAACTCCCGCTGAGGAGGGTCCAAGGCGCCAGCGTGGAAAATGTTTGACCCTGCTGGCCAAAACCTTTCCATTCAGAAAACAAAAGACTTCAGCTTCCAGTATTTTCAGTCATGTGCTTTCCCTAGCACACGAGCGTGGTATAAATTAAGCAAGAGCTCGGTCTTCTACAGCAAGCAATGGTCACTACCTGCACCAGCAGAGGGAGGGTCTAGGACGAGAGCAGCAGCAAAAGCAGCTGCTGTTTAGTACTATAAAAGCATCCTTCTTCTGTTTCCATTCCATGTTCCTACCTCCATCGGTCAAGGAAGACTCCTTCGTAACCTACACGTGCTCATAAGCCTCTCTATAGCCAACTCGCAACCCAGTGTCAAACAGGCTTACGCTGAACCACTCAGGGTTTTGAGGTTGAACAGAAGCAAATTGGAAAAAACACAGCATACTGGAGACAGTCTTTAGAGCGAACACTACACAAGCCTGACATGCAAGTAACTGAGCATCTTACTGATTTGTACAATCCTGCTTCTCTTTCAGTTCACCTGCTTTTTAACCAGCTGACTGATCCATCTCAGGAGACTCCCTGGTTCGGGGTTCACCTCCACTCAGCTCTTCCCATCCATCTCCTCCTAGTAACCAGTCTTTCTTTTCCAATTCCCTCAGTATGAATAAGAATATCTCTGCAGGGAAAAGTCGACTTTCTCTGCAATCCCCAGTTTTAATACTCTGACACAGCATCAATATCCTGCTGCTATCTCTTCCTTTTAATTAAGTTCTACCTCTGCCTTTTATGCCCCTTCTCCTTAAGTCATTCAGTTTTCCTCTTCTCTCTGCCCTGCTTCACCCTTTCTCGTGGGGTTTGTTTTTTTTTCCTTTCGCTTTCCTCCTCTCCTGGAAACCTGCCAGCGATACAGCAGAAGGGAGCACACCGAGAAAGGTTAGGCAAACACAACATTATTACCAGAATCAGCAACATATTGCTCATTAAACATTTAAAATCAACAGTTGCTGGCTTGATCTGCCAATATTGTGAGGAATGCCAGTTTTAGCTCAAGGTGCCTCTTGTTTCCAAAATGGCTTTATTTATGATGCGGGAGCTGGTGGCTGAGAGAACAAAACCCTACCTCCAGCGGCCAACAACACCCAAGCTACAGGCAGCTTCACGGAAAGTTCCCCAGTGAGCACCAATCGCTTCTGCCTCCCCGTCGCCCCCGCTGCTTTCCAGAAACAAATGGATGTGTAAGAGCACAGAAATGTGTTTGCAGGAGATAAATTATTTATCTGAAATTTACTGTTGTGAAGTCAGCGTAATTCTTAAATCCGCAGGCATATTTTATGCACTGATAGGACGTTTCAAACAGGGGCATTTGGACTCGTTTCTTCCCTCCTTCCGCAAGTATTAGCACAATAATGCCTCACCTGGAAAAGAAAAGAGCTGGTGCTGGAGCTGGAAAGGCAGTAGGATAATATGCTTGTAGTTTCGTATTATGTCCCAGTAAAGTTCTGTTTCTTGATAAACCAGCCTAACACTCCTTCGCCCCCATCCCTGCAAGCTCTGTGATAGTCACCTTTATTTTTCCTCCCTAGCCTACAGTGTTGATACATTTGCTGGTTGGAAAGGACAAGCTTTATACCCTATCAGGTACAAACATCACTACTGCGGGCAAATCCCAGAGCCCTCCAGCTCTGTCAGTGTCCTCCCTCCGGCCCTGCAGCAGTCCTTGCTCTTTCAAACCAGGTTAGAGACAGATCACTTCCACACCCATGCACATCCCCACCCACCTACGTCTCCATTGGCACTCTCCTTTCTTCTCCTGGCTTCTGGGCCACTTCTGCATGTATCGGGACCCAGCAACCGTTACATTCTTTTGGGAGTCCCTTGGGTAGTACAGGGTATCTAAAACCATGCCACTGACAGTCTTATGAGTAGGCATCCAAATCAAGAGTCCTTCTTCCCAGAAAATAATTTGGGGGAATTTTTGCCAATTATTCTGAAGGAAACAGAGCTGGGTCTTAGGTCTTGGTGTGAAGATCTGTTCACTCTGAATTGTACTTGTTTGAAGCATAACAAATAACCTTGACCTCTGCTAAGGCAGGAGCAAAGAGGTCAACTATAAAATACGCAGTTCACATAGCAGATAATCAGCCCAACATTTCCGATGAGCTCTTGCCCGCTGAGCAATAACAAGTCCCGCAGAAGCTTGCAGGCGCCCTTCACTTTAAGTCAGTCAGAACGGAAATGAACAAGGCCCAGACATGTCTTTCCCTTTGTTCTGCCCGGGTGTATTTAAACCAGCACACGCTCAAAGATAAGCCAATGGCTTGCTCAAGGCTCTAGTAAATCCAAAAGGCAGCAGTAAAGACTGTGGTTTTCCAGGCTACAAGCGAGCATTTTTGAGAAATCAGATGGAATGCTTCCAACAATCCAGAGTTCCTGCAGAGAAGTCCCAAAAGCTCCTCATTTTAACAATAACTCCGTAAATGGATGCACTCCCCCACCTGCCACTTAAGAAGCCTAATCACATACCAGATCCTCCGTTAGAGTTGGCCACTGCACAGCAAAGGGAAAGTTGGCAGCCATTTTCACTGAAACATAGCCTAAGCATCTTGAAACGCTGCCACCAGAGTTTTCAGAGGGAAAAGAAAAAACAAGAGTCCTTTTGATATAAAAAGAGTTACTCTCCTCCTTGCATCTGGCATCCCTTTTGTTTGTTAATCCAAACAAACACCTGACCCATGGTCAGATGAAACATGCTGGATTTTCACTGATAGGAGTAAATCTTCGCTGTGGCTGCAAACGGCTATTTTTGTGTGCTGTTTGATATTCAACAGGAAAGATGCAGCCCCTCTTCCCACCCTTCCCGAGCTAATTACCAGCCACTGCTGTCGACAGGACTGCAGTGCCCTGCTCAGGTCAGCCCGAAAGACCGCACTTGTACACTTACATTCTGTGACAGCAACTGATGGTGAAAAATTGCTGCTGCATTAACCCAGATACTAGGCAGCCATCGGAGATCTCAGACCACAGCCCCGTTACGGTACAGCACCATGGATCCAGACAGACCCGGGCCACACCTGGGACCTGATCGTCAAAGAGCGGGGCAGGCTGTCACCCACCTACTCAACTTAAACAGAAATGAAAGTGTCAACGTTAACCTAGGCAAGGAAGTGTCTATTGGTCACACTGCAGCTTTCTGAGCCAGAACTGAATCAGAACAGCCCTCTCGCCTCATCAGAGGCAACAAAACGGACAAAGCAGCGGCAGGTTTTTTTAACCAGCCAATGACTTGACTGACCAACGACTGTAAAGAAATGATAGCACACGTTTATCTCCCGGTTCTGAAAAAAACACAAATGGAAAAAAAGCCACCTAAACCCAAAAGAAACCCAAACCCTCCTGTAATGAGAGCACACGTGATCTAAGCTCTAGGTACGCCAGATAATTTAAACAGAAACAAAGAACGTCTGAATTTCTATGCATGGTATCGTCACCTGAGGACTGAAGAGGGAGCAGCCCCACAAAACAGCAGTACGCCCTTGCTAGAAACCCAACAGTGGCGAAATAGTTTCCTCAACTTGCAATATAGTTGTAGCCTTAGGCAGTCCAATGATTTAACCATTTAATTGTCCAGAATCATCGGCCTAAAATGGGTGTTCAATAAATCTACCCCTTTATTAGGCCGGGAGGCTCCCCGAGTCCCCGGGGGTTACGGCGACCGGCAGACCCTCGTGCTCCAAAGCGATGCTGCACTGCAGAACTGTACCAGTGTCAGAAACATCTCACAGCCTCCTCCCAAGAGGGTTTGCTGAGGGCTTGATCCTTCAGGCCACGGGTCTCCCTGGATGCCTTCTTTATCTGAACAAGGTGTGACAGTTGTGAAGGGGTAACTTTTTACTGATTTTGTTATAAAGTGATGCCAGCTGTCCTCTCGTCGGCATTCTCGTATCATTTCAAGTGTTGTGTTTCTGCCAGTATAGGCGGATTCATAGCGAAGTAAAAATCAAAATAAGCCAGCCATGTGCACCTGTATAACAGGGTCAGTTTTAAAATTACACCTTTGGTTAAATGGGTGCAACTTCCCCATGCAGCCAAGCCGCAAGCTCCCTTTTTAAGAACAGGTAGCACACCAAAAGCTGCTTTCTTATGAGAAACCCCAGAAATAAGTTTCAGGCCTCAGAGAGAAGGATTAATTTGCTAGTAATGAAAGTGACACACAGGGAAAATGTAAAATCAATCTTGTGTTTAAAGGCAGAACAACACTGGCTCCACTTCCACTTTTTTTTCTCTCCCCCCTCGCTTTCCTCCCCTCTCCCCACAGTGGCTTGTTACCACCGAGCATACATTATGCACATTACCCACAAGCCTCTGCTCTGTTTAAATTAAAAAAAAGAAACAGTGTTTTTAATCAATCTATTTGCACTCTTCTGCTGCAACTCACAAAAGCAGTTTGATTTCTTTTCATTGCTCTCCAGAGAGCTGAACAGAGATCACTAAAAAAACCACTGCAAACTAGTAATAATAACAGCAATAGTAGTAATAATAACAGTGACCCCCCTGAAGAAAAAAATAATGGAAAGGAGAGGCACACTTAGCCATCCCTTCAGTGAAACACAGACTATATTAAAAAATGACAGGTCAAACTTAACCAAACCTCAGTGATCTGGCTTGTTCTGACCTTGGACATCCCTCCGTCGCACCACCAACCGCTAGGATTAACTGCAAAGCAATGGAGGGGCTTTTCAGTCCTTCAGAAATCAGATCTCCTGTCTGCACCTCTTCTCCAATTCCTGGCAATTCTGCTGCACGCACATTTGGAAACGAAGTCGTTCCCAGGAATCCAGACCCTATCTTGGGTTTCATATACGCTACGATTCCAATACAAAATCAAAAATAGCAGAGAAACGTTTAGCTGGTTTTTCCCATAACGAATCACAGGCATAATTAATTCTACCCTTCAGATCTAGGGAGAGCTAATTCTTTCCTTCTTTCTCCAGTAAGGCAACAGGAGGAAAAGCAGACCGTCACTTAACAAGACTATATCACGCTGAGAACTCCTGCTCAGTTTTCTATCCATAAACAATTTTACACAGTGAAACCCTTTTTCCCTCTCTCTCTCTTTCACAGATGAGGAGAAAAGAAAAACAATCTACCCAAGAAGGAACCCTGAAACAGAACCAGGATCTCCTCACTGCTGGATCCCTAACGGGAGGAGACCTCGTAGCCACAGAAAATGGCTCCTCGCTGCAGATGCTCCACCTGCATCTCCTCCACCACCCTAAGGCAGCACCCCACTTCTACACCTGAAACACCTCACAAGGTCTATATGCCAATCTGGGGCAGCTACTGCTACATGCACGTACATACTTAATGCTTCCAGACCTAAATGTTCCCCAAGTCTCCCGTGTTTTAGATTCCTGGACTTACTGTTCCGGCAGT
The DNA here is from genome assembly GCA_013398225.1 of Steatornis caripensis. Classification (NCBI taxonomy): domain Eukaryota; kingdom Metazoa; phylum Chordata; class Aves; order Caprimulgiformes; family Steatornithidae; genus Steatornis; species Steatornis caripensis. The sequence continues at coordinate 179,049 of VZSC01000340.1, read as the reverse complement.
AAAAAGATCCTGCCAACACGGTGGTATTTCTTTCTGCTCCAACCCAGATACATAACTTGTCCCTTTCGGCCATATCAAAGACATACACGGTACATTAATGCTAAATTATATTCACAGTTCAAACTGTGAAAAAGATTTACTATTCAAAGAAGTAAAGCCAGGGACCATATCCAAGATACAAATCTAGATGCTAGTTCAAAACTGAAACACGCAAGTATTTTGGGTTGTCAACACCTTAGGGTTTGGTTTATACTTATCTTTAACCAAAATACTGCCATTTCCCCCTGCGGCTTTAAAAATGGAAGAGAGGAAGGGAAGATACTGGTTATCTTCCTAATTGCTTCTTTGTAGCAGCCATCTGCATGGGAAATAATGCTCGGATTTGCCACGGGCTTTAAGAGAATTAGATGCTCTCTATGCACTGAAAGTCACTGGCTCTGGATGGCTAACTCCATTAGGCTATCTGGAAAATCCCAGCTAAGTAGCGACTCTCAGCAGTGCTGGGAAAAGGAAACGGGAACGAGCGTGACAGTGTAATGGCACCGCTAAAAAGCAGTGACTGCCCTCAGTATTGGCAGGTACTCTTGGAACTAGAGGAAGCACCATTTCAGAAGCAGCAAGGGAATGGATGGGCAGGGTGGGTGCAAAACACACAAGCGCATCGCAGGCTATCTCCCGATTCTTGCTATCTATGTGTGGCATTAGGGCCACAAACGCACAATTTCTGGCAGACACAGAGAAGAAAAGGAAGCGCGCCTGGGGAGCTTTCGAGCCTGGGCTGTGTTTGGACACACGGATGAACGACCGCTACCACACAGCAAGGGCTGTGGTGTTTTCCAGCCAGGGAGCAGAAGGTGCCCTGCCACAGAGCTCTCTTGCTGAAGAGCCCTAGACAGAAGAACTCCCCGCAGGTAATCAGGAAAAGCATCAACCTCGCCATCTTTGGAGCATGCTGTAAGAGGGATCTCTTCACATCATCTTTTCTCACCTCGTAAAGCTATAAAGCAGCAGGCTCTGCTAGTATGCACTGAGGCAAGAGCAGGTATCAGCTGGTGTAAGGCAAGTGGGGGAACAGCGGGTCTGGGGTCAACATTAAGGACTTTTGACCTGATCAATGTGAACCCCAGGCAGTCAGTGGGTGGTAAGTCTAGACCACAGTACAAACCACGTGCAGGTCGGAATGATATGAACTTGCTGATGGTGGGGGAAACTACCAGATGAAACGATTGTGTGGGCAAGTTCATCTTTTTAGACGTGGCTAAAACTGCACCGAGAAGTACTTGGTTTTAAGACGTTCGGTCCTTGAGCCCCAAGGGTCCAGCCCAGACAACTGCTGTGCCTACATTACCAACACTGTGGTGCAAAAGGAAGAGATTTATAGAGCGGAAAGGTGATGGATGTCTGCTGTTTACACTATATAAACTGCAGAGGTTTACTTGGGACTAGCTCTATCCAGGTCCCATGCGCGGAGCACCACCAGCAGCCATATGCCCAGAGACCTTCCTGCAATAGGAACCAAAGCAAAGAGATGACTGGGAGAAATGCTTCCAAAGCATGGCTGAGATTCAAACTCAAATGTTAATGTAGACACACTCCACACCATATGTTGCACTGCACATAATAAGTGGTACATTTCTACACATAAAACATGATTCAAAATCAATTCCTGTTGTAATTATTTACGCCCAGGGTGGAGAGTTCATGAGAGCTGTCAATACGTCACTGTGCCAAGCGTAAAAAGAAACCTTACCACCTCTACTTAATGTGCAGTAAAATCAGACTGGTTTCCAAGATCCTGACTTTCTTCTGATTCTGGGCATTCTCAGTACGACCTCCCTCACCGATTCACACTTCATATGCCCACTACATTCCAGTGATTGCTGTTAAAGTCTATTTAACAAGAATAAATACTGAGCATCGCGACTCCATCATTCTGTGATCTCCAGGTCCGAAAATTTATCAGAGCAGAGATTCCCATAGCCCTCCACCTCAGGAACCTCATTCCCTCTCCTTTAAAAATCCTGATTATAGACAGAAGACTGGTTGTGCAAGTGAGATGGTAGAAGAGGTTCCCTGTGTGATTCATTCATTTTTCAAGGCAAAGGATGCTTTTCTCAACTGTGCCAGAAACACACGAGGTTCATCAGAGAAGACTCCATCTGCCCCATCCACCATTCCCAGCAGAACCGGTCCCATCACTGGAAACCGGGTATTTCTGCTGATGATGCATAAGGTGAAAGAAAATCTCATTCACCTTTTGTTCTGCTGGGTCTGTGAGGATAAGAGAAATAGGCAGTTGTTTACATCTGTAAGGTAAGGGCATGGGACTCAGAGACAGAGAGATACATGCAGCTGTGCGAGCATGCACTCAGATAGTAAAACGGGGATTAGTGGATAAAAAATCAGAGCAGCTACTATAAGAATTTCCTATAAAATAGAAATCCTTTAGGATCTCCTAAGCAGAGACAGAACTTCTACCTCCCACGCAACCTAGGTTTATCACTGACTCGCTACAGCACGAGACAACCACAGGCCAGCAGGTCCGTGTTTCAGCAGCCTTAATCCACCTCAGCATGCACAACAGGGTCCAGAGGTAGTTTGGAGTTTGCCTGCTCTCCTAGGAGCAGAAAGTAGCCTGGATGCTCCTCTTATCTGGCTCCTGGAAGCTTTGGAAGAAAGGCTTCAGTAGCAAAGAGCTTCAGCTGTCTCTCTCAGCTGGAAGATTTTTGAACAGCGGGTAGTTCAAACAGACTGCTCAAGACTGAGGCATCTATGGTGTCAGCATTGAACAAGAGAAGGAGAAAAAATGCTCTTTAGTGCATGGACATGCGAAGGCTTTTGAAATCTACACAGTATTTTCTCCCCTGCTGGGTTTCATTTCCTAGTGAAGAGCTATCATTATATATATATATATATATATATATATATGTGTGTGTGTATGTAAGTACCAGCTCACATTTTCACCCATCATTCACATTTCTAAATTCCCATGCCTACTGCACAAACGCTTTCTGGTGGGACATTGTACTTCCTGAAGTTTTGCTATCATCTGGTCACCATCATAAACAGATCCAAGAGCATGCTGCTGATACACGACGCACAGAACAGGCAAGACCCTTCCCAGATGTTACTGTTATACTCTGCGACACCCCCATCGATGAAGTGCAGCTGATGGAGCCTTGTCAACATGCTCTGGAAGGGCAGCCAAGAACTAGGCTTAGGGACAGGAGCCAAAATCTAGCGAGTTTCAGCATAGAGCTCTCTGATGCTCCTGAAGCTCTTCTGAGTACCGCAAAAGCGCTCTCTGTGTGTATGTATGTATGCATGTGTGTGTGTTTCTGCACGTGATGGAGGACCTGGCTCTACATGGGAAGGGGAGGAATACGCCCTCCTTTTCTTCTTCCTCCACTCAGAACAATTGAAGTAGTTAGATTTGATTTTCTTTCGCATTCCTTCTAGATTTCCTTGGTTTGCGAACTCCACATGGCAACATCCAGAGCTCTAGAATACAGCAAAGCCCATGGCACTGGGTAGAATGGCTTGGACGGCTGGTACGTTGTACACGATACAGCTCAGTCTTCAAGCGTATCAGCCTCCGTTATCTCAGTCCTTAGCTTCGTACAGCTTTAGCATTTCTCCTCCTCCTTCTATTTACATCTTTGTTCCTGAAGCTGTATCAAGGCACTTGTATCACCCACAGTGCCACTGCTCCCTGAGACCTGGGTTCCCCACCCCCAGCTCTGCCAATAGCCCTGGCAAGCACTAAGGAGACAAGAAATTGAGAAAATCCTGATTTTATTTTAGTTTTCTTTTCCTTTTTCTTTTTTTTTTCCTTTTCTTCTCTTACAGGATCCTCTCCTGAATGAGTGGCTAACTGCCTGGAGCTACTCTTTAACTCCTCTACAGCAGCACACCATGCTGCCGAGCATTATTCACAGAGGACAGAAACAGGATGGGGCAAATGTAGAGGGAAGCGAGCGGAGAAAAATGAAAAAGAGTCAGCAAATGACTGCAAACCAATGGGTGCCAACAGACAGGGGAAGAGGGAGGGCTCTGAGTGAGGTGCTCATTCCTTAGTGCAGCCGCAGTTACCATGCAACTGGGATCAGCAGAGCGATGAGGGGGTTGCTCCCCGCCAGGAAAAGCTGCGAGCAGCGCTCAGCCGGGCAGCCTCAGAGACAGCACACTGCCACCACCACCCACCCAAACTCCCAGACCAACCCACTCCTACACCTGCCCAGGCACTGGGATGCACTGAGACGTCTCCTGCCTTGCCTGGCACCCGGGCTTGGGGGGTGGCGTGCCTTTGCCAGAGCCATGTGGAGCTGCTCGGGGCTCAGGCAGGGAAGCAAAGCTCTTTTGAAGTTGTAAGTGCTGCTGTTTGTGGCACCCGAGACAAAGAAACCATCAGCTGGGACAGAGGCAGGGGACTGGTTTGGTTTCCTTCCTTCCTTCCTTAACAGGTTGCTCCGAGACAGTAACAGGCTGCAGCACTGCGGAGGCAGGAGGCTCTCGCGTTAAGGGCTGTCTGCCCCATGCTGGAGGATGACGAGCGCATCTCAGCCAGGCGCCGTGCGGCTGCCGGGCTGCACGACTGCTGCCGGGGGACGCAGGCTGCACCACGCTGGGCTCCCCCAGGCTGGTGTGTGGGTCCAGCAGCCCAGGGCGGAGGGAAATCCCCACAGCACAGCGGGGTCAGCTGAGCGATGCAGTTCGCAGAGATGAGGCTGAAGAAATGGCTCCCTCCATAGCGCAAGGCAACCAGCTGCTGGCCTGACACAGGCCATCATCACAGCCCAAAACCACAGCAACAAGGCACCTGGAGTGGCTAAGCCTGCAGCACTGCCGTGAAAGCCCTTTCCCTATGTTAAGCAGCGAGACGGGCTGACACCACCTCCAGGTCACAGATGCCGTGTGGGGCGGGACGGCTCGCCCCACATCCATCTGGCCAGGCAGCCTCTCAGGTTTACACCAGCATCTCTCTGGCATTGAGTGCTGTGCTCAAAGCCCCTTTCCCTTTGCAGGGTGGACTTCCAGCCACCCAACCTGCCTTCCCTGCCCCCAGAAGATGGGGCAGGAGCGGAGCGATGCAGGGGCGAGGTGCTCATGCTCCCAGCAGCTGCACCTCTGTAAGGCTGCCCTGAGCCTGGGTTCGTTCGTGCTGTGGGGCACGTGGGCTGGCGTGCATCTCACCTGGTGCTCTGGTCTCCCCCCACCCTGGGCCTGACAGACAGTCAGAGCCGAGCCCGAGAGGTGCTCCAGACGAAAAAATATAGGACACAGCGGGGGGCTGACAGGCAGGTGGAAGAAGAAACAGATGTGGAGTCGATGTGGTGTGAGGACTGTGTTTGACCTGCAATACAGCTAACATCAAAATCAATCTACCCACTGCAGTTGGTCCTCCACCCCTTCACTATCTCCCCCCTCGGACACCTACAACAGCATATTATTCTTTCTTTCCTCTGCCAGACTCATCCACCTGTCTTTTTACTGTATCTATTTACCCATCCTCCTTATTCCTCACTCATTCTCTCTCTCCCCCCTTTATATTTTTTACTGTATCTTTCTTTCCCCACTGTGTATATGGTTTCCCCATTTCATTTCTTGCACTCTCCATGCCCCGTTATCTTTCAGCTGCCTCTGCTGCCCCTCTCTTCCTTCATCATAATGGCCTCACGTTCCGAGTCGGCTAAATACCCACGTGTCCTTCCACCCTTTCTCTGTGGTGTGTATCTATTTAATTTCCTATATAGCAAATACCAGCAGTTTTGTTGGCTTGCTTCTCGCTCCCTCTCCTCATCATTATGAGAAAATAATGAGCTGGTTGGTCTACGTTACTGGTAGGGGGTAGAAGGGGAGAGAAAGGAAGGGCATGAGGGAGTAGCAAGCCAGGTGCCCTGGACTGTTTGCCTGGGAAGTTCTTTCCTCTTTCCTCCTTGCCCACTGTGGCCTCATTTATCTAGGGATGTGGCTGCTTTTGCTGTATATTAGTAAAAAGCCTAAGAAAGCAATCATTCCGTGGAAGAGGAGGCAAGAGAAACCATTAGGAACACAAGGGCTCTCTGCTAATCATTACCTGAGACTTGCCCAGGGCTGGCAGTTAGGAAGCAGGTTTAGGATTGTCTCCCATGGCCCATAGTGTCTTACACGGAAATTTTCCAAATGCTTCCCTGGTTCTGGACGTTCAGAGGAAAATAAAGCATTAAGCTAAGGGTTGAAGTAGCACGTAAACCAAAAAAGTTCTAAGTTGGTGAGAAGGCCCCCACTACCTCTTCCGTCCTCGTGGTTCCACTGCATCAGTCACTGGTTTATTACTGCTGCCATCTGCTCGCCATCCTTGTTTGTAGCCTCAGGTCCTCTCCTGCAGGTCGGTACCACCACCGCCTCCCACCCAGTCGCAGACTTTGTTCCTGACCCCATGTCCTTTTCCTTCAGCCTGCTATGGCTTCGCTGCCTTCCCAATGTCCCCATTGTTCCCAAACGTCCTAGCCACGTTCCCAAAGTGATGTCTATCATGGCAGTCACTGAGAGACCACTTCAAGCTCGCCCGTGCCATCTGTGCTTTGGCAGTCTCCTTTAATCCTCTGCAAGTGCTAGTGAGCACCTGCCGAGGGGAAAAGTGAACATCATACCTCAACAGTCAGCGGTAGCTCAGCAGTTAACTTAAAGTTGACCAGGCAAAAACTTAAGATGTTAAGCAAAATATTTTTTATTCCCTCCCCTTAAAATTGGCCTGAAATATCATGACAAGCATTATTTATCTTATTAAGTACACTACATTAACCTTGCAAATATGCTAATGCACAAAAGGTGCTGCCTTAGCAGCTTTTTAGAATAGGAAATTAACCATGTTCATCAGAAAGCTTTTAATTATTATTATTTCTTAAATGCTGGCGTAATGCAACAGTGCTCCTTCTGCCATGGGCGCCAGAGGAGAAGGATGAGGGACATATGCCACCTTCCTCACAGCTGCCCCCAAAAAGGCCGTGTGGGTATTCTTACCAGAGCTATGCACTAAGGAGCTGCTCTGCCCCGCAGCTGCACTGCTGGCACAGGGGAGGGAAGACCTGGAAGAGCAGGCAGGCAGAGAAGGAAAGACTAATCTGCGTACTTTCACAGAGGTATTGCTCTAGCGCTGAAGAGGATGTAGGTAGACGTGCTGCATGCCTTCCACGGGGGAAGGACTGCAGACAGCAGAAGGAAGGGGCCACGTCCTTTGCCCAGGGTGAGCTTCCAGGAGCTCCCTGAACACCTGGTGCAAGCCCTGAGCTAGGATGCAGAGCCTGACAGCCACTTCACTTGGCACGGGCTTTCGAAAATAACATGCTTGACCTGAGCAAAGTGTCTTGTCTCCGTGCCTTCTTGCGCAGTGAGTGGAGCAGTGCCCCAGGGGACCACTCATCCCATTCTCAGGCCAATATGACAGCTCCCCTCTACCAGTGCCTCAGGCTGAGAGCCCAGCTTGGACAACAGAGCTGGGGCAACGTCTGCGTGTTTGAAAGAGCCCCTGTGGTGGTCAGGGTGACAGCAAGACGCACTCCTGCACCCTCTCAGCTGCTGGTAGAGGTTTATGCTGGTGCTATCACAATTTCTTGTCCCAAGGACGTGGCCACACTACATGCTGAGTCTGGCACAGGCCAAGCACATCTCCTCTCTGCCTAGTGGCACTGAGCTATGGGCTGTAACAGCTCAGGAGCTGAGTTAGAGAGCATCACCACCGAAGACTCTCCTGTGTCTCAGCGAGCGTATGCTGCTGATTCACAGCCCTTTCCCAGGGCTTGTCCTGAGCATGGTCCTCCTGGTTCCCTTTCCCATGGTGACAGACATACTCCGCTCCCCTGGCTGCCCACGTGTCCTCCCTGGTGAGGAGCAACGAGAACAACATTTGCAAGCAAGGCTGGACGAAACCTACTCCCACTAGCAGGAAAGCTGTGATTCTCCCAGGTCATTCTGCTCAGGGCCTGATCCAGAGTGACTCGCCACCTCGGCTGGCTGTGCCTACTCTGCTGCAGTAAGGGCTGTGCTTCCTCGTCCTCCACCCAGACAGGCTCTTCTGATGGGTTTCCAGTGAGACTTTGGTTCTGCATCCCTTATCATGCGCTGGCTGCCATTGCTGCCTGTGGCTCCTTGCAGGGCAAGCTCAGCCCAGCTGGCGCTGGCAGTGCCATCACAAACATAATTCCTGACTTTTCTGGGATTTTTTTTTTTAACGGTGGTGTTACTGTTGCAGGCTGAGGGCAGCTGCTCCCACGGCTTGCTGCAGCTTGCTAGTACACTGCAGCCAGCAACACCCAGGAGATAAGGCCAAGGAGCACAGCTCTGCACTGTCGTGCCTACTATCTCTCTAAGCGTTTTAAAAGCTTTTATGTTGATTTTTTTCCTAAGTAAAATCTTAAGAGGGCATGTTCAGCCCGGTATCCAATGTCTTTCTGGAGTGTGCTCTGATAAAGAAAAAAAATCATCCCCCGAGCAGCACAGAGGTGAGGGAGCTTATCCCATGCCACTGCACGGGAAGTGTCACAGCAGGATAAGCCAAGGGAAATCAAAAGCTCAGAGATTTACCCAGACACGGAGAAAGGGATGATATTATCCAATATGACATTACATGTTCTTTCAGTAACACAAATCAGCTTCCATCGGTCAAATGCTGCTCTCCTCTGACATGATAGCCTTCCTGAACAGACTGTGCAGTGCTGCAGGAGCTCTGAGCACTTCTTTCAGTTTGTTTGTTTTCCCGTTATAATTATTTTCTCTGTAGTCATCACTCCAAGGCTGCTTTTCTGCTTGGAGAGGCTGAGGCAGCACTAACTGGGTGCAGACCCACAGATGTCTCTCCGACAGCGTCTTGGACTGGCATATGGCAGATAAGGAGTTGTGTGCCCTTTTCTCAGTCAGCAACAACGTACTGCTCCCTATGGTGCTCTCTGATGGGCGATGCTCGGACAGCACAGCTCTCCTGGCCTTCTCAAAGCCGGCATCTGCACATCCCTCCTCTTGGACTGGATCTGCATTAGAACGAGTATCTGCTCGGCTTTGGCCAGCTTGAAACACAGCTCCAACATCTCCTGTGATGGAAAGCTTTAGAGGACAACTATTCAGTGACAGCCTGGGATGTGCTGCTTAGGCATCTGCCCAGTCCTGGGGTTTCAAAGGCAAAAACGAAACCAGCAATCAGAAACAACCCCGACTGAGCTAAAGGAAGTCAGCATCCACCCTATGCTGATTTTTTAGCCGCTGTCCTTTGCAAACCTGGCCTTTCCCATGGCCCTTGGACCCGTCTGTCAGCAACCTTGCTGCTCCACAGCCATGGTCAGCAGGAGGTGAAGGAGACGCAGCCTCCTCCTTCTGAGTGCTCCTGCGCTTCTGGTGAGAGCCCCAAAGCAAGCCCCTGCGCCCAGACACGCGTGCACGCACACTCCTGGAGCTACACGAATTACACCTTTGAGGCAATCATTTCTTCAGTCCCCAGTCCCATCTATGTCCTAGCACACTGGGTTATTTGGGCCCTAATTGCACTTGGTTGCACTCAGCTGACCTTGGAAAGGCCTTGGAGAGGAGCAGTTGCACCACCGGCGCTGAGAGATGGATCTGTGGGAGCTGTAGGGACGGAAGGAGAGATTTGCATGGAGCGTGCAGAGACAGAGACTAAAGATGGAGGCATACACATAAGATAAAAAGTTTCTTGTTCCCAAAGAAAGCACAAAAGGTGATGACAACACCATCTTTGCCCACAGGAGCGCCTTGTCGTCGTCTCAGAAACCTTGCCAGAATTGCCGCCGTGGGAGAGAGAGTGAGGGGTGCTGGAGGCAGAGCTGCTGGCACGGCCCCATTCCGGACAGGATGGCACAGGTCACTCCAGGCAGTGGGTCTGATCTCTGGCCTTTCAAGTAACGAGTCACAAATCGCAGGCAGTTTCTCAGTATGTTTCTCAGTATGCTCGGGCGATGCTATATAATGGAGCATCAGGCAAACATGGAAGAGGTTTCGGGAGAGACGGAGGGAGAAGGAGGGGAAGGCATCTGTGTGGGGTGGACAGAGAGGGCTGTGGTTGCAGAAAAAGGTAATTTGCTGACAAGAACACAGCAATTTATTTTGAGCTGCTATGACTGGATGGTGCATTCCCTTTCATCTCTGACTTATCTCCTCCTTTCTAGTACAAACCGTGGGCAGCACAGGGCTTGCCTCTCGCCTCTGTTTCAGTGGATGGTGCTGACTTGGGAGGCTAGAACAGGCCACTGTTATCAGCAGGGGCTTCATCTTGGCTCCTTTCTCCCCTGACGAGCCCAGCAGCATCCCAACTTGCCAGTGGAGAGAGCACAGTGCAAACCCTCCATCTATAGCCAAGCTTTCAGCGGGAGGTGCTAGGTAGGCAGGTCTCTCTTTTCACCTTGGGGCTCTCTAGCAACAGGTCCCTTTCATCCTAGCCTGCTGACAGTAAACAGGTGTTTTTCATTCCTATTGACTGACCTCGGATTTTGTGAGTTGTTTTCTGGTTTTTTCTAAGACTCCTGGCACTTATGGTTGGTACTGCAAGAACATATTTGCTAGGCAGACCTCTGTGCAGTGTAATGCACACTCATGTATGGTTTTGTATCCCCCTCATCCTGTTCAGAAAACTGCTCTACAGGTGAACACCAGCAGTGCTAAAGGAAATGAATGAATGAAGAGAACCGGCTTAGCCCCATGGTCCCTTATTGAATACTCTCCCTGCTTGCTCTACAGAGGGATTGCGCTGGTAGCAGGCCAAACAGCAGAAAGGCTGCAGAGAGGTTGTAGGAACTCCCTCAGGTTTTGATTTTTCTACTACTCGGTTAAAAAGGTGATCTGAAAACTTTTTAAAGTAGACCTGAGCACTCAGGGTGGAGAGACTGGCAAAGGACTATGACAGGAGCTGGACAGTAATATCGGAAAAGGGAGAAAAGAAAAAAAGAGAATAGACTTTTTGTAAATAAAATATTACAAAATTAATTTTTTTATGCAGGAACATAGAGTGCACTGGCCTGCTCTTTCCTGATGGTATCGCATGTCAGCTGGCACAGCTCCCCGGGGGATGCCAGCTGGGTGCACAGTACCTACCACTTCTCTGCAAGCAGGAGCCATTTGGCTGAGGAAGGTTAAATGCAAGAGCATGAGGAGATGAAGGCAAGCAGAAGGAAAAAAAAAAACCACCCCCAAACCTTAGGAACCGTTCAGCCAATACGCCATCCAGAACGCCTCCACCTTCAGCCTCAGCAAGGGGATTCCCAGAAGAGGACAACCCCATGATAGCAAGCAGGCAAGGGACAAGGGATGGGGTAAGACTGAGGTGAGAACCCAGCCCGCTGGAGAAGGAGGGGCCCCAGTGGGAAAGAACTGCAGGCAGGCTGCAGCTGCCACTTCCCCACACAGCGGGAGAAAGGCCAGAAAAAAATGTTTAATGCTTGGGAAGCCGCTGCTGCCTGTCTGCCTGTCTCTCCATCTCCTAAGCACTTTTTTTGCAGCCCAGGGGAAATGATTGCTGCTCTATTGTTGGTTGATTGGACGCTAGCTGTTTCTCTCCATTTTAGGCACAGAAACTGGTTTTTATTTTGGCTTCGTCTCTCCTAGACGTTTCTGTGCAGCCCGTTGCTGCAGGATGCAGGCATACACGGGTGGTCCTGCTCTCACGCTCCCTCTTCACCCTTGCTGCCCTGACCCTAGGCCAGGGAGGCACATGTAACAGCACAGCCAATTACTCTCCTCAAAATACCGAGGACTGTCATAGTCCTTCTCCCTGTGAGAGGCGGTGGCCAGAGGGAGCACAGGCTGACCCCACCTTGCCATTCAGTGTGTTGCAGCAGCACGCCGAAGGCCGGCAGACTCTGCTCTGGGCTGCGGTACAATTTCCTCAGTTGACTCTGTTCCTTCAATCCCACCACCTGGTTTGGTGGCAGGGGCTGGGAGGAGGTTTCGAAGAGGCCAGCTCATGCAGGAGGGAGCCTTCTGAAGAGCTGCAGCCCACTCTCTGAGCCTTTGCTGTGGTTGGGCCAGAAGGTCAAAAAGGGCAGCACACCTTGGGCTACAAAAATGATTCCTTGTTTTGGAGCATGAAAGGAAAAAGGAGCTGCTCTGGAAATCCTGACCCCCGGTATCTGTGCTCCTTTTAGTAAATGTGCTCCGACTGACTGGCTTCTTCTGGATTCCAACCTAAGGCCCAAGAAAAAGTTGCTACAGTACCACTAAGTTGCTGTACTGCTGAAGTCTTCAAAAACATTCCGAAAGCTAAATTTTCATTCAGTCTGTTTTTGTTTTTTTTTTTTTTTTTAATTGCGTGTCAGTGCCTATGCCAAACATCAGCAGTCAATACAGGACTTAGACGATAACAAATGTAATGTCAATTACATGGTTATTGTTACTCATCTTCTTAATAAGCTCTTTATATGCAATCAAGTAATAAAGCAAAACTGAGGCTCTTTGCAAAGCATACTGTTCCCCAGGAACCACAGAAAGAAGCCAGAAAAATCTCCAGGAAGGGCTCCAGACACTGGGGTGAGGGTCCCAACGTTGATCCCCAGGTCTTCTGACACTGCAGCCACACTAGCTAATCCAGTAGCCTGACAAAAGATCCTGGCAAAAACAGTTACTGGCAAAGAGTAGAGCTATACATAAGGACACAACCAGTCTCAAAGCAGTAAGGAGAAGCCAAGTAGCAATCTAGAGAAGTATCTCTGCCTCTCCACCAAAAGCCCCACTGGCTCATGGCAGATTTTCCAGTTCTCTGCATGTTAAATCGTTACGCTGCAGCATTTCACACCTTAGTAGGAACGGAAGCCTTACCCATTAGGAAAGGGAAGGAATTCCTGCTCCTCCTTTTGTATCAGCCTTGGAAGAGTCTAAGATAAAATACATCAAAAAGCTGTGATGATTTTATATGCAGGAGGATGACATTATTTTAGAGGATTCCCTCTGCCCTGTAAAGCTGGACTTCAGATTAGTAAGGCGCCTGGATTTGTTGCGGAAGGCACGCAATGTGACTGGTACAGTGAGCTGAAATGTCCCAAAACATTTCTAAAATACTTCATAATGCCAGACACAATCATATCTTTAATAGTAACCCACAACAGCATAAAGGGTTTACCGACACAAATTGCAATATGTTGCCTTATTCCTGCATGACAGGGTTACTATATGGAGCTTGTTCCCAACAACAAAGCTGATAAAGCCAGATGCCATCCCTGCCAGCACGCATTGTATATCTGGGGCAACCTAGGGACCCGCTGATTGAAGGAAATCCTCCTCCTACCAAACACAGACTGGCAGCAGAAATGCTTCACGGCGGGTTTTTTTTTTTTTCCGTCTTAACGACTGTAACAGCTTCTGCAATCTTTGTAAGGGAAGCGGACGTAAAGGAGGAGGAGATTGATTGTCGCTCACCCTCTTGCCATATTATGAAAGGAACTGCACAGTGAGGGATGCGTAGGAAGCCTCAGGGAAGGGTGATAAGGGAACAGAGGGGAGGAACACACACACCCCCCCACGCACCTCCTCCNACTGTAACAGCTTCTGCAATCTTTGTAAGGGAAGCGGACGAAAAGGAGGAGGAGATTGATTGTCGCTCACCCTCTTGCCATATTATGAAAGGAACTGCACAGTGAGGGATGCGTAGGAAGCCTCAGGGAAGGGTGATAAGGGAACAGAGGGGAGGAACACACACACCCCCCCACGCATCCCTTCCCCAGTGCACCTGTGGGTGTCTGAAAGAAAGTCTCTGAATGCTGGTCTTTCCTAAAACGTCTGAGCGTTAGAGAAGTTTGGCTTTCCGTCTGAGTCTTGCAACATGAATCCACTCCTAGTCAGCAAGCGGTACTCAGAACCGCGGCCCTTTTTCTGGATTGAAACTGGCCGCCGGCCGAGAGGACACAGCTCAATAGGGACAGCACCGCCATGTCTCCTCTGGGATGCAGACGTCAGTTAACGTTAGTGGTGGGGAGGGGTCAGGGAACCCTCTTGGCCCTGCTCAGTTCAAACCTGTCCAGTTTAAGGACCTAACCCAGCAGGTCTCACTTAGGCGATACTCCTGGAGAGGCATTTTGCTGGAGTCCAATCGCAGGTGCAGTCTGTAGGGCTGCCTGTCAGGAGCAGAAAGGCTGCTTGGGGAAGGAGACGCATCATCTGTCCTAAACATTCCTTACATAGGGCTTTTTCCCCGCCATTTTTTAAAGCATCTACTTGGTATTTACCTCAAAACCAGAGCCTTCATGCTCTGCAAACACAGGCCCACAAAATGACTTCAGCAGTTCTGGAACAAGACATCCAGAATATGATGAGGAGCGGAAAAAATTAGAGAGAAGAAAAAAACAGCCAGCCCAGCAAACGACATTTAAATCTCTCTCTTCTTCTCTCATTCCCTTGTTCAGTCATTTCTGTCCTGCTTTGAGTGCGCTGGTTTTATCTTCCTCGCTCTCATATAAAAGCCGAGCTCCCCTAGCGAGTGTGCAGATGATGATTTGGCATTGTCCAGGACCATTATGCTGTCAGCTCTCAAAGAAAAAAAGGCTTGTAAAAATCCTGTAGTCAGACAAAGGCAGAGCGTGCGGCTCAGGACAGTTTGTACTGCCGCCTGCTAATAACCTTTCTGAACAATAGCTTACATGGAAAGATCTTCCACACAACATGAAATTCCTCTTTCAGCTTCACCTTCACTTACTCCTAATTACTGTTCCACTCTCAGCTATATGCATGCTACATATGCAAATCATCTTTCAACCTCTTTTGCACAGAAACAGAGGTGCACCTCCCTCCCCCGGCTCCTGTTCTAGGGCCATCCTACACCACCTTTGCACAATCCACCGCACCCTCACCACTACTCCCAGTTCAGCCCTAGGTACGTGCAAATTCATTCACATATGTGGTCTCCACCAGTCCCAGCAATTTGGCTCCTGCTCTTCTCTCAGGTATACAGAGCTCAGCTTAACACATGCTATTTTTTTCTTTCTTATTAGGAATAAGAATTATTCAGGAGCAGAAATTTGGAAGAAAATGAAGAAGATGCCAGAGAAAGCTGCTTCTGTTAAAGACCTAAGATAGGTTCAACAGCTTTTTCCAAAGCATGGAAAATCAGCAAGTCTTCTTGAGGCATCTTAAAGAGGGAAGAACTGCCACGTGCATCAGTGGTGTGAGAAGATAATTGACCTAACGTTCCCTGAGCCCCAACGGTGTTGGGTCCATTGCAGCCCAAGCTGTACAGACTGGTTCTTCTGCTTGGCTTGTAGAGACTCAGGCCCTGACAGAAGAACTGAGGTGACCTATCTATCTCAGACTATTTACGACATTACGATCTCCAGCGTTTGGGCTGGTTCAGATTACCAGCTCCGTGACAGCGCCAAGAGGAATACGCGCGTTATGTGCCAGAGCATCAGCTGTCCCTGTTTACAGCATTGGACCACTGCTGATAGCGGGTTTGGGCTAAGATGCTGGACAGTGAAACCAAGCTGAAGTGTGGTCATGTCTGTCTTTCTGGCAGCTCAGCTATAGTAAAAGTTGCTACTCCTCTCGTGTACACAGCCAGCCACCGGCATCTCTGCTTTCACAGAATCATAGAATAGTAGACTCATTTAGGTTGGAAAAGACCTTTAAGATCATCGAGTACAACTGTAAACCTGACACTGCCAAGTCCACCACCAACCCATGTCCCTAAGCGCCACATCTACACGTCTTTTAAATACCTCCTGGGATGGTGACCCAACGACTTCCCTGGGCAGCTTGTTCCAATGCTCGATAACCCTTTTGGCAAAGAAGTTTTTCCTAATATCCAATCTAAACCTTCCCTGACGAAACTTGAGGCCGTTTGCTCTCATTCTATCACTTGTTACTTGGGAAAAGAGATCAACATCCACCTCACTCCAACCTCCTTTCCTGCCAGAGGAGCCTGCAACACCGCATGGTCAGATCTGGGAACACCCTAGTTTACAGGAAAGAGTGAAATGGCTAAACCTGATCAGTGCAGGCTGACCTCTCTTTGAGATAATCCTCAAATGAGTGCAAGGATTTGGCAGTATGTATGTAATGAGGCCGTGAAGCTGGTACATGAACAAAACGGCACAGCAGAACCTGGAAAGGAGACTGTAAATGGACTGGGAAGCGACCCTTGCTCTGTACGCACCTAAGCCAAGGTCTATGTGCAGTAACTCTAAACACAAATGCATAGGTGGCTCTGACCTCTGCTGCGCTTGCCTAATGCCAGATGTACACTACCACAGTCGACGGTGTTAACTCTAGACTTACACCCATCTCCAAAGGGCCAGGATGTGGCCCAAAGGGTTTACAGTGGGGTGAAAAAGAACAAGCTCTGGGCCTGCAGGCTTTCGGCAGTGTATTTGCTGAGCTGGGGCTAGCTCCTGTTCACTGTCTGTTGATTTTAATAAAAGTCACGTATCTAAAGCTAGGGACAGGAAAGCTGTGTGGAATCCAAGGTTTTGCAAGTGTACTGAACAATAACAGCATGCACTAGGGATGCACTAGGGATGAAATCCACCCTGAAAACTAGAGCTGCCAGGAGAAGCAGCCGTCTTTAAGCTTTGAGCTCTTCTCTGAGCAGGATCGTATCCTGCTGTCTGTTACCAGGATGCCTATTCCAAATAATGCTGCATTTATCTTATCTGACAAACATTTACCAGAGCTGGTGACATAAAGGCCCATGCCTACTGAGACAAGAACCTAATTCAGGCAACAAAATAAGCTGTAGCTAAGATGCATGTCAGGCACAAACTGGCTGGGAAAGGCCACACGAGGTGAAAACCTGGGTCTGTAGCATGAGTTTTGTGTTCTTTGGGTGCACTCAAGGAATATAATTGACATGTGGTGCTCCAGTTCTAGGCATTCCTCCAGCCCTTTTATCACTGCAAACAGCTTGACCAGCCCTCAGAAACACCCTGAGTGCAAGAAGCATTTACAGGGAGTGGATGTGGCACCAGACCCCTTCATAACCCGCTCACTGGGAGGTGGAGTGGGAAGGGACTGGTGAAAAGCTGTCTGGGCTGGAGCTGACCACAGCGGCTAACACCAGTCCTTTAGGGATGTTCTAGTGTGTGTTAGCAGCCAGGACAGGTGGCCAAAATCCCCAAGCAGCCTGTATAGCTCTGGCTATGGCCCAATGGCAGAGAGGGGCAGGGAACCCAGTAGCTGTGGGGAACTGCAGTAACTGATACATTTTCCTTCTCCCCATTACAACTTTCTCTGACCCATTCCTGCCAGCCTCAAAGTTAAGGTCCACTCACTGTGCCCACCCACCAAGTCCTGCTTTAGTGAAACACCACCTCATCACTTTCTGAGCACTCACAAATGCCCGTGTCAAGGTCACTACTGTATGTGTAGCTTCTGGCTTAGATTCTCTCTTTATTAATGTTTTTCTTTTTCTCTCTCTTTTTCCACTTTCTTCTTGTGCTAAGGGATCATGAGCAGAATGAAATCCTGACATACTTTCCAGCCCAAGACAGCTAGTGGTTTTACCCTCCCTAGATAAATCATCCCACACTTCTTTGGAAAACATGAATGCATTTCCCTGTGGCCCACAACATCCGAAGTATCCTGCCATTATTATTAAGTGAAGGAGAGCCTTCAAAGGCTGTGGTGCTGTCCCCAGGTACTTCAGTACTTGATGTTAGGAGCAGGGCCTAGATCAGCACAATGTTTTGCTCGCTGTTAACACCAGCCATTCAGGTCTCTCTAATTTTCAGCACAGCAGAGTCCACTTGAAGAAGTTCATGCTCCTACCCAGCAGTGCAAGAAATGGGCCCTTTATTGAGTACAAAATCCATTTTCCCCAAGCCTTCATTTGGATTGTGCTTTATGACGTGAGAAGATGCCATAAGTGAATAAAGCACTACATTCTTGCTGACTGATGGACAGATGACCCCAGCAGACTGTACCTGTATCATCCCTTCCCATTGTTACGTATTTGCTGGGCTGTCGGTCTTAAAGCCAAAATGACTTGGGAACCTAGACTTTCCCGAGATTTTTCCCCCTTCTCATTCCAGAGAAGGAACTGGAAGTTAACATAGGAGTGAGGGCAAGGAGAGGGAGAGATACCAGCTTTGGCACCTGTACAGCTTTGATAAGAGGAAAAGTGATGAGTGAGGAGCTTGGACTCAGCTGAACTGCAAATGCAGCACCGCAGCCCACGCAGAGCGGCTGCAAGAGAGCATGTACTAACTTCACAGCAATACCAGACAGCGGGGGTGGGAAAGGGCTTACTGAATTCATTCTCTTGACATCCACAAAGATAGAGAAAGGGAAACTGAGGAAAACAGGGACTAAGGTCACTTGCCAAAGCCATAGAGAACCAAGAATAAGACCATACCAAAGCTGTTCCCTTAGTCCCCTGCCCCTAAGCAGAACATTAACGTTTTCTTCATGCAGGAGGGAAAGAATCATGTAAGAGACAGAAAACCCACGAGTTACTCAGTTACTGGAGCTATGGCAAGCAATTCTGGGAACAGCTGCATTTTTTCTCCTTCACTCAAAATAGAAGTTAAAACAAAGCCTTTTTTTTTTTTTTGTAACAAGGAAGATAATCTGCTCCAAGAGAGGGAGAAATCTGTACAGAGCATCCCTGTTTCAGAGAAAATCTAAGGAGGCCAATGCAGTCCTTTCTGATTTGAAGATAACCTTCATCTCGTTGTCACGCTCCCAGCTGGCATCACCCTGTTTGCTTTGAAGGTAGGCAGAGCAATTCAAACTGGTTGGGAATCTCACCTACTATATCGATGAGTTTCCCTGGAGATGCTGCTTGCCACATGGTGCCCTAGCCCAGCTGCTCTGCTCTGCTCTGCCCAGGACGGGATCCCAACATCCCAGAAATTCCCTTGGTGCTGGTGAATGAGCCGAGGGTCCTGCTCTGTCTGAGCATCCTGGCTAATTCTGCAGATTGGTTTGGGTTCATCTTCACTCACTGTACCCCTCAGCCACCAGCTGAAACGGGCTGCTTACATCTCCTAGCCTCTCAACTGACTGGTCTGCCTGTGCACCTGCGCTCGTGCTTCCCAGCCCCCTCTGTCCTGCATCCAACATCACTTGCTGCCCGGACAGTGCAGCAGCACAGACAGACTGTCACTCTTCACCTCCAGTCCCAACTTCTCTCAGCTGCTTTTACCCCTGAGCTTTCCTGTACTGAACTGTGAGATCCCACTGATGGGAAGAAATTGGCTTGCCAGACCCTCTTGCTAGACAGAGAACGAAGACACAAAGACATAAGAATGACCTATTCTCCAACAGCGTCATATATAGGTTCAAACAGTCAACACTTCCCCAACACAAATGCAAGAAAGGAGGATGAAGTGCAAGAGGAAACAAAATAAATTAGGGGTATGGAAGGCTTCTAAAAGTAAAGCCCCCAGTCTAGTATCTGAGTGGTGCAATCTCAAAGGCCATTAAAATCAGGCTACAGTGAAGTAGCAGCAGGGGAAATGGTATTAAAAAGCCTCTCTTTCTGGAAATAAGAGGCAATATTTGGCCAAAGTTCAGGGAAGGAAGGTCGGAAAGGGGCTGGAAAGGGAGGGGGAGAACAAGAGAGCGTGCATGTGTACAAACTGCAGGCAGTTTGTCAGAACTTAGAGGTCTTCTTTTGCCAGCTTAACCTTCGATCTGCAGACATGCTTGCTGCAATGTAGATGTTTCAATATGACTGTTGTGTAGAGCACAGTCAGCAGGGCCAAATCAGTCCTGTGTGTAACCCTGCCAATGTGAGCAGGAACCGATGAGGTGCCTTAACTTCTGTGCAGCTGTGTTGTGGTGAACTTTTAAGTGCATATGTGAAGGTTGCAACTAGATCTGTTTTCCCATGGGAGAGAGCACATAGGAGTGAATTTTTTCCCCCTCTCTTCTTCCTCCTCCAAGAATATCCTTGAAATAGATGGAGATTTTTTGTAATAAAAAGAGGGTAACTGGGCTTGCCATAAATCTCTATGATGCATTTTGAACAATCCCTGCACCCAGGGTGGCTCAGCTTGGGGGGCACTTTCCAAGTAGTAGCAATGGTGCATACCACTGGTGAAGTAATATTCAGAGCACCATACAGCAAAGGCAAAACTAGGGCACCATACAAAATAATTGTTCCCATTTCAAACAATCACCACTTGTGGCCTAATGGCTCACCTGTTGAGTAGAAGAGAGGAATGACTTGCATAGTTGCTGAAGATGATGGGGGCAGATGGGAATTGCACTGGCAGTAGCACAAATCCATCTGTGGCCTGGCCAAAAGGCAGACAGCTGGTTTCATACCTGTTTCCCTCCTACAGCTGAGAACAACTTGCTGCCAGGCCAGTTCCCAGTTCAAGCCCCAGGGTGGCAAATCAGCAGACAATCAGCTGACATCTGTTGATTTGATGAGATCATGAATGCCTTCCCGCATTTGCATTACCTACAATCAGACTGTGAGTTGCAATCAACAGACCGCTAATGTATTTATCTGACAAATTGGAACTCCCCTAGAAAGGCTGAAGCAGGACAAGCACAGAGGAGTGAGGGCAAGAAGGATGCGGAGAGTCCAGAAAAGAGCAGAACAATGACTAGAGATGACACACAAGCTACAAGGAAAGACAAAACCAGTGGGACCTGCTTAGTTTAAAATAGACTGAAGGAGGACACAATAAAAGTGATGAAATCACGGGCAAGGCTCCCGCAAAACGAAGTAACAGATGATTGCATCTGATTCATGACAGACAGGACAAGAAGGTAAGGTCTCTAACTGCAACAGGGAAGATTCAGCTAGATCTCGGGAAGAACAGCAAGGATAATGAAGCACAAGCATATATTGTCCTGGGAAGGTGTGGAGTCATTCAAGATAAGCTAGAGAAACAGTTATCGGAAATTACGTGGGAAGAGTTGACTCTGCCCTTATGCAGGGATATGGACCAGCCAGCTTGTGAGATCCCTTCCAGACCTCTGTTCCATTCATCCACTGCAAGATGAGCGTTGCACGCGGACGATATATTGACAACAGCAGAGTCTAGCCAGTAGCCAATGTTTCACTGAAGGTGAGGGCATAACAGCGAGGAGGAAAGGAGGGGGACAGCATAGAGGACTTACTACAATTAAAATTGCAATGATATATCAATGCACTCAATCAATCAAACACACATGAAGGATTCCCTCATTACCGCACTGGCTGCAGCTTAGCATGCGTTCACGCTGAGCTGCTATGAACCTGCACCAGTGTTTTCCTCACCCATCTCTCCTCAACCCTAGCCTAGCCAGGCAGGGGGACTGGTGCCGTGACGGAGTGCTATGGGTCTGCCTCCAGCATCAACCGCACTAAGTCACAGGATATCACCCCAGCTGGCCAGCAACTCTGCAAATATGTGGAAACCCTCCTTCCCAGATGGCGTTTTACAGGCAGGGAAAGGGAGGAGGAATAACACCATTAGAGTTCTTTGTAACTGGGGTTGTGCATGACACCTCCAGCTAAAAGGGGAACAGGATCTTACCAAGGAAAAGGGTCAGGATGGGCCCTCCCTGCTTTGTCTGGTAGCTTTCTGTCAGATTGTCAGCTGCCACAGGTCAAAATCTTCTCTTGGATCCCAATCAAGCAGACATAGCCATTTTCACCTGTGTTATGACCTGAACTTGATGATCAAGCAATCTCTGATGCATTGTGCATGAAAATAGGGGTGTCTTTTAAAGAAAAAACTCCCTGCCCTTGAAGAACAGGGTGCTGTTTATGAGAGCAGCACCTTTTCTCAGAGATAGCTGAAGGCTTCCCACTCTTCAACATGGCATTAAAAAGGGAAGCTGCTCTCTCTGAGGTGAAAAACTGCATTTTCTGATCACCTGCAAATAAAAGTCACAGCAGTCCAAGTCCGTTCTTGTAAAAGCAAATAGATTTTAACTGCAATGTGATGGCTGAGTTCCCAGGTAAGGGTGTAGTTACTTTCTGCCTCTGTTAAATTTACCTCAGTAGTTTAAGATGGGGCATGGCACACATCACTGAAGACAAACGGCTGCTCTGTCAAGCCATGGAAATGGGAAAAGCAAGCCATATGCAAACAGCTTCTTCAGTGCCCTGCCACAGGGTCAGACAGCTGCCAGGGCCTAGATTGGAAATTACGAGTCAGATCCTCAAATGGAGCAAAATGACTGTGCTCCAAGTCAGCACTGACTTACATCAGCAAAAATCTGGCCTGCTGATCTTGAACTGGATCAAATTGTTGGAGTTTCTAGACTCTCTAACACCCACTCTAATCTGCGTATGTGAATGAGAAACGGCATGCTCACAAATATGTTGTGCTCATGGATACACACAGATTGCAGGGACATCTGGCTGACAAACTTTAGGGGATGTAGAACTTGTGGCAATGGGAAGAAATCCATTATCTGATTGAAAGGTTAGATACTGTAGGAGGAATGTACTGTACTTGCAATGAGCCTGATGAACAGAGGCTTCTGTGGGGAGGGTGCAAAAAGCTCACCATTAGACTGTTTCTGTTAATAAGTTTTGATATAATTCTTCCTGGAGTATGCCTAATTCTTGCCACAGCAGCTTGAGCCATACATAATATGAGCATGTGCCATGAAAGCTTCTCTAAAGCCTCCACTAATGCTATTCCCTCCCGCCCTGCAGCCTCCTGGTTCCCTACACCAGCTGTGCCCCTGCCCCTCAGTCTTACTCCATTGAGGCAATAGATGCTCTACTTGCAGCTACCACATCTACACCAAACCAAGAACCCATTTTCAGAACCACAGATGGAGAGGCTGCACCTGATTCCAGTGGCCTAAACTTTCCCAAGGGATTTTTTAACTTTGCACAGTTATCACCTTTCCGGTTGGCCTGGCTGCCCCCTTAGTCCTCAGTACTGATACGCCGTTGGTGTGCGCAAGCAAGCAGCTGCTGAAAGAGAAGGAGTTAAGAATCATTTAAATCATTAGGTTTTCATCAGATCTCATTCTGCTGCTGGAGTGCCCTGGAAGCACCTGTTAATAAAGGGGGTGGGGGTGGGAATAAAACCCCTCTCCTTCGTGTTGAGATATCTTTTTCTATCCAGCTGCACCCAGAATGAAAGAGCTATCAAAGAAAGCTCCTCCATTAGCCATCAATTCAGAGCAACTTCAATCAGTCAGTTCTGCTGGAGCCTGCGGGAATATCTCCCCAGCAGCCTCCTACATGCTGCACTTGAGTGCTCAGAAAGAGCCACATTAAACCTGCCTGCCATCAATCCGCAGGCCTCCTTCTCTGTAACTTAATGAGGTGAGCCAGTTGGCATCATTGACAGGGAGCTGAGGAGTTAAAATGAAAGCAGGAGCGCAAGCCGCCCTGGCTGGAAAGGTGTGCATGCACAAGGGAAGAAGCTAAGCCACCGACCCTCCTTTAAGGGCCCCTCTGCAGGACTGGGGACTGCTCCTGAGCTGCAGCCAAGCCAGGGGAGGTCGAGAGGGATGAGGGCAGCAGCCGAGCAGGGCAAGCCACCCTCCAGGGTGACAATCCCTGTTGGCATGGCCTGTCCTCCCTACCTCTGTCTAGACAGTCCGGGTGGGGAGAGATGACGTTCTCCCTCATCCCTGTGATGTGGCCTCCTCTCAAGCCCATCCCTTTTGCTACAGACACATAGCATGCCTGGTGATTGAGCCCAGCATGGGGAGGCTATTCCCCTTATCTGCTGCACTAACAGGGGGCAGGTGGCTGTCTCTCCACATATGCTGCTTCCCCAGCTGGCACAAATCCTCCCTGTTTGTCACGCAGCTGGAGGATGGCTGAGCCATTCGAACCCAAACAGAGAAACTGTGTCTTTCCCAGTCACTTTTAAACACCAGAAAAACACATGGCTAGAGATGCGGGGCTTCTCTCAGGCCTTGCCTCCAACCAGATCGGGAGGGACGAAACTAAAGCAACTTGCAAATACATCCAATACTCAACTATCATTTGATCTAGGTCCAATTTATGGACCGGACCCACCCTTCATCCATCCTGGTGACTCCTAAGGCACCTTTCTTGATCAGGTGCTCCTGGCAATAGTCAGCTCCTCAAGAGCAACTTCACTGTTGAGTTAGTTTTTTCTTCTCTTCCTTGCCACCTACTAGACAATTTTGTCTCCCCTTCCTTTTCTGAGGAGCAGTTACTATTGCTCAAGGGAGCTTTTCCAAGAGAAAAGTACCTCCCCTTTTCAATGCTGCTTGTAAAATTGCTCTTCCCACGTACTAGAGTCTTTACTACCAAGGGGGAGGAGTGTTGTGATGTGAAGATGGTAGTTACAGATTGAGTATTGATCTACCAGGTTGCCCAGCCTTGCTCTGTGGAGTAGGTCTATTGCTTCAAAAACCAAAAAAAGGACATGAATTATCAGGAAGTCACAAAGTAACTTTTGACACGGTGTATCTTCCTTGCTTGGATCATAAGGTTTCAACCTTCAAGACAAGTTGTTCAAGGCAAGAAGCTGTGTATGGACACCTCTACAAGCACGACAGCGTATTTTTCTTGATGCTGTGTGATCTGAGTGCTCAAGAGGAGTTAGCAGTTCAGCATGACCAGCAGGAGAGGGCCTGCTTTGATGATTAGAAGTCAGATGGCTCAAATGATGGTGAGATGTGTTGTATAGTGAGTATGACCCCCCTGTCACAAACCCTTCCATGATCTCTGTGCTTGGTTGGAAGTAGCAGCCCTTCTTCAATCTGCTGCTTTCCTCCAGGCAGGGAAACGTCTTGGCAAGGCTGTCAGAGATTGCCTCAGTGGGGAAGGGTACGCAGAACTGAGCCATGTCAATGTATTATTGGCAAAGCAGCACATTGCGTCTCACACCTCACAGTGCTCTGAGCTCATGTGTGTACAAAAAAGAGCAAAAGGGATGAGACAATATTGACCCTGCAATCTGTCTAGCAAACATGAATGGAGCCACCCCTTGACACTGCTCAAAGAGTTCTTTGATGAATAATATCAAAGGCTACCAACATATCAAGAAGCATCAGCATGGTGCCTCGACCTCCCTTCATACCTAGAAACAGGTCACCCATCAAGATCACACCTTGGCCATGCCCACGTCCCAGGCGTGACCATGCAGGGGTACAGACTGTGGAGGAAGTTAAGCACTGCTGTACTTAGCTCATTGCTCACTTTTCTCTAGGCACCCGCTTTGGAAGGTCACAGTGGAAATAGGGTGATATTTGCTTATGAAATCCAAAGATTTCAGCTCAGACACTGATACGGAGTTCTGCTCTTTCATCTCATACCTTCTGCAGGAACACAGTTTAGCTCTACCCTCCTTAACCAAGAAGGGGAGAAATGAGCAGGACTGCTTCACGCCCTGGCTGGAGAACGCAGCTGAATCTGCATCCTTTCATCATCCAGAAATGAAGGACGCTCCATAAACACGCATGCAAGGCCCTTTCTAGAAGGTACTATTTGTAGCAGCAGTCCCAAACAAGCCAGTACGGCCAGCGCATAACCAGTTTGGTGGGCCAAAGGGTGACTTACGGTGGATGCAGCAACGTGAGAGTGCTTAAGGTACTTGAGCACAATCGCTCTGTTCTGCGGCTTGTTACTGCCTTAGCAAAGTGCCCTGAAACTCTTGTTAAGTCTCTGCTCGGGGAAACTCCTCCCAAGTTACCATATCGTGTGGGCAACAGAGTAGGTGTGCCTCTATAAGCTGGCCAGGAGCCCCAGAGACTGTCCCTGCCTTATCTAGATCTTCCTTTGACTTCACGTTCCACCTCCCCTGTTACGCTGCCTACTCAGGGGCTGCAAGGGGTCTATTAACCATGTTCACACTGTTGCTCTTCCCCTGTTGCCACTGTATCCCTACAGGCGGCAGACAGAAAGGAGGCAAAAAAATTAAAAGAGGAACAACTAGGAGGGAGGTCCCAGTACGCAAGTGCAGACACGTTTGTAAATGATATGTTCTACAGAAGATATTTCCTCTCCTCCCTGGTGGCAGCTTCACCTCGCTGTTTGCCAAAGGGTTTTTATCACTCAAAATGCATCAGATGAATAAGAAGAAAAGGTTAAAAAGTAATTTCATCACTGCCAAAGTCCACAAACTAAAAATAAATATGACAGATTTCCCATGTCCCCTAAACATCTTTCACTGTCCATGGGATCTTTAAAGTCTTGTAGTCATGAAAATGATTATACCACTGCTATCACCAACAGTGCCTTGCTGGTGCATTTCACTCGGCATGCATGTGGATGCCTGTCAGGGGAATATCTCCATGCTCACACATTCATTTACATGCAACAGTCTGTTTTGTTCGCAGTTCAAGTGCCCATTTCTGCACAGGCCTTTCATTGTGTATAGCTTTCTGTTTAGGATGTATAATACGACTCTTTCCAATGTGCAGTAGCAGGCAGATTACACTAGTGTCAGGCTGGATAGACATACTTGTTGATTTCTGTATCATTTGCATAGTTTAGCTTGCATTCAAATGATTCTGTTAGGGGTATTAGGCCTGGTCTACAACTAATTTGGGCATCCATATAGTAATAGTGTGATTAAGATTAGGAGGCTGTGGTCAGACAGCTGTCACTGCACGCCAAACATATGAAGACACTACCCCTTCCCCATGCTTATTCTTACCTCTTAGCTAGAGATTATCACTCCCACTCATCCTGCCAGCACCTCTTACTCCACTTAAGGCAAAAAGCCAATAGCAACCTCAGTGGACTTTACACCAAAGCAGATGAGAGAAGTTTGATACTACCCCCTCCTCTGCCCATACAGAATTGCAGTCTTCAGCAAGGAGATGGTTAAAAAAACAAAAAGAAAAAAAGAGACAGATGAAAGAGTGGGCAGTACTCTTGGACCTGATGTTTATAAAGTTAATGTCTGGAACATGTATGTGTATATACTGGGATAGGCTATTCCCGCTCCTGTTCAGATGTGCTGCTTTAGTACAATGTGCATTAGGTGGTGATGCACTGCATTAACTACACCTATGCAGTTGAAGTGGTGCAACTTTATGTGTTCATAAGGCCTCAACTAATGGGGGCATTAACGACAGCGGTAAAGACTCAGTCCATACTGCTTTATCTCTCCGTCGTAACTTTAATTCCATGATCTCAAAGCACAAGACAAATGCAACAAATAAACCTTCTCAACATGCACCAATGCACATGAGGTATTAGAGCTGGTTTAATTTTCATGGCAAAGATCTTACATGAATAATGAACCCTTTTATTATGCTCATGAATTATCTGTGAGCGGGCTGTGAACTTTATGAACATGTCTGCTGCTCAAAATTTTTTAATGAACAGTTAATGTTAACAAATGTCACCACACTGCATTACACCAAAACTCTTTGCCCCAGCAATCTGAGGTTTGCGACTGGTGACTTGGGTCACAGGACATCATTTAGCCTCTCTGGTGGAAGAATGGGAGCCTCATTAATGAGGACGATTACGAATGGACCATATTTGCTCATGCTTGCGCCCTGGCTTCCAATCTCATTCGGACAGGTGAACAAAGAGCAATCACACACCAACCTCAATGTGAACAAAACCTTATATACCATGGGTACTGAGAATAGGGAATAAAAAAGGCAATGAAGAGAAGCAATTAGTTGTTTGAGACACTCTTGAATGTCTTTGGACACCATTCAAACTGCTATTCCTAATCTTTGGTAAGTATAAGAGAGTTGGGCGGAGAGGAATCTCATGATGTTCAACAAGGGCAAGTGTAGGTAGGGTCTTGCACCTGGGGAGGAACAACCCCATGTGCCAGTACAGGCTGGGGGTTGACTTGCTGGAGAGCAGCTCTGCGGAGAAGGACCTGGGAGTGCTGGTGGACAACAGGCTCACCATGAGCCAGCAGTGTGCCCTTGCGGCCAGGAAGGCCAATGGCATCCTAGGGTGCATTAAGAAGAGTGTGGCCAGCAGGTCGAGGGAGGTGATCCTCCCCCTCTACTCTGCCCTGGTGAGGCCGCATCTGGAGTACTGTGTCCAGTTCTGGGCTCCCCAGTTCAAGAGAGACAGGGAACTACTGGAGAGAGTCCAGCGGAGGGCCACAAAGTTGATTAGGGGAGTGGAGCATCTCTCTTATGAGGAAAGGCTGAGAGAGCTGGGTCTGTTCAGCCTGGAAAAGAGAAGGCTGAGAGGAGATCTGATCAATGCTCACAAATATCTAAAGGGTGGATGTCAAGAGGACGGGGTCAGACTCTTCTCAGTGGTGCCCAGCGACAGGACAAGGGGCAATGGGCACAAACTGGAACACAGGAAGTTCCACCTGAACATGAGGAGGAACTTCTTTACTGTGAGCACTGGCACAGGCTGCCCAGGGAGGTTGTGGAGTCTCCTTCTCTGGAGATATTAAAAACCTGCCTGGACGCATTCCTGTGCAACCTGCTCTAGGCTAACCTGCTTTAGCAGGGGGGTTGGACGAGATGATCTCTAGAGGTCCCTTCCAACCCCTACCATTGTATGATTCTATGATTCTATCTTTAACTGTGTTTTACAGATGGGCTAAGTGGCACACAGGGAACAGGAGTAACCTTCCAGGGTCACGTGTTCACACAAACTATTTAACTCCCTATCTACTCTATATCATGTCTCCACCAAAAGGGCGAGGGGCCTCAGTTTGCAAAACAGAACTAGAAATCTCAGCTGAATGAGCTCTCTAAGGGGATTTCTTGCTTGAGATGGTGAAGAAATAGCTTGAGGTTGGTCTCTTCGTTTCCAGTCAGGGACTTCCTTCCCCTGTTGAATCTGAAATCAAGAAGCATCTAGGCATGTAAAAAGGAATGATCATTGTATGAGAAACTAGCCTCCAAGCTTTCAAATCTCCTAGAAAATTTGTGCTTGAAATCACCAGCTGTGTCCAAGTTCTGAGTCAGTTCTTATGTCTACATCGGCTCTCCATATCCAAGGTAGGGATTAAATACATTAAATACGTTAGCCTACTGCACCCAGGAAGAGGAAAAACAACCACATGATCCTCAACTAAAATGCAATGCTGAGTTCAGGAATAACAAGACCAGCTCCCCTGAAAGCTGATTTTACCTTGGACAAACAATAGCTGCACAGCTTCAGATGTGCTCACCGGAAAGGGGGAAGAGGGACAGCAGAACAGAGCTAATTAGAACCACCTTGGCAGAATGGGCCGGAGCCATTTTCTTTAAATCTAGGTCCTTATCTATCTCTGTGTCCTTACGCTGTGCCTTCTCGCTGTTCATCTATTGTTACACCCATCCACCCTCCTCCTGCTCCACTGCAATGAGAACGGAGCATTTCCTTTGAATTAGTACATCAACACTCCCCTGTCCCAAGGAGAAACAGTTTTGCCTCAGGGCACTGAAAAATATTCATTGGCAGCAGCACTCTCTGCCGTAGGCATTACCTTGCTATTTCATCCTCATCACACAGCTCTATTTAGTTTTCCCAGGGCAGCAGGCAGATGCAATGGAAACCACAGCTATCCCTTACCAGGCAAGCCCGGCTTTCCAGATCTTTGGGGGTAGGCTCCTTGCACAAAGTTAGTCTTACTCCTAGACAGAAAACAAGAGACACTATGTCACTGGCCTCTTTTCTTTGGTCCCTGGTGGCCACTTTTTAATCTCTGCTCACACTGAGAATGCAAATTGTTATGCCAAAGGCTCGTTCATGTAAACAGTCTGCACTGCATGTTTCTTGAAACTCCAGTTTCTCTGGGGTCTCCACCTGGAACCTCAGGGCTGCGCTGAACCTGGGCACTCCTCCGCCACGCCAGACTGCTGGTGGGAACCCACATGGATCTAAAACTCCCAGGGAAAAATTTCCACCATAAGCGATCCATCTGCTGGCATGCAGTAACGCAACTTCAGACTGTACCTTGCCTGCAGTTTCTTAATTTTTAGCTCACAGCGCATCAAGTCATGTTGATTTTTATGAAAAATTAACTAGCCCACCAAATGAAAGTGAAAACAATCACTTGAACAGCTCCCCCCACACCCCAACTCCAAGGACAGAAGCGAGTAGTAAAAATCTCACTGTGTGAAGTACAACCTGTGTTCACATCACCCACATGCTACCATTCTGGCCATTTCTGAGACCGGCCAGGAGCTTCTGCTTGTAAATAAACTGACAGTCCAGACTACCAGGGGTGAGTGTTTTAATGCGGACCAGACTCAGGGAAAACGAAAGACAGGTTTGTTTAATATTAAGACAGGAGTACCTTCTGAGTTTAAAGGAAGTGTCCTTTATTATAGCATTTCATCCAAATGCATACCCTCAGTCTTTCCACCTCATCTGTCCTTGGATGACCTCAAAATTGCTTTTTCCCAAATTAAGCTCTGATTGAACTTCCAGGTCTCCAAGCTTTCATCCTCACTAAATGAGCACATTCTCAAATGGAACAAGAGCATGAGCAATTTCCCTTGAACATTGAGACTAAGCACATGGAAAATGAATCTCTTCTGTTCTTCAGTAAATTAATCACAGGATCTTTTATTTTCCAGACTCACCGTTTACTCTGCGAGGAATAACTCAAACCCCTTGCATTCCGCAGCTCGGCAAGGATATTAGGAACCCAGTTTGATTCAGTACATAGTTATGCCAGTGTCAGGATATTGTAATTCCAGCGTCAGGACTCCTGGTGAGCGAGTCCCGTAACTAATTCAAAAATGAAAGGATACCTGTTCCTCTGCTTCCTACGCCCTGCCGTCTCTAAGCAATTACTTATGTGCCAGCATTATTGTAAATCTGTGCTTTAGTATACTGTGAAAAGCAATTGAAGTTATGCAGCAACTTAAACATAGAAACACTTATTAATACCTGCACTTAGAGTGAAGAGACTTGGGTCTGCTTTGTTCAAGTGATGAGAGCATTTGCAGAGCTTTCTAGTCAACACGAACCTGACTGACAGGTCACTTAGGCTTTCAATTCACCGCAGCAGACTACTGATATGTCTCAACTGTTCCTTGGAACATCGCCATCCTCTGCCAAGCAAAAAACGCAGTAGCTAACATTTTACTCTTGCCTTTGTAAGGCTAGTGTTTAGACATGGGGATAGGGCCTTCTCACTGAAACTCCTGCCAGCTGAAGGAAGAATTTCACATGAGTCATGCTGGACTTTGGTGAAAATCTGAGATGAACCTTTTATTTGGTTCTATTTACCCCTCCTAACTGATGTGCAACAGCAGGCCCATACTTTGAAACAACCCAGAGCATCAGGAAAACTCTTCCTTGGGCACATGAATAAGTAACTTTGGTGCCTTGTCGACCCACCTCATATGGCTGTGTGGTTCTTTTCCCGTTGAGCAGGGACACGCTCACTATCTATATCAAACTTTGTTTCATAATAAAGGAAGGAGGTGCTTTTATAACATTTTGTGGATGAGCAATGGAGGCAGAAAAATATGAAAAACTATATTCTGACCAGCTACCAGCACAGCTGACGTGGACTCGAGGGTGTGCTGGGCATCCACGTTCAGGAAAGCAGTAAGCAAACCAGAACTCCTGTCCTCCGGCGCTCTCACGCCTGGCTCCCTCCCCAGTCAATAGGAAATGCCGCTGCCACAGCACACACAAAGCCAGAGTGTGCTGCACATATGGTGATTTAAGAACAGACACCCAGAGGAATGGAGCAAGGAGCTCGTTTTTTTTAAGTGACTCATATTTCCTAACACGTACAAGTCTCCTCATGGTATGAAGCACTGTTCAACCTTCCCAACTTAGTACAATGCTTTCCAAAGTGCTTTATTTTATTATAATATTGACAGTGTCCCTCTTTGAAAAACCTTATATGCTCTGGGGAAGGGCAACTTAGAAGCTGTAGGAACATAGTTATCATCAGTGTATTTGGCCCTTTCACTTGACAGCAGCCAGTCAGTTAGCCCCCCCCCCATCACCATAAGCACAATTGGAGTTATCTGCTGATAGATACCCTGCAGTCAGGACTCTTGGAGCAATGGGTTAAAGATTCAAAAGGATCTCTCTGCAATGCAAACTTGTAATGGCTGCAGTACAGTGTAGTGATGTAAAATCAATGCAGATGCAAGCTTTAACACAAAGGTAATGGGGAGGCAAAGACATAAATAAGGAAAACTGTAAGTGAAGAAAGGGCTGGTAATAGAGGAAAGCACAAAGCGAACACAAGGTGCTGTCATTTAGAATAAATAATGCTTAGCTCTTGCACAAGGCTTTTCAGACATGCAGCCCAAAGTGCTTTAAAGATGAACTAGTACCATTTTATGGTTGAGGACACCGATGCACAAAGAAGGGGTGCTGTTTACACGGGATCACGTATTCCATGCCACATGCGAAAGCAGTCTTCAGGTTTCTCAGCTTCCTATTCCAAGCCCCACTATGCTATGCTAAAATGATTTGTTCTGCCCTTTCTGCAGTCTTCCTCCAGATATACTTTGCTGGCTAACAATAAACCCAGCTTGCTGCTAAGGTATGGGCTTCTTTAGTCAGGAGGGCTATGTCTGTATTGATGTACTCCTTTCCTACATGCCACTTGCTCTTTATTTTCAACATTTACACAGGTACAATAAGGTTTGTTACCTAGTTCAATACCAAGTACCTTTGCATAAGGCACACGTCACAGCTGAATGCACACTGGAAGGGCTTAGATATGTTTTCTGAAGAAGGAACATATAGAAGTAAACCATAACGTCTATTTGTGTCCTTTAACATCGTTAAAGCCATTCCGTTCCCAGAATTACTGCAGCCTCTCAGACAGGAAGGCCACACACAGCACTCCGTTGCCCTTGTTGTCCTCCTCTACAGCCAGACAAAATACTCCAGCTGAAGGGTACTCCTGAAAAACCTGTTTTTCGCAGCTGATTTACTATTCAAATGATCTTTTTTCACAAGGAAAAATACTTCAGTAGAAAACTTTGTTACAAGTTCAAATGTATTTTTAAAAATACTCGTTTAAAACAAAAAATTGAAACATCTCAGTTCTGTATTTCTCTCTTGCCCTTTGTCCATTTCCCCATTCTATTTGATGCTGAATGTATATATATCTGTTTTTTTCACCTTTGCTTTCCCTATAGCTCACTTTTTCTGTTCTAGCCTTCCAACCTTCCTAACTTCTGAAGTTGTTGTATAACGAACGGACAGTTATCAGCTCATTCAAAAAACGGAGACGTGCCCAAAAGTTCAAAAGTGCAAAGTGTAAATACACACATAGAGTACATATGGCATTATCATTTCACCACATTCAATGAAGAGGAATAAAAAACATGTATAGCAAAACAAATTCTTCAAAGCCTCTTTTTAAGGTATTATAAAACCAAAGAATCCGCTCCATTTTTAATTTCACAAAACAAAAATAGCTTCCAAGAAAAGAAATTAATCCTCTTTTCTTTTAAAAATAAATCACCTCTACTGTTTCTCTTAACCTAAAATAAACATAAGCATCACTTATCTGTCATCCTGCATTGTTTCAGTTTGCAGCTTGCTGGCAGGCTGCTACAAGCCCCAATCCTTGGGATTATGCTTCTCTCTCAAAGCTAGGTAAGTGTTACTCTGCTGCTTCTCTTGGTATCTAATTCATTATTTCTGGATTGAAGATTTTATGCTTTTGTCTCAATACCTGTCAAAGGCATTTCCTTCTTCAAAGCCACCATCCTCTCTTCTCCAATCAATCACTTTCATTCATTACCTAATCAATCAACAAATAAACATTGATCACTTTCCTGGGGAGGCAGTGGTAGAAGTCCTACTGGTGAGAATAAAAGTAATCTACTTGAATATAAAATGCTGTATCAACTATAAAAACCCCCATTTGCCCAGACTCTCTAGGGTTCAGAGGCCTGCCTAAATAAAAATTGTTTTTCTGGGGATGGTACTGACACGAGTCAGAGTTTATAGCCCACTCATGGCTTCAGAAACTTATTGTTAGTACCTGAAGGGAAGGTGACCACTTAAAAGAAATGCTCCGCTTCAAAGACCCAGAGGGTCTTTCTAATGCTATCTTTCCAACAGCTTGTGGTGCCATGGTTAGGTTTTGATTGATTACTCACTTACCTAATTCTCACATGGCGACTCTGCTAACACTGAGAATACTTTTAAATCATCAATTTCTTCCACAGTTCTTGGGACAGGCCCCTACAGGCTGCTCCCAAACAGTCTGAAGACTTGTACGAACGGACTTGTAGGTCTGTTCGAAATGCTCTTGCTGGAATATCTGTAAGCCATGCAGCAGGGAAAATGTCCTCAGGTGGGAATAGTGGCAGGCTTCTCCTATCCAATTTGTTGAGCATTCTCCATCACTATTCAGTTACAGAAAACTATTTGTAGGACACATTTTAAATCTCAGTTCTACAAATATTACTCTAAATCAGGGCATATGTCTCGGTAATTTCCTCCTATTTTATGTGAACACTATAGTAAGATTATCTGTGGTCCACAAGTAATTTATCATATTTCTTACCACTCAGCCGTCTCCCTCAAAGTCAGAAGAAGGTCTGGGAGACAAAGAATATACACATTCAACAGCTGCTCTCTGGGTTGTTGGTATGGTAACATGCATCTCTCCTTGATCACCCTTTTCTACTTTTGACTTTCAAGATCATTTGTCTAACATATGACAGGCCTACCCTAAATCCCAAATTTGAATAAGCTTGGAGCCTTCAAAATACATTAATTCCCAAATTTGCCAACACCCTTTAAAGTTTCCAAATTAGATAACAGCTTTGTATTAAGTCTATCCACTAAATTGCGTTGCCATACAGTGGAAAAAATTACAAAATAAGACCTGAGATTTGAACCTGCTTAGGTCAACACAGCTTACGTATTAAATGTGCCCATGTACAACTGGGCCTATCCAGAATAATTTGCTCCAGTGCCTTCATTCTTTGTCCTGTCAGGTTGCCCCAGGGCTTAAACTGCTTGCATCAACTCCAGCTACACTCCCTCCCTTGAGGTCCACAGCAGTTGCCAAACTCAGGGAACAACTGTAAGCACAAGCATGCCTCCGTGCTGCCTACGGGGAGATCATTCACAACGCTTCAAGTATAGCAGCTCCTTTGGAGCATCTCAAGCTCCAAAGGACAGCCATGAGCTTCTACTCATTTCTTTTCAGTTGTCCAAATTGCTTCCAAGGCAGCTGTGTTTAGATACGGAGAATATCCAGAATAGGTGGGGCTTCTAAAAACAGCAGTTTCCAGCTTCTCCTTGCTCCATACCAGCTGTGCTAGGTAGTAGGAGCATGTCCCATCTGAGGGACTCGCTGGGGTGTAGACAGATGCGAGAGCACAGTCCCCGTTTGCAGAGGCACTGACAGGGGAAGAGGCTTGCTGGGCAGACACTCCAAATTTGGATAGAGTTGGAAATACAATCAGAAATAATGACTCTCTGTCTCATGGGTTAACAGCCAGACAGCACACTTGGGTAAGTAAAAAATACCCACAGTAAACCTTGACGGTAGCAATGTCTGTCCAGTGAGGTGATAGAAATCCATTCAAGCGATTTGCTCTGCCTTCTAGTGGTGATCAACCCAAAGATTCAGCAGGAGATCTGCAGAGATTTTCTGAAGTCAGTATGCTTTACAATTTCAAAGAAGCGTTCCCTTTTACAGGTTACTGTGAGACAGGCAGATCAATCAGACCTTTCCGTGTTATGAGAGGATGCACCTTGCTCTCCATCGTCCCAAAACAAAAGCAAACAATAGTGGCTCAGAGAGGGCAAACAGTTGGGCAGCTCTCACAGACAAAGCCAAGAATGCCAACCCAGTCCCGCTTTCGACTTTCCAGTTTCAAATACCTTCCAGTTGCCCCATTTCTTTAAGCGAGCCAGAGCAGGTACCAACCGTGTCTAGTTGCGCAAAAAGGCAAGAACCTCTCTGCAGAAGATCTAACATGCCAAATTTCTCCCCCACTTATACAAAGTCTTCCTTTGCCTGTCCCCTTCTTGATGGGGCCCTTGGTTTTTTCTGCTTGATACATTTTCCCGTGCACTGCCTGATCACTGGCTCTTCAGGGCACAGCACACATCAACTGCATTTCCTTTTCCAGTTTCTATTTTATTGTTTGTAGCTGATCCCATTGCTCCGAAGTTAGCACACATGAAGATATAAAGTCAGAGCCTGAGAAAAAGCACGCACGTTAATGCAGTGAAACAGCCCAAAATACAACCAGATGTTGCAACCCTTTGGAGTGTTCCCTTTCCGGCTCCGTTCAGTGTTCACTTAAACAGCTTCTGTAACTTGCAAACATTACTCAAAGTTTTCTGTTTTCTACACGGAACACTCCTCAGGGCTAGGATCTCCTGTCCCCACCTATTTGCAGTGTTTTGTCCTCTCTCTCCAGAGTTACATCAGAAATGGTAAAAATGAGCAGCTTCCACATCAGGGTGTTTGCAGTGCGACAGAAAGCTGTGCATTCCCGGGAGCCGTCTGCTCATTTCCCCTCTCCTTACCTTGTTCACATCCTCAAATTCAAACCATGAGCAGGCAAAATGCAAGAGGGTGCTTCGCTCCCCTCCGAGACTGTGCAGAGGAGGCTGTCTGCACTTTAGCAGTTGTTGAATACAAATACTTTCCTTGGGTGAAGTGGCTCCTCCCCAATCCTTCAATTTGACAATGATGTCCTAAGTGCAGCAAAGTTGTTATGCGTCTCTCACCTAAGGCACTCAAATTGTATTTCAGTGGGAGAAAGGTGAGCCAGTTTGAAGCAGTTTAGAAGAAAGACGAATAACAGCCCATCCCCAGAACCTGATCTGAGCAGCTTGTGAGTTTGAAGGAGAGCTATGATTATATTTTACCTCATTAACTTTCATTTCCCTGCTTCTCCATACACCCCACAGGCCATGTGAAGTTCTCCGTGGAAAGAAAAGCTGGTTCGGAAGGGGAGGAGGCCATGCCCTCAGGATGCCAAGCTTATTAGAACCTCTTGAGATTGGATCTAGTGCTCGGGTGCTCCAGAGGACCATGCACAGGCCATGAGCAAAGGCCACAGCGGGGCCACCTGCGCCCTTGTGATAGATGGGCTGTTATTCCAATGGATGTTATGGACTTGATGCAGAAACTGTCACGCCAGATTCTCTGGACTGTGCTACGCGCAAAATTAAACTAGATGATCCCTTCTGGCCTTAAAATTTAGCTACAGTAAAATCTTTTCATATTTTCCCTTTTCCCTTAATGTAAGGAATATTTCTTTGCAAAGACTAGCTGATTTTTTTTTTTTTTTTACAGTTCAAGAGAGACAGCTTTTTTTGCTGAGAAAATTCAGAGGTCATTTCTCTTCTCTGAGATTTAATACTTTTTGTTACTTGCTCTTTGAGCCGTGAGAAAAGAAAGTGTCTGTCCTAAAAGCTGCTGTCGCTGACAAGAGCACAGCTATTCTGGGTGCCTTGTGAGAACGGCTGCCAGCTTCTTTTGGGCAGCTGTATCCATTTACAAACCAGAAACCTCTCAGCCTGTGTCTGTTGTCTCCCTCTTTTTGAACCTGGTTCGTCATGAGTGAGGTTTTCAGCAGCCTAAACAATGCTTCCAGTGACATCACACAGATGATCTTAGAGACAGGGATTGGCATCACAGGCTATTCCTCATACCGGAGATGATCAGCAGCAGCAGTGGAAATGCCTGGGAACCTATTTCATAGGTTGATGTTAATGATTTATAGTGTTACCACAGCTGTAGTCTCTCTGGAGCAAACAGTTGAGCCTGTTTTGCTAAAACTTTAAACACCTCAACTTCAGCCAGTTATAATAACAGTCTCCAGTCTCATCCTCCCAAAAGCGAGGGAGTCGGGTCATCCAGTGAAAGGTCAAGTAAAGGCTGACTCTTGAGAAAATGTGGTTATGCTGCGATGCAAAGGTGATTTGACTCACAGCTTTGGCAGGCTGTTAAGGAAACAGCACGCGGATCATAGAAGCCCTGCAGGAAACCTCCCCTAGGCATGCTAGTGACAGGAGCCAGGACTGATGGACAGGCCCTTGCCTCCACCTCTGGGAGTTCAAACACGGTGACGGCCAACAGGAAAGAATCTCGTGATCTCAGTAAGGGAGGCCACCATCTCAAAGGGCTAAGAAAAACAGTGGGATTGAACCACACAATCTCTCTATGTCCCTAACGGCAAAGGGGCCAGAACTTTGCTCTCGTTTCAGATGTGCAAACACAATCCAGCCCAAATACGAGCAAGGGTGTCCACACACTCAGTAGTTTCCCTGGGACCCGGCCGGTTGGCTAGGGAGAAGTGGGAGCCACGTTACACGACATCTATTTTTTTTATGTATTTATTTATTCATTTTATATTGAGGACACACTAATCTTCAAAAATTCATCTTCTCAGAAGCTGCGAAATACGTTTTCCAGTCTTGTTGACCCTTTGGCTTTGTGGAATTGCAGTCTGATATATTATCTGATAATCACATTACATATCTGAACGCTGCCTTTCATCCATCCCCTGGTGCGGGCTGGTTACGAGTCACACGAAATGAATACCGATTGGGCGGCATTTACACGCCATGCATCCTGGCTGGCTACCTACGCACGAGCATGAAGGTCACCCACTGAATTGCTTTGTGCTTTAGTCAATATTGTCCCATGTGCTCCAGCAGCCCTGTTTTCAGAGAGCATTATCTGATTGAAAGCCAAATCTCTGCAACAGAATGCCAGCCAGGAGGCTCACCCAGGTCCCTCCCTTTCTCTATGCCACAACCACTTGTGTTTGATACTAACGACTCTCATCTTTACCAGTAAGAAAACCAGAACGAGAGCTTATTTGAACACTCTACATGAGATCGGTGGAAGCTGAAATGGCAAGGACAGGAGGAGTAAGCGTGGTTTCTAAGGAGTTGGAAAAAAGCTGGGAAAAAGGGTAGCAATAAAAATAGTTTCATGAATATTGATGCAGATCTCTAAAAAATATATTTTTGAGCTTGTGCTCTTTTTGTGGTTGCTTTTCAGACTTAGTCTCATGCCTTACCCTGAAGAAGTCCCAGTGACCCTATTTGACAAATGCTGTAGAATATCTGAAGCAAGCAAGCTCCGTACTTCTACATGTATTTGCAGCTGTAACCCAACCCCAAACCATTTTTGTGCTTACCACAAATGCGTATCTGTTCCATCCAATCAAAAAGACCAGAAATGCCTTAGAAGTACATAAAATTTAAAATTCTCATGGTCAGTGCCATGAAGACATTTCTTTCAGGGAAAAACGGGGGCAGAGAAAGATCCTTGGTTTATGCAGTGTTACTTAGGAGGGCAGGGACAGAAGTAAGCGCAGAACCCAGGACATGAGTGCTAGCATTTCAGTGAAGGACCATCGAGGACCACTTCCAAAACAGCCTTCAATTATTGAGCATGTGAGCAGCTAAGGAGACTGATGAACCCTGCCAAAGATCTGCCCACACACGTCTGCCTGGGCAGCCACGGCTCACCCCTGCGCTTTGGCTAACCTCCCCACGGCACAGCAAAAGCAGTCCTGTTCCAACAACTGCCACTCAGCTTCAGCCCGGCTACAGCCGAGGGACACAAATTACAGAGAGGAAATTTAGCCATCTTCTCTGATTTCCTCTGTGTAGGGGTAAAAAATTGTGAGCCAGAAAACGCAGATGATCGCATAATTGGTTATTGATGAGCGCCAAGGGCAGCAGCAACTGTTTGCACTGAGAGAAAAATCTCTGACGGTGCGTGATGTCAGCATTGATCTGCTTTACCAACAGAAGGAATCATCCTTCCTGCGCTGGGTCAGGCGCTAGAGACAATTACCCAGGAAACACGGAGCGGGCAAGTGGCTGATCTGCCCAACCAAGAGATGCCTGCTGCTTTCCTTGCTGCTGCCATTATATTGCTATGGAGATAATACCTACAATAAACCTGCCTGCTGTGTGCTGTGGGTGGTGGGGCTGCAGCACAGGGCCAAAAGCTTTTCCATCAGATCAAACTCTGCTTATTCAAAAACGAAAAGCACTTCCCTGGAATTTACACTCAGATCCCAGGCAGCTGATGGGGACTGGTGAAGCCCTGGAGAAGCAGGTGCCATCAGGTGCTCCCTGTTTGCAAACCCTGTTCTTTGTGCCTCTCTGGTGAACTTTAACAGCATAAACCGGGGGCTCTCGAACTTGCTCTTCTTTAACTCTTTATCTCCCACTGCTTTGTTATTTCCTCCATCTTTCTAACCCCAAATACCTTGGTTTATCTCTTTTCTCTACTCTGGTTCAGTTCACCTCTGCTTTTCTTCCTCTGCCAATGCATGGGTCTCTTCCTCTCCATGCTTCCCCACCTCCCGTTCTGCATCCTTTTCCTTTGGTTAGCTCCACGTACACCACCCCCTCCGCTTTTTCCTTTCACTCTCTACATCCATGGCTTCCTTCCTCCATGCTCTCTCCCTCTGTCTTTCATCCTCTTTCTTTGCCACCTGCCAATTCCAAGCCTGTCTGTGCTTTCCAGTTCTTTTCTTCCCTGATGCCATTTCAATTATTGGCCGATTCTCTGCTCGCTTTCCTCTCTCTCTCTCTTCCCCCCTCTTCTCTCCCTCAGGGACCCAAGCTTGTCTCTCCCCATTTGTTTCAGGGATGCCATTGCTGTGGGTTTTTAGACGTCTGCAGGTTTGTTTGTTTTTATCATCATACCCCTCTCTTGCTGTTTAGCTGCTTGTCACTTCACTTTCCTCTCTCTGCCTACCCCAGCCAGAGCATCATTATGTCCTCTCTCTGTCTCAGCCCATCATTTCCCACAGAGGCCATTATTATTAACCATGCCGGGAGATGTATGAGCAGCGGTCAGCAGGGTCAGCAGGGCTCTGTTTCAAATTGATGGGAATCAGAAATGGAAGCGGCACAGCAGGCAAGGGGAAGCACCAAGTGGAAAGGCAGCAATGGCACCTCGCGGGCTGGCGCTGCAGAGGGAGAGCTGGCAGCTGAGCCGGAGGGGTTTCCAGCACCCACACCCTGACAGCCGCACCTTAATTAACGTCCCCCATCAAAAAGCCGGCTGCAGCCAGCAAGTGTGAAGGATTTTCAGTGATCCAGACACTGCCTGTTGCACTGTAGATCAAGCCTCATTTTACAGAAACACGTCTCTGTCAGCCTCCTGACATCTCCAAGCCAGACAGAAATTCCTTTCAATTAAAGAACTTGCAGGAGGATCCCATTACTGCGGCAGGTATCTCAAGTGCAAGAAGGGGGTGGAAGGACAGCTGCCAGCACTGAGCGGGGGAAAGGAGGGAAGAGGCTATGAATGTTGGTTCCTGAGGTTGATATGGGCAGAAGAGGCAATTCCCAGTGCAACGTGGTGCTGGGAAGAGGGGGGAGCATCTCTGACAACTGCATTGTGGCGCAGCGGAGATACGGCCTGTGACAACATCCAGAATCGATAGAAATGTTTTGTGTTTGCAGACAGAGGAGGGGATTGCTCTTCCCTGCACTGGGAAAGCGCAGAGGACATTCAGTCGCTGGGAGGCTCAGTCTTCAGGCCTGATCAGCCTTGAGTCCCACAGCAGTGCTTATTTACTGAGCTAAAGAAGCTGGAGCAGGGGGAGCCTCATTCTTGGTTGTCCTCAAGGATGCTCTTTGTGAAACACCAGTAAGCTGGGCTCCTGCTTGTGACAGGCATCATGTAGGGCGGCCTTCTTCCCCTCACGGGCATCTGCTCCAAGTTCTCTGCCAACAACCGCTCTTTCATAGCCCCGAACTTCCAGCTCCTGGCACGAGGAGGGCTCCAGCAACACTCCTGTCCCGAGCCCCACATTTATAGGGCGCATGCTTTGCAGACTGTCACAGCCCTCTAGGGAACAGCATCTCGAGACACTAAATGTTCTTACCTTCTTGCACGACACCTCAGTACAAGCTGCACTCTCTTTCAGATACTGACAGGGAGCTGCATGGTTTTAATAACCCTGCTCTTTCACACTTCTGCAAATCCAGGAATTTAAAGTAAAGTTACCTTTCAAAACGGCCTTCAGAACACTGAAAAATGCATATGGGAAAGGACCGCTTAGAATTGTTCAACCAGCCCTGTCTCTGCTGCCTTTCCCTACAGGCATCATTTAGTTATCGCCTGCATATAAATTAGGCAGGCTTTGAACGGAAGAGCTATTGACAAGGGTAATTCACTCCATTTTCTTTTCCTGACCTGGGGAATTCTGGAGAGGGAAGAGCATATGTTACAAATGGTCAGAAAAAGGACAGTCAAGTAACAGAGGGATTGCTTCGGTATGTGGTTATTTGTCACGTCCTCACCTTCGCTAGGCTGATGTCTAGTAAACAACAGTTAGTAGGTGGTCTGGTCTTCGGGTTTGCAGGCTAGCCAACTAAATGAGTAGCCTTTGCTAACGTTTGTATTTTGATGCTACTTTCATTGCTAAAGTCACTTTCAGAAAAGCTGTTCTGGACAACTTTCCTGAACGAAGCTGTCTCCTTACGAACTTATTTCTAGCACTTCGAAGATGATGCATACCATTTGCCATAGCAATGTGAAGATAGGTGCAAGTGGATTCTGTTTACAACCTTAAATTTGAATTCCCAAGCTAAATTTTGAGAGGTGGAAACAGGGAATTTGCAACATTTCCTCCTAGATTTATTGACACTGTATAACCACTAGATTAAAAAAAGAATTGGCAAAGGGAGAGACAACATATGGGCTAAATGGAGTGATACGGCAAAGATGAGCAAGACAAGTAGGACCACAGTCAGAAGGCAATGTTTGCCACTAGTATATTCATTTTTAGGCTGGAA
Source organism: Steatornis caripensis (assembly GCA_013398225.1). Lineage (NCBI taxonomy): Eukaryota > Metazoa > Chordata > Aves > Caprimulgiformes > Steatornithidae > Steatornis > Steatornis caripensis. The sequence goes on along the minus strand of VZSC01000340.1, from coordinate 136,514 downwards.
ACATGCAACCTCCCTGTTTAGAGGGTTGCATGTACAATTGTACAATTTCCTGCGCCATTTCCAGACACTGACATCCTGGTCATGAAGGCTGTAAACTTTGAGGAAGTCTTGAGGACTTTCTAAACTATATGAAAACAACTTTGATTATATAACTGAGTTCCTCCCCACCCCACCTCCCCACTGTCATCAAAGTCACTCTTGTCAAGAGCAACTGATTAAAATGCAGTTGAGGCTTATAGACCAAATTATAAGATGAGAAATTGCTGGAAAATAGTTCCACACGTGAAACTCAGCTCAGCTTTTGACTCATTCTCTCCTCCAAGCTCTGTAATACATAGTTTCCTGAAAAACTGCTCCCTGAACACAAATTAAAGACTCTGAAGCATCTGGACTAATTTTTTTTTCTGCAGGGAAGTGTTTCAAGTGAGAAAGCTTAATCCTTGAGCGATCTGAGTCCTGATACACATACCCGTAGTGTCAAGTTCACAGATAATGGCAACCACAACCCTATTATATTTTAGCATAAGCTAGGCCAATAATATGAGAAGTCTTAGACAATTTATTCATCATTTTGGGAGAATTTTAAATGCAGACATTTTTTAAATGCCTACAAGCTACTGTGTGGGCAAGGAACTTCATAGTGGTCACAGTGTTTTCTGGAAGAGAGCTGCAATAATGAAATACTTCTGCACCCCCATAACGAGAACTTGTGAAAAGCATTCACCCTTACAGAGAAGAATGTTTTCCAGTACAGCTGGGGATTTAAGCCAACAACTATGTGCAAATTACAAGAATTCATGACAAAAGTTAGAAAAACATCTAAGGAGTGAAATCAATCCATTTTCACAAGCTGTCCTCAGTTCAATACCTCAAGAGCGGTCTGAAACTTTTCAGGATGCTTATAACTCGGTTTAAGTTAACAGAAGTAGTTTTTCAGATGGATCGAGTTTGGCTGAGTAGCCTAGATTTGGAGGCACTGGTAGGTGCCAAGAGGTCTGTTACAACTTCATCTCTGTGAAGAGTGCAGTCTGTTCAAAAGGCAGAGATACCTGGCTTTCCATTCAAGACACGGTGTGTTTTATTTTGACTACAGCAGCCACAGGACTGTGGCAAATGAGCTGACTAGATGGCTCACACAGTCTCATGTACATATGCAGATGACATTACTTGTCTTCTGTGATATGAATAATGCCATAAATGACACACAAATGGAGTATTTTCTTAAAAGTGACTAATGCATTAAACGACACGCTCTGGTATCAAGGAATGTCCAATCATTTTTAAAAGGCATTTGATTTACAAGTAAATCAAGTTCCTGAAAGATACTCAACGTCAGCTGTCACATGAGATAGGAAGGAGAGCTGAGACAGACAGATACATGAGGGAGATGAACGGTCAGCGGAGTTTCGGGTAGGAACTGCTAGTACATTACATATTAGGTACAGGAATAACAGAATGTAAATACCGGCATATCCCCTGTGACCGCTTAGTTTGAAGAAAAGAAACAAGGACTTGGGTTCAGCGAGTCAGCTAGCGCTCACCTAGAGAGAAGTGCAGCAACCCAAGGAGAGCAGAGGGCCCCAGAGTCTGTGCATAACTCAGCACCCCTATTACTCCTTCTAAGGAGGTTATAAAACTCTTTGAGGGCTGGGGAGGCACCAAAGAGTGACAGAACTAAAAAGAAAGTAAAATGAATAAATAAATAATCTATTTATGCTGAAAGTCTCTGCAAACTGGGAACATTAAAGCTTTAGGAAGTCCAGGTTGACTGAGCTGTGCTGGAGAACCACCATGCATGTATTCTGCTCTGTGCCTCGTGCTATTCCAGCCTTTCAAGGGGAGAACAACATTTGAGGGGTGCCCCAAAGCATCAGTGAGGGGTACTGGCCCAGCTCGGAGGCAGGACTGGGAGAGCAGGAAGGGTGCAAACCACTGGTCTCATCCTCAGAGTTGCCCAACAACAGCAAAGCGAGCTGCCATCAAGGCAAAAGGCTTCCCATTTCTCACCAGCAGAACTTCACAACCCTTTCCCCCAACACCCTGACAACACCCTAAGCTCAAAGATGCGTACCAGCTGTGGAACTCTTTATTCAACCCTCTCGCCCATCTGCAGAGAGTTTCATGGGTACTCAGCACCCCGTGCCCTTTTGCACACAGTGCCCAAAAGCCAGTGACAGAAGACCTGACACTTCATTTTTGCAATCGACCTTTGTTAAACTGCCTCCTAGAAAGCCCCAATCCGTAGCATGGAGAGTGGCCCTCTGGAACAGCTGAGGGCTTCCTAGGAGGAGAAAATGTACCTGTGCCCATGCCTGTGGCTCTGCCTGAGCTTGACACTCTGAGGACATAAACACTTCCCTCCCAGATAAGGCGGGAGTGCCAGATGTGCCAGAGAGAGCAAGGAAAGTCATGCGCTGGACCTCACCTTAGCAAACAGGAGGAAGAGACAGGCAGAGCTGAGTTTGCTTGGCACTGGTAGCATCTCAAGGCCTCCCACCGCAGTTTCCTGCTGAAAACTCCCCACTCCTTAGCTTTGACCCCCCCAGTCTGCTAAATTTGCCAATGTGGCACTGCTTTAATGCTCACCGATTTGCTGCAGCTGCCCCTGCCCGGTGTAACCTCCCTTGCCCACCCACGCTGCCGTACGCTGCTCTGCTGCAGCTTCAGTAGAGCTGGCTGTGCTCTCCCTCTTGACAGGACCCAACGTGTTCATGCCTCACTGCTCCACGCAGCTGAATGGGTCAGATGTATCCCATGGCACATCACCAAGAAAAGATGACTTCCCTCTTGAGTACAAGACCAAGTGAGGGCTGGCAGGGAGTCAAAGCCTCCCTGACACAGGAGAAACACAATCTTAACGTGGCGAGGGGGACTTGGGACACTCGATCTCCAGCTCATCTATCAGCCTAGTGACTGGAGAAACACCCTCACTTCCAAACACATTCATGATTCCCAGACTGTCAGGAGAAAACCAGACAAGGGGCAATCCTTGGTTGCTTTTAAAATATTTCTACATTGATTCCTCCTTGAGATACAAAGCAGTGAGTGAGATGAAATCTCCTCTTACTCAAGCCTTATTTTTCATAATTATGCATCTTTAGTGTTTCATAACGACCAATTTAATCACTTTTGCCGTTTAGAGGGCTATAACAGCCAATCATGGTAATGGGCTTGGTATTTGGTAGGAACCATTTAACGCCCAAGAGCCCTTGTTCTGAGCCACTTGATGCCACTTAAGTTTGACAGACAGACTCTCATTAGCACAAGTTGCAAAACCTCTCAGATGAAGCTCATTTCTTTTAAACAAACTCTGCTCAGTGATCTCCAAAGTCTCTGAGTGAGGAAATTTTTAGCTCACTTCAGATCCATGAAGGTCTGTGGAAATTAATCAACATATTTTGCCGTGCTGGGGGGCGTTCTATGAAATTCTCTGCCTTTCCTCCTCATAGTCGTTCTCTCGTACTTTGCACGTAAGCTCTGTTCCCCATGGCCAGCCACTGCCTGTCTCCTGGAGGGCTACCTGGGGTTATGTGACCTTTCTTTTTCACACGTAACCCTCTTGATGAGCTTCTGCTCCACGCTGACCAGCCTGCACCTGCCCCTAAGGGACAGATCTCACAACACAATTGTTTCTTGCTGGGGACAACTGAATACGTATTTGGAAACCTTTAAAAATATCGCCAGATCTCTGGCTGCTGGTAAAACTGCTGCCCTTGCCTCTGCCATTCCTGCTACACCACCCATTCTTCGGATGGCGATCCACAATGCAAAAAATAAAGCTCAGGGCATCTGAATTGCTTTATAAGCTCTCAAACACGCATGCAAGTCTGCACCCCAGCTCACATGATGCCCAACAGATTTGACGACACTCATAGTCCAACCATGCTGAATAGTTGCTTCAAATGCACCAAAGGAGGCAGGCCTCCCTACGTAGCTGCAAGGACGAGCAGTGGGATAGCAGGGAGTGCTGCAAGTTGTGTTTGCCAGACACATGGACGGAGGCTTGTGAGAAACCTAAGACTGCTGCAGTAAGGGTATGCAGGTAAGGGCAGAGGTTTTTACTCAAGGACTTCCACAGCATGTGGGATGGCTTCCCCTCAAAGGACTTAGTGTTCAATGGGCAGGCTAATGACTCAGTATTACTATCAAGGAAGGATGTCAGATCTGCAACGTGTAGTTTAAACCCATTGAATCTGTTCACTTCTGCAATGTTCCCCAAGAACAGATTTGCCCTTTACATTATCTCTCTTCCCCATTATATCACAATCATTCTACATGCAATGAGACTGAAAGTTGTAAATGTAGGAGTGCTAAAAGGAAAATACGTTAATATGCGAACAGTTAGCTCCTGGGTGACAGAAGAAAGGCATATTTTGAGGCACAGTCTGATGGGACAGAGTAACATCTCACCCTGTGAAAAGTCTGAATGCTTCAGCAAGGCAACTAGGCAAAAACCACAGTATGTCGAGCTAAAGGAGTCAAAATCAGTCTTTAGAAAGGAAAAGCCCATATTCAACGCTACTTGCAGTTAATTTCAACATCTCCCATGCCTATTGCTTTCTGACACATGAAATGGTGACCTGAAAGAATGGTTGGTGGGTTGCCCTGTACCTAAACAGTCTAAATGGACCCTGTGCCCAAACCACTATGTTTTGTTCAAGTGCAAGTAATGCAGTATTCTCAGTGCCATAATTAAAATGGACTCTGTGTTTCACCAGGCACACACAGACAAAACCACAACATTACAAGACACTGTGTGCACCTGTCCAAAGCTGAAGAGAGCATTAACCAATGTTATGATATATTACTTGAGAAATAGCCTGATGCCCCTTAATTAGAGGCTGCCTGCTAAGGTACACTCAGCAGGAGAAGAGTTAAGGTTGCATTTGTAACCTTACATCTCACCTTACCTGGCTTGTGAGTGCTTAACCGTGCAACTTTAATGTGTTCTTATCAGAGCATTTTTATTGAGCCATTATTAACATCAGTTAGACACAATCTAGCATTTCTCAGATCCCCCTCCTCCCCAGCCGTTACCTGAGCCACACATAACACGAGAGTCAAAGGAAGCATTTAACTCAACCTCTGCTGTCGTTCTCCAGACACGCAGTGCCACTGATTCCCTAGCAGCTTCCTTAAACGGGGCTAGAGTTTTCGTTGCTATCTTGCATGCCCTCGGCCAGCCTGCACATTGAAGGAAATCCTCTACTGATAATTAATATGTTCCCCCGACACTGGCTGCTCATTAATCTGTTATTTTACTCCTCTAATTACTTTTGTCTGTTGAAGTTAACAGTCTCCTTCCCTCATCTTCCCTGGTTCTCACACAGGAGATGCTGCAAGACAACTGTGACTTTTCTTTGTCCCCGAGCCCCTTACAGCATGTGCTCTGTGCATGGACTCCAGGACGTATCCTGGCATTTCCCAGGGCACAAGCAGGCCCCTCGCACAGAGTGACTTGCCTCTCCACGTGCCTGTATTTCACCCAAGTTATGGTACATGCAGCTCCAGGCTTCCGAGCTCGGGCTTGCTGAAGGAACATCTAGGGAATGTGGGCTTCCCAGCTCCACCCTTGTCCTCCCCTCGAAAGCTCCCAAGAGCTCCCCTGGAGCTCCCAAGCTCCAACAAGGAATCCTCCTCACAGCAGTCAAGCGGTTGTAGATCTCCCTGCAGGAAACGGGGGCACTTACAATTTCACACTGCAAGGACCATCTATCTATATATGCCCTGACTTCCTTTTACAATAGCAGCATCTACCCAAAGACTAACAGTCAGCACAAATTAACCTTAGGTCTCTTGGGCAGAAGGGGAGACAGAAGCAGGAACCAATTATTTATTTGCTTGGAAGATGCCCAAGTACAGCAGAGATAAATGCAGTAGATACAAGTGAGCATGACAGAGAGAGGCTGGAGTTGCAAAGTTTGGAGCCTGATCTGAGCTTCTGTAGTTCAGGCAATTTCTGAAATTTTGTGTCTTATCCCAATTGACACTAAAAATACGTATTCTCTGTGCCCTTCGTGCACCTGTAGTTTAGGCTGTACAGACAGGCTTTGGACAGCTGTAGAGATTCATACCCCACAGTCAAAGTATTGCAGGTACAGTATGAGTCAGGATACTGTCTTCTCCTCTGCTTTTGTTTTTCATGCTTACTGCTAAGTTTCACAGTTATACCATTAAGGAAATGCAAGCCTTTGAGGTTAGTTCCTAAGGCTGGTAAACATCAAAAAGCTTACCTGTGCAGCAAGATGCATGCACAGACACCAGCATGGTGAACATACAAACGAACACATAGTAAAATGCTCACAAATAATACATATAGCAGTGTGCACCTGCATACTTACGTGGCTTTTACAGATCTGAAAGCTGCACGGCAGGTAAGGATGATGGTAACGACATATGCTGACCGTTACAGTACACATACTAAGATGACCCTGCCAGCAGTTCTCAGCCAGCTACATGCAGTGGGGCAGTGGCCTCCAGTCACCCTTATGAGGAGCCTAGGGACCCCCTGAGAGGCTGCATTGCTCTTCATTCTGCCTACCCCAGACTGCAGCCGGCTCATCTCCCACTGGTGCCTTTCTCGAGCCAGGTCAAGGTGTGGGCTCTGTGGGGTGCCCAGTAAACTGTGCCATGGATATGGTCCTGTCCTCACTCCACAAGCCCTCCAATCTGCCACAGCCTTCAGTCAATATGAAGACAACTGAATCTCTCATGATCAAAGCCTTTCTCAGGCCATCATTACCTGCATTACACTTTTGTTGCTTGCAGCTTGTGCTGATCCTTTGGCAGGCTATGCTCTTCCTTCAAATGGCTCGAGTCACCCAAAACTGGGGTGAACTTCAAAGGCTGCATCAGGCGGCAGCTCTTGCTTCCCTGGATGGGCCTGCACTCACCATCCCCTCCCAGCCTCCCTGCTGCTGCCTGCTTTGCTCTCGTGCCGCAGTAACACTGCGGTGGGCACTCATTGCGAGTTTACGAGAAAGGATGATTTGTTCAGCCAGTGCATGAAAAAATACAGAGTACATGAGAACAGTCACATTTTTCAGGTGCTGTTCGGAAAGAAAAAGTAACTGAAGAAGAAAACCACTTTTGAACACGCACCTCCTAAAAAAAAAAATCCTGAATCATGTTTCAGTCTCTCATGTTTTTCTTCAGCCAGGAAAGGGAGGGATGTTCCGAAGACACATTTCTGAAATGCTCAGAAAGGAGGCTGAGGAAGGAAAAAGAGCACAAGTGCTTGCAGCACCAGGACCTGTCGCAGCTTTGCGTTACCAAAATAGCTCCCTGTCTTCAGCTGGGAGACTCCCGCTTCCACTGCAACTGTATTCAGACCTCGGAGAAAAGCTCCACGCTACAGGAGGCTGAGTGACACCTGGCCTTGCTGTGGTCATCATGGCAAGCAGGTTTGGGATGTCTTGCCACCAAAGCTAGCTTTTTCTTTGCCCGAGGTCTATCTCTGTACAGGAGATTCTTGAAATAATCCTGCTTGTCCCTATACCCCTCCGTTTTCCCTCCCTCCCCCTCTCTCTCTCTTACAGCTGTCACTAGAGCTGGGATATATAAGCCAAGCAGCTTCATCAGTGGGACTGCCATGGGGTGGAGGCAGAGGCAAGAGACAGTCAGACGATTGCTTGGGAGAAGCTAGAAGGGGTGAAGGCATTGGGGCTGTACGGGAAACTCCCTCCAGACACCACTGTCCTGGCAGGACCTGTGCATCGCAGTAGATGCTGTCATCCGTGCTCACCGGGGTCCTTAGACGACAGGAGACAGTGGCTCTGGCTCCAATGCACAGTATGTCAGGCACTGAAGTCAGTGAAGCCATTGAGATCAGTTGAAGTCACGTAACAGCATAATAACAAAAATGGTGAAGTCTCTCTCTTTAAACGAAAAAAATGCAGGGAACTGCTGTAAGCTACTACCTTGACTTTCCCCTTTTATTAGTGTGTCTGTCTCCTACTGTGAAGAGAGAGTGAGAAATATGCTTGCCTAAAGTGAAAGTACTTATAGATTACAGCTGCAAGGGAAAAAAGATGCAGCCTCTCCATTTTCTTCTTAAGGATGGCTTTCTTAAGGATGTTTGAATTGAAAGTATTAAATTTAAAAGGCTATGATTTTTTTCTCTCTTTAATTCAAACTCCCTGTATTTTTACAAGCACATTTAAATTTTCAGATGCGAACTACAGCTGTAAACACGGAGCTGCCAGTGGGGCATATGACCTCCAGATGGCAGAGGAAGTGGGATACGGTCCTAGAATATCAGCCCTTTGCCCCTGTGAACCCAGAGAAGCTCTGCCACCAAACGGGTATCAACAAGCAAAAGACACCCAAAGCAGACTTCTGAGTTCAGATCAGTAGAGGGAGACACGATAACATACACACCGTCAGTGTCTTGCACTCAATAACATTCTCTCAAGACAATTTGTTTTGCTGTAGTTGACTACTTACAGATAGGATACAAGAGTGCTCGACGGCAGGTTTGGAGCACAAGGAAGGCTGGTAGGGAAGCAGAGCGAGACAAACAGCTTCTACTGTGCTAGACAGGGTAGGCAGCAGACCTTTCCTCTTTTCATCCTAGCCGTGACAGAAAAGTCCCTTGATTTCAATGGGTTTATGCTGGTGGGAGCGATGGAGAACTTGGTAAGGTTCATTAACCTGCTGAGATCCTACTTATGGTAGTGTATGGCAATTTGCTTTCCTGTCATCATTAATTATGGAAGATTTTGAATTGTCATCTTCTGGGGTACTCCATTTTCACTCCCACCTCCAGCCTTCTGGGATCCTTCAAGACTGGCTCATGGAAGGAGGGAAGAAAAAGAAGCTAGTTGTTCCTGAATGTCCCTCCTAAACAGGAATATCCCCATTGAGAAGCACTAGCCGTGACGGCAGAGGTAGTGACTGTACAGCACTGCACATACAGCAATATTACAGCATGCAGTGAACTAGAAAAATGCTGCTCTTCTGTACGTGGATGAAAGTTTTCATATGGACACAAACCAGCTCAGCCTTTAAAATGCCATGGAAAAGACTCTAACACTGTGGCCGACTAGAATTGGTACCTATCTGGGCGAAGTAAAAATGGAGGTAACTCTACCAGACCCCAACTTGCTGTAAGGAGCAGCATTTCTATGTGGCAGGAAGGCCACTAACTTGGTACACAACTGCCACATCTTGACAGCAACAGCACAGAAAATCTTGCCAAAGGTGGAGCAGCTGAGCACTGACCAGAAGGCTCCAGATGTTCCCCTCCAACCACTGCTGAAGGCAGCAGGGCAAATCCCCTCCTCACAGCAGCCTTATTTCCCTGTTCCCCAGAAATGCCAAAATACTTGTGAGGCCTTGCTCTCCCTCTCTGCCGTGGTACAGGAGAGATAAATCAAAGCTGTTAAGAAAATGAGTGTTTCAGGCATCAACGGTGTTTGTACTGAAACAGCATCGCAGACCGCAGCAACCGAATGGGGCACTATTCCAATAGGAGGGATCTCTGTGCAGTGTATGTGTCTCTGGACACAGAAGGAAGAAATCAAAGCCCTCCAGTGCGTTGGTGAGTGAGTACGTCCAGGATTTTTAAGTTTATTGTAGGTGAGGAAGGGGGCAGGGGATGGCTCTTGCTTGTGGGCCATGCACTAAGAAGAGGAGACTTTGAAAAAAGTAAAAAATGTCGATCTAGCAGAAGTGGGAAGCAAATAGAAGTTGAAAGAACTTTGGATGCCTTCTGGAGAAGCCCTGAAAAAGTTGAAACTTTGGCTTGTTTCCCAGGCTCTTTGTGAGCCAGCATCCTTTTCTTTTTTTTTTCCCTATAATGTTGGATAAGATGAAGACTAGAACAAAAGAGAAAAAGACATCTCAGAAAGAGTACTAAAACAAACTGTGAGTGTATAAAGAGGCAAAATGAAAGGTCTCTGTGGAAGACGAGACCACATTTTTGCCAGAGAGTATTTTGAGGATGCAAGAAAAGCCAAAAAAGGAGGAAAAAAGAGATGTGGTTAAAAAAAAAAATCAGTTGCCCCCCAACATCCTAAAATGCAGAGTCAAACAAGCATCTTGTAAATCTTAGATTTCCTGGTCAGGCAAAGGCAGTTAGAGGGAGAGAAGGTTGTGACATGAGAAGAGCTGGCACAGTAACACCACAAAAAACCGCCAAACCCAAACAACCCCCCCACACACCAACACCCCCAAACCAACACTCCTCCTTCGCTTCACAACTGTTTTACTGAGGTTTTAAGAGTGCAGCAGGGAGGCGGGCTAAATCCAAATGGTTTAGATAGCCAGAAAATCCCCTTATCACTCATCGCTACCTAGTGCCTACAGGGTTGACTTGTGGTGACTCTGGCTGACGGTTTTCTGTTTGTTATCTTCTTTGGGCATAAACTGGCTTCTTCTGTGCAACACGAAGTTCAGCAACAAGGCTTCAGACTTAGACAGCAATGAGAAGCAAACAAACGTGGGACATAATAATCAAAGTTGCCCATGTGAATAATATGGCCTTCTTAAATCTCATGCCTTCAGAGAGCTTTCTGCTTCCCTCATGTTCAGTGTTCAGCCCTACAGGGAGACTGGCAAGCACCAAAGGAAGATACTTGAGTCAGCGGGGGAGTGAGATAATCTGTCTCTTTCAGTTTAGGTCTCATCCTGATCTCTAGTAACTGAGCTCCAAAGCATGAAGTTTAACATCCTTTTCAATATTTTTGTTGTGAATAACAAGAATATCCAGATTTGTTCACATTATCCTCAGGAACACACAAACTGTTCGAGTCTTGCCAAGTTCTCGTCTTTAAATAACTTTCCATGGCAATGAGTTCTACAGCTGTTTATAAGCATATTATATGTATACCATCTCAATTACACAGAGCATGCAGGCACTCTTCTCTATTCTCTATCCCTTCTAAACTTCCCAGGCTATGGTAAATTCTCTAAGACTCAATAAGAATTTCTGGCACCCCCTAGGGAGAATCAGACTGGTGTATTTGACAAGCCTTCCCATCTCCTTTCATCTTATGCTATGACATGAAACTTGGGTGTTGCAATCAACACTTACCTGCTTTGCTCTAGACTGGTTTTTATGCTGTGATTACAACTGTAATAACTAAGCTCCTTTTTTTCAGCCAAAGTGAGTATCTTTAGACTGTCAGGTGGAATTTGGAAGAATCTGGACTGTTCTCTTCTCTATCAAACGGTCTTGCTGGGCTGAGGCCAGGCAAGTTGGATCAGGAATGAGATACCTGCTGGTTTTATACAGGTTTCACACTCTGTAGCTGCTCTAGGAAAACTGAATTGTTTGCTCCTCACCTGGTTATGCACAACCAGTTAAAGCCTCAGTCGTTCAACCTTGAGCTGAGCCACATAGGCATCATCAATATAGCTTTGTCTCCCTGCTACCACCTCTCAGGCTCCCACCACACATGGGTACCAATCTCATGGCGCTTGCCACAGCACCCACGAGCAAGGCCCTCGGGAAGGTTTCAGCCACCGATGCCTTGTGGGAAAGGAGCAGAAACACTAATGGGACTTCTTCTGTTAGCTTGAGTACAAGCTCTTCAGGACAGGAGCTGCCTTTTTCTTCTGTTTGTCTGCGCAACCAGGACAAAAGGCTTGGCAGCGAGATCTCTGGTAATGCAAAGACCTTGCAACAATTGTCCATGATCCTATTGCTGTTAACCCAGTTCACAAGAGGCCGCTCTTTAGGGCTTCCATTGAGAGCGAGTTTATTTATAAGAATATGAGCATACATGAATCTTTATGTTTCCCAGGAAGCTCTTTTTCAGTCAACCAGGCAACTAGCATAGCTCTGAATAAGATGGAGAGATGAGGAATGATAAATGACAAAGCCTCTGGACTGTGGTCTCTGCAGCTTATGGTTAGGGAGAAGTTGCATTAGTCTGAATAAACATAAGTCAAGAAAGACGCGAAGCAAAACTAAGATCAGCTCAAAAGCAGGCGTCGCCTACCATCTCTAAACTATCTTACGGGATTATTTTCTTGTCTGTGTTAGTTGTTATCTTGGTGCATGGTGCAGGGAAAACAGAGCACCTCCTAACACACCTAGCTATAGATGGGTAGGCTGCCTGTGGCAGCCCACACAGAACGTGTCAGCGTGATGAATGATACATGGCCCTGTGCTGGGACCTTGTCCAGGCTGTGGTGCAACTACTGGAAATTTGATGCGACTGCATTCAGGGAGGAAAAAATAATCTATACCTTGGTGGGCCATGGATCATGTAGGTTATGAGTTAATATTAAGGAGAAGAAAACAACAGGGTAACACCCACTCTTTGTACAAAGTCACAGAGGGGAGATTCTGGGTTTTGTCCCTTCCAAGAGATGAGAGACTATAGCATATCCCCTAGTGAAATATTTCTAACGCTGACAACTGCTAACTCGTATAGCCTGTGTAGGGAATCATCAATACTCATCCCCACTCTAACTGAACAAATCATGGTTTCCAGACAGATCCAGTTCAGAGGGCTGCTACGGTCTTTTCCATGGCTTATCATCACAAACGGAGATGGCAAAAGTCATGGGGCACGGCAGGCTTAATAAACCTGCAGCTGTGTCCTGAATCACAGGAAAGGGATCGGGCTATGAGCTGGGAGGTGCTGGCCTGCTGCTGGAAGCTGCAGGTCGGCGATCCCAGAAAAGAGCTCTGCTGGCTGGAGGAGAAGACCTAATGAAGCTGTTTGTGCTCCCTATTAAACTATCCACAACTAGTTAGACCAGGTTGCTAATGTCCTACAGCATAACAGCCTGTCGGATAAAGAAGAAAAGGGTCTGGCTGGCTCTCTCCACCTGCTCTGTCAAAACCCAATCAGTCAATCATTTGAAGAGGAACGGACGTGGAAAGCAAGGACTTGCATCATTCCAAGGAATGTCATTCCTGCTTCCATTAAATTAAATCTGATCTGTATTGTCATTGGCCATCAGAACCATTAAAGTACTTTTCCTCTTACCTGCCTTCTTCCCAGGTGTCAGAGGTACAGTCAACAATCACAGCCACACTTTAGCTATCTCACAGGGTAAGTTTTTTCCTATGGATTGCTTCAGGGCTTGGGGACTTCATGTGAGAAAAATGCCTAGTTCAACTGCTCACTGAAGGACCAGCAAAGGAAGCAACATAGCATTTAATAAAGCATCTTTTTTAACTTCCCAGATAGGCAGATCAGTGGGCTATGATCACTCCTGAGGCCTAGCAGCATTTAAATGAACTATCACATGCATCCCGGCCTTCTTTGCATAAGCAGCAACTCCGCTTTCCCTTTCATTTCTGTCTTCCACCTCCCAGCCCACAAGAAATAAATAATTTGTGTGGTCCTAACTCAGGTAATTAGCCAACAAACACTACTGACAAAGCCAATAAATGAAAGAAAACAGCAAACAGCAGACAAATTCACTAATGAACTCCTTGAGGAGAGTGCACAAAGAAATTTGCCCCTATCGCCCCCCAATGCTGGTTTAATTTCACAACCTGTCCATTCAAAAACTCCTACACAAGCTCAATAATGCTCGTTCTTCCATTTCTGCAGTCACGAGTTTAACTGTGAAAAAATCCAAGGAGAGAGATATATTTTAGAAACCTTTACAATGATCTAAAATAGCTCCTTGATGCATAGCAGATGTCTTCAAAACCAGCATAAATGGAGCCAAAATGCCTTACAGTTCTCGAAAAGGGAGATTCCAAGATAAGAAGTGTTTCTAACTGCAGCAGCTCTGGAATAGATTTGGAATTTATATTAATTGTCAACCTCAAGGAAAGCATTTAAAAGAAGCCCTTCTGTCCCCCATTTTGGGACAAGTGCCTTATTGGGCTACATGCTGCACAAAGACCTGACGTCTGCCTGAAAGCAGCTCCTCTGTACGCGTACAAGATAACAGATGGGTTGAGATGGGGAAAAATAGAGAGAACAACAAGTAGTGAGACATGGAGGTGACAGACTGAGGACTTCCCGCCCTTCATCCCTGGCTCTAGTTGGTTAGGAAGGGGGTGCTTGGCAGGCTCCACCGCAGAGGGGAGGACTGAGGATGGATTGGAAGGGAGTCAGTGAGATGGCATTGATGGATGCTAACAAGGCAACACCTCTGAGACACAGAGTACAGCAGAAGATGTGTGAAGGGGCACGCTGGAAAACTGCGCAACAGACCCAGGAAAACTGACTCTGGAATCAAAGCGGGGATGGGATTCCCCAGTTCTGTTGCTCACCAGAGGGGACAGCCAGAATGAAGATCTTCTCTGAGGAGCCTTTTTAAGAGGGAGAAAAGAAGTCTGTGTCTGATACAATGGAGTAGGCAGTACAACTGTAAAAAACCACAAAGCACGAACATGCAGCCAAAGTGATGAGTCAGGACAAGAACCTTCTTACTGCTGCTCTGAACAACGCATCTCACGTACCAGGCCTTAGTTTTCATGAAGATTTAAGCTAGCATCCTTGTAACAACCTTAACTTGGACAACGTTAGACTGTGCTCATGGAATAGCTAGGGAGTGTCTTCTACTTGAATACAAGAAATAGTTAGATGGAGGACTGAAAGACCGATGCAGCAGTAAGATGGAAGCCTTAATATGAAGCAAATCTTAAGAGCAGAAATACCAGAGCTAGAAGGTTCTATATACACAATTAAAGCTGAAAAAAAACAGGTCCTATTTCCTTACATATGCAAACAGCACAGTCATGCTTAATACTGAAAATAGCAGGAGAGAAAAGTGACGATACCACAGAGAAGTGGCGTTCCCCTCATCAGCTCTGCTCCTGGCATCACCTCTTCCTGGCAGTCTTTCCTCATCTTCCTTCTTTTGGTATTGCAAGAAATAGGCCAGAAATACAAACTGCATATCTGGCTTTCATATACATGAAAGCTCAACAGGATTTTGGTTTGGCTGAAGGCATGAGACAGGAAATCTGAGTAACCCCAATCTGAACAACAGGCCCCAAATCCAGGGGCTTCTGGATGCAGCCCTTGGATTGAGCTCTGTTCCAATGTGTTGTCTGTCCTACCTTTCTCTCTCCAGCCTTCTTTCTGCAATGCTCTCCCCTTTTCTGGCTGCTGAATTGCAGCAGGTAGGTTGACTGTCTGGAACAAATGCAGAAAGCTTCTACTCTGCCTACGTCAAACCCTCTTTAACCCTTTATGTGTATGGGAATATCACAGAATACCATTCATATGGAACTAATCAAAGCTTTTCCCACGCATTTTAGATGAAAGAATATCTGATGCCAAAAGAAAGCAGGTAAAGAGTTCTTCTCAAAGGACATGATACAGAGGAAGAGAAGCCTACCTCTTGTTCACATCCTACTGACAAATATTTAGGGGGTGAAGGTTTCCTCGCAACCCAAGCTGCTAACCCCATGGAGTCTGACTACTGAAAGGATATTCTCTTTCCAAGCTTGCCACGTCCTCAAGTGTGCAAGGCACAGTTAGATAGCAGAACAAAGCTGGCGAGTTCTCCTTTATTTTGTCTCCACCCTGCTCTTCACTCATCTTGCAGACCAAATACCTTCTTTACTCACCTCACAAGACACAGGAAGACTGTCTGCCAAAGTGGAGAGTAATATGAAATCATCTGTGTCACTGTTTGCCTCTCCCTTTTAAGGCAAATCAGTGGGAAGAAATTCCATGGTTTTCAGAAAGAATCTCTTCTGTGCAATTCTATGAAATTCTTTCCGCTCTCTCTGGCACCAGAAGTGTTTTGCCTCCATCAACATGCTGTGCATCACCAGCAATGGAGACTGGGACGACCAGATGAAGACCAAAGCTAAACAGAATTACAATTATAGGTCCAACTCTGTAGAACATCCACTGAAGTAATTTCGTTTGTTCCCTCGCACAACTTGGTTATCGTGCCTGGGCAATCACACTGCAAAACAAGCTTGCAGTGCATTTAAGATTCTTGCCAATTTTTTACAGCTGTCTGTATCACTACTGCAATTGTCTACTGATGTTGGAAGATAAGGAAAATACTGTACAGTTCACAAATGACCATCACAGACGAGTCCAGTAAGGTCTCTTACCTGTTGGGGTGAGATGCCTCCAGGTGATGACAGGCTCAGGACGCCCATTTGCCATGCAAACCAGGGTCACGTTGCTTCCTTCATTCACGGTGATGTCTGAGGAGATATTGGAGATCTTTGGTGGAACTGTGAAGACAAAATAAAGTTGGACCTTGTTACCAAGACTTCTAGAGGGCAGTCTGTCTGACTCATTAACCTACCCACCTATTAACCAGAGGCAGTCACAGACTCCTCTCACAGGCTGCACTCCTCATCACTACCTGGGTTTCTGAACCTATATCAGAATAATACATACCACTGTTTCAAGGATCTGCAGGTAGAAATGGCCTTTGCTGCAACTGTGATATTTAGTGTTTGGACAGGTTTGGGGGCCTCCATAAAAGAACCTCTAAGAACTTGCCTGACTGCCCCCAGGCTACACAGAAGGAGTCGGCATGCACCAAGCACTGTCCCAGCTAATTTTTACACTCCAAACAGTCCCAGACACAGTTCTACATCCTCCTGCAGGGTGCCAGGTCTCAAGGCACTGACTCAGAAGATGTATTAGCTACTGCCACTTCCCACGGGCAGACAGAACCCATGCTGCTAGCCAGGACCCTGTTATGCTGCTCACGTAACAAAATGCTCACTGGGAATTAAACTGGAGAGCTGTTAAGCTCATTTCTGTTGTGACTGCCGTGATGAGGCGAGAAGCGTGGACACACGCCATGGCTAGTGGCAGTTTGCTGAGGGAAGGCACATCAGCAACAGCGGGAAGATTTCTGCAACATCTTTCAGCCAAGAGGGATCCCCCATGGGCTGCCCGCAGTAGGTAGCTTCTGGCTGACTGCACCTCATATGGCACATCACCAAAAGCATGGTAGGGTCTTTAAAGATCCACAAGACCAGCCACAGTGGGAGCATTCAGTATCCTTAAAGACCTTTCAAGCTAACTGAGTTTGTGTCACGGGACCAAAGTGACCACGCTGGGACCTGAACAGGTATCTGCAGGTGTCCATGTATCGGCCTCCAAGCAGACCAGGGTGCTGCAGTCTCTCCTCTCTCACATCTATGTCTTGCTTCCATGTCTCACCCCCCAGAAGTGGTGAGGGAGTTTGACTAAAAAGGAATCTTCTAATTTTTTTTTTTTTAATATTTTCAGCTTCTGAATTTGTGTGTAGTGAGGAATGAAACAACATCATTTTCTGCTTTGCTTACCACAGAGTAAACAGACAGCAGCCTCCCCTTCCCCCTCCTTGGCAGCGGTGGCTGATGGCCCTTCTGAAGCAAAGCTGCCTACCAGCTAGGTGGGGAAAAGGAAACGGAGCCTGAAGACAGCAACTCACCACTTCCAGCTGTGTTGCTGTATTCATAGGAATATTGTTTACAACCCACACCTCATTAGCCCCTCTCTGTATGCCCCAAACTCATGGACAACACTTCATCGTCTATGACCATGGGACCCCCTTGGAGGAACAGGGGCTCCTGAGCAGGAGTAGAACCTGTTGAACAAAGTGAGGCAGACATGTCTTTGGCGACAGGCTCACTCACCTACGCAAGGAGGGATTTAAGCTAGGCATGTTGGGGAAGGATTGCTGTCATCTGGGGAGAAGTGACAGCACGGAGGGCAGTGAGGAAGCATTTGGGGGTCAACACAACAGGGAAGGCTTTTGCACTCCCCTTCTGCAAGCAGGACAGCTAGGGGCCCATCTCAAATGCCTGTGCACCAATGCAAGTATCACAGTGAAAAAACAGGACAAATTAGATGCTCATGCAGATTCGCAGCGCTATAAACCCATTGGAATGCCAGAGCCGTAGTGGGACAGCTCTCAGGACTGGCATTGTTGTGCAGGATGGATACAGGCTTTTCAAGAAAGGTAGGCTGGAAAGGCGAGGAGATAAGGTGCACTCTCTGCAAAGATGTGGCTGGAGTGCACCCATTCTGGGCGGTGAAGTAGCTGGAAGCTTAGACATAAGCATCAGAGGATATCACAGCGTCACCGCTGTTGTTGGTGTCTGCTACCAACCATTCGATTAAGAAGAGGCAGCAGACAAAGACTGCTTTAGACCCATAGAAGAAGCCTCACAATCACAGTCCCTAGTGAGGGACTTTAACCACTCTGATATTTGCTGGAAGGGTCAAAGTGCTGGGCTGAAGCAGTCCAGGAGATGTGGGGGTCCAACGGGTTCAGCATGAATTAGCAGTATGCCCTTGCAGCAAAGACCAAGCATCCTGGGTTGTGTTAGCAAGACTGTAGCCCCACAAGTGGAGGGAAGAGATTATATCCCTTTATATGGTGCTTGTTAGACAGCATCTGAAGCACTACGTCATTTTTGAGCTCACCAGTACAAGCTAGCCATTGACATACTGGAGCAAGTCCACTGGAGGGCTGGGGAGAGGGCTATAGCACTTGACGTACAAGGAGAACCTGAGAGCTGTGTCTGTTCAGCCTGAAGAGGAGAAAGTCGAGGGGAGATCTTGTTGCTGTCTACAAATAGCTAGCGCGAAGGTGCAGAGAAGACAGAGGCAGGCTTTTCTCAGAGGTGCATAGTGAACAGTGAAAAGCAGCACGCAAGATGATGAAAATCCTGACTCAAAATGAGGAAAAAGCTTTTATTTCAGGGAGGTCAAAGATAGGAACGGGTTCCCCAGAGAGGTAGTGGAAACTCCATGCCTGGAGATAATGCAAAACTCGCCCAGATGAGGCCCTCTGCAGCCTGCTTTAACTGGCACCAGGAAGGAAGGAGAAGGGACCTTGGAAGCTGGTTTGCTGCTCAAGAGCTAGCTCACGGTGAAGCAATCAAAGCAAGGCACGTTGCGGGAATGGCTGACTGCACCAAGGTCCCCTTCCCTGGAGAGTAGGAATTTAAGAGCAGGGACACTTCCCTAGCAGTACAATAGCGGGTAAAGCAAAGTATGGTAGAAAACCAACCCCTGCCCCTCAAAACATAATCCCCTGACAAACACAAGCCCTGCTACATTTTACATCGGTGATTCACAGCGAGCCATCGGCAGTGTGTCTGAGCACATAGGAAGAGGTAGGAGGCAACAGAACAAAACAAAATAGACACTGCAAGAGAACGCCGATGTTGTCAAATAATTTGATCCCACCATATCGAGGGGTACATGAGAGTTTCACTGACTGTAGATCCATTATGTGCCTCCTCCCCCTTTATCATTAACCCATTCTTCAGAGCAAATGCCCGGCAGTACAAAAGAATACTCACACGGTGGTCTCAGAAAGTGAGCAAATACTTTTGCCAACCAATACCCCAAGACTGCATAAAGGGCAGCAGAAAGGAAATAGGCCAGCTGGGAAATTAAATACCCTGCGTCCGCCAAAAGAAGCTTGTGGCTTCATGTTTCATGGCACAGCAAAGCAGAGGGGCAGCTTGCAGCATCATGCTGAGATCTGGCACAGCACTGAGTCGGCAGGACTCAGAAACACTTTCTCCTTGTCCTTTCTGTCCCATTGGATGAGGGGAGTCCCCTGTCTCACGGCTCAGGACAGACAGACCCATCGCTCCAGCCAGCAGAGCTGTAGGATGGGAGAGCCCTGCAAGTTCTGGCGCAGAAATCCAAACTGTTGCTCTTACTACAGGGAACAAAGCAACTCGGAGGGCCACCTCAGTCTTGTAGCAGCACAGCTACCTGTAGTGCATGCTGTGCTTCATATCAGAGACCAACACGCACTGGAGAGGACAGAGGCTCCCGTTTTTGCAAGAGTTGTGTCCTAGCTGTTTTGTCAGGGGGCACAAGGACGGTAAGCAGACCCCAGGAGCAGAACCATTGGCTAGACCACTTTTTGGGAGTTTTATCTGAACCTCAAGGGTTTAACACCTGCATCAAGAAAAAAAGCCACGCAACAAACCAAAGAGGACTAAGCTCAAGCAGGACTAGCAGATGGAGATGTAGGCCAGTCCGAGGTCCTAGCAGAACAGTGTGATGACAGCCAAAACAGCCGAGAAGAGAGCAGCGAAAGCTACCACGCGGCACCACCAGCAGCAGAGCTGCAGTTAGAACACGCGTACCCTGCCACTCTCCAAGGGCGTCAAGTCATTTTAGTTCGCAGAGGATCAAGTAAACTCAGCAAATACAAACAGATCTGATCATGCAGACCAAATGCCCAAGAGGAGGAGGATGTGTCCAGATGGTCATATCTGGCTTGCCACTTTTTCAGATGAGGGAGAAAAGGGCATTCAAGGCTGAAATCCTCTTAGGAGTATAATGGCTGGTTCCTTTCAGCTGCCGCGTTGCTCAGAGGGCAAGGAAAGGCTGAGAGGCGGAATAGGGCAGGAAATAATTTCCCTGTAAATTTAAAACCTAGTTTGGTTTCATCTCCTTAGAATCCAAAGCCAGCTAGCATTAAAAATGACTGGATCTTAGTGGACAGTAATTTCACTCAGATAAAAAGTCAGAGACTTTTAATTTTCAGGGTGTCAAGCCAGCGTGTTAAAATGCCAAGACTGTCAGCACCAGCAACAGTTAGCATTGCCTCCTTGGCACTTGTCATTACTTTGCACACACCTTTTTAGGACAGTCTTAAAAGGAGAAGCTTTGACCTTATTATTTTTTCCCACGTGTGGGTTGTGTTATGTTTTCACAGTTCCCAGACTGTTGGAAGGATTGCTGAGAACAAAACCTCCTTGGACCAGAATCTTCTGGATGTCACAGCCTCCTTTTGCCCGGCCATCTCTTATTGACCCTCAACTGGAAAAATCCGTGTGTGGCCTCTCTGAATCATTAGCACAAGCAAAACCACAGCCTGCAGACCCAGAGCAGGGGAAGCAGTACAGTTAAACAGTGCTTTCAGGCGTTTTCATGCTCAGTCTAACAACTCGTTGCTGCTCCAGGGGACACTAGGCTGCTGCTGGACACTTCTGGCTCCAGGGACCATGGGAAAGCACTGACAGGCTGTCTGGTACTGTTGAAAAGGATAAATTCACCAGATTCTTTTCCTCCCCTTCAGCCTAAATGTAATATGAGGTATACATTACCCTGTGCTTTGGATCCCCCTGGATGGGGTGAGGAGCAGAGACTGACACGAAAGGAAGCACAGCATGTATGTACCTCACTGCACCATCCCCGGAGAGATAGGATGCCCTGCCCATGCCAGTGACAGATTCTGGAGAGCTGGAAATGAGCTCTGAGAGTAATGGCTTGAAACTCACATATTTGTTTCACATCTACAGGAGAAGCCTGATGCCAGCTCAGCATCTCACCTTCCACTGATGGTAAATAACAATGCTCAAACTCACCAGCAGCCATTCTTCTTGAGAAGCGCACACTGAAAGTGCAAGTGGCCTGCAAGGCAGGAGCAGGACAAGGGCAGAGATGCTGTAGGGCACCCTGGGCTGGGAGAGCTGCGGGCGCTACAGGGCAGGAGGGGTGAAAACGCAAAATTGGTGTGGGAATTCATGTCCCAGGCAAGGCCCAGTGACAGAGCAAGGTAAGACAGGGTTGCACAGAACCTGCTTGCACCAAGCCCATTCTACTTAATTGCCGTCAATCCTTCACTTTCATGACAACTGCAACTCACATTAATTTAAATAATAAGAAAGACTGAGACATGAAAAATAGAGCACAGTCTCCCAGCGCAATCACTGTTGCTCTCAAGATGAAAGCAAGTGATTTGTTTCCACAAAACATTACCGTGTCTCAAAAACACCCGCTAAAGCAGTTATTACAAACCAGGGGCCGCATACAGGAGGCAGCAAGGAAACCACAGACAAGAGAACATGCAAACATCTGCTGTTGTTATCCTTGCCTTTTACGACGACAACGCTTCAGAGATCAAAACTCCTCCTGAGATACTATCTGGGATCATGTAGGTGGGCTGGATCAGCTTTATCATTCAAGGCTACGGAAGTAGGCAAAGAGTTGGTGCTGCCCGCCGAACCTGCTAGTAAATGAATCAGCCCAGTGGTTAAGAGTTCACACCCAGGAGGCCAGGTCCTGAGTACCCTTCCAGGAGTGCAACGGGGGATGGAACAAGAGAGCATCAAGGCCACCCTTGCTGAAGGGTATGACTAGCAACGTTTCTAGAGGCCTTTTCCTAACTTAGTTTATATTGGAACTGGTCATGCCACAACTCACAAGCAGTTAAAATACCTGTGTTTTGTCCAGACCATCTAGACACAGCACAGGCACAAAGTGGCAGGAACGTGAACCACTGCTTAACATGAGTGGCACCTATATGCAACGGGTACTTACAGGCATGGGGCAGCGGTTTCTGGCTCCTGCGTTTGTTGTCCTCTGCAGACCTCAGCGCAGGAGGAAGGTGGGTTTGTGAGACAAGGGCAGGGAGCATGGGACTAGGAACTCAAATCGGGCATGGCAAGATGAAAAATACAAAGAGAGGGTTATGGAGAACTAGCTGGAAGACAGCACTGAGCCCTGTAAACACACTCACACAAAGTTGACAGTCAAATGGTCTGACTGCTCCCTTTCGGCAAGGAGAGCTTTGCATAAGAGCCATATATGCAGTCTTATACTGTGGGGCAGCTACTCCTCAATCTAAAACTCCAAGACTGCTTAACAGCTAGGTATCTTGTCAGTAAATCACAAAATACATAAAAAAAAAAATAGAGCTCTTGTTCTTACTTTACAGACCTAAGACACAGCAAAACCTATTTAATCCCTTCAAGACACAGAAGCAAATAGTACTGGAAATAAGAAAGCTCATAAGCTCCATTTAAACGCTCTAACTGCTTGTCCCAAGAAGGGCACCTTGGATACAAATGGAGAAAGTCACCACAACCCCTTCCATATATCCTCATTAGTTAGTTCCTTCCTCCAGCCTATTTACCTTCCTCTCTATCGGCAAGTAAGACCCCCATCTGTTGGAGGAAATTAGGACTCCCACCCACTAATCCACAGGAGCCCCTGGCTTTCAGGGCAAAAAGAAAACACCAGGACTTCTCTCCAAAGTCAAAGGAACTTTGAAGCCACTAAAGCCCTCCGCAGGTGCCTATCAATTAGCCTCGAGAGTTTTCATTTCCTTGTCCCCAGCTCCCAATTAACAGCACTTTGCAACAAACACAAAGACGCTAATAAGCCCCAATGCAGAGGTAGGGGGGATGCTGACCATCATATGGCCCTTGAATGCTTTAGAGCTGCCACCTTGCTCACCACAATTAGGGGTCCTTTCCTGGGGCAATTAATTGACAGCAAATTGGCCTCATTAGTCATTGTTTAGTTAGAGTGTTTAGTGGGGAGAGAGGGCTTGAAGAAGGGGCTGAGCTGTTAAACACAACTAAATGGTTTAATTTCCCTCTTATGTGTGCAGCAGGCTAATCACAGCTCTTTACAGCCGTAACAAGAAACAGCTTGTTGCTGCTTAGGTCTGCAAAGAGAGCAAGCTGAGGGCTGGAAAGTAAAATCCAGATACCCTTTGGGATGAGGCACGCTAATGTTTCTGCAGCACTTTGCCGACGAAATGTGACATGAGACCCAAGATGTGTTTTTTACGGTCTGATTCATGCCGCAGCCTCAGCCAGAAGGAGATGAAGCTGTCACCAGGGCGGGAGGGCAGCCAGTGAAGTTGTTGAACTTCATTAAAGGGAGTGGACTCTGAAACATCCTTCTGACCTTCTGCTCTGCTGGGCTTGTTTCACTCTGCTAGTGCCTCTCTTGGCATTAAAGTTTCTGGTGAAGTAGACACAAATGTCGAAGGTTTGGTTCTGATTTTTAATCCCCTGGGAACCAAAACCTCTCAAAATACACTACAGTGTTTTTACAAAGTGTAAAAATTGCTTCTTTCTGTTGTCTGAAAGGGAGTGCCTCGCCACATCTGTCCTTGGTGGCCTTTAGGGAAGGGCCTATCCCAGCCAGAGCATGGAAATCACTTAAGAGATCTGCAGTTCCCAACCTGCGTGTGCCCCTACACCGCTCTGCCCCAGCGTGGCAGATCTCCATCCCAGCATCACTGCTGTTGCCAAGAGAGGCCGGGCCAAAGAAGGCACGGCGAGCACTAGCATCATGGCGAGCTTCCCCCATCGTGCAGCTGAGTCTCGCTCCCTGAGACGCCATGCAGGAAATTGTTTAAATCCACATGGGGACCGCGCACATTGCACTGACTGGGAGCAGAGAAGCAGACAGGATGCTGTAAATCAAAGCCATGTGGAAAGCCCTCTGAGTTTGCCGAGCCGGCTAGCGTGTCAGAGCTCACTGCATTTGAGAGTAAGAGCTGACAAGCCAAACCATTTTGCCCAAAGGAAGGCACTGCCTATTCCAATATACAGTTAAGTGTCTGGACTATTTTTCCACATAAAATTGCATGGGAAACACTTCCAATACATTGTTTCTTAGCAGAGAGCAGCATGGAGTGTAAACCTGTTAGCCTGTTCCATTCATGAGCTGTTGGAAAAGTCAGCCCAGAACTGCGCTTAATAGCTTATACACATTCCCACTGATTTGTTTTTTTTTTTTTAAACTTTTCTCCATGAAATTGTCAGGAGAGAAATTACTTCACTTCCTAACTGAGAGAGAAACAGCGAGAAAAAAGTAGCTTAAGTCTCAAGCCAACCTTGTTTTTCAGCGCATGGATGTGATGTTGTGGGACAGGGATAAAAGCAGCGTCACTCCTGCTCCTATCCAGCTTTAAACGCGGACCCGTGCCTTTTACACTAAAGCAGTCCCAGCTCCAAGCCTGAGCCCCAGCCTTGGCCCGATGCTGATAGCGTTTCACCCATACCTGGCTTGTTGGTGTCCCCCCACCAAGCACGAGGTCACAAACTCGTTTGTGGATCCTGATGCAACCCAGGGAGCAGGTTCTCAGTTACATGCCTAACACGTAAATGAAAGCACAAAGCACAAGCCATGTGCATACCTGATATTCCCTTATCACCAGATTTGAACGTCTGATGAGGTTCAAATACGAAGTATTGGTTCCTTGCTACAGAGCTTCTTTTTCTTTTCTATTAATTTATCAAATTTGTGCTGAGACTGCAGCGATCCACTTACCTGTGGTTCATCTCTTTAAAGGACAGCTCCACGCATTTGCCACTCCTGTTGCTTGTAAAACTGCCTGCAAGCCTGTATGGCTAACCCTCCTAGAGAGAGGCCTGCTGTGAAAACACAGCCTTCTTCGCAGGAGTTGTGTAAACAACAAGAGAAGTGTTTGCCATGGTAATCCCAGGGATTAACCCTTGGAATGCTGCCTAATCCCAAACACTTTCAGGACTACAGATGTACACAGTTTTCGGTCTTTGTTTCAAGTGTGTTTACATATCCCCTTACACCGTTTTTAAAATCTGGCAAGTGTTTACTTACGGGACCGAAACGATATAAATTCTTTTCTTCTGCAGGTATAATCAACCATCGTGGAAGAGAAATTATGTGAGAAAACTTGTCCTTAGTGTCCAGGTCCTCCAAAGACCCATCTGAGAATTTTGTTAAGAAAAACTTTTTCGCAGAAATATTAAGCACGTTGGATGTACATGGCATGCAGCTGAGTCCTCATATGCAGCCTTTCTAGGGCTTGATTCAGAACCCAGGGAGCTTCTCCTTTGATGTTAATGGCCTTTGCACAAATTCTTATGCAGTAAGAATGGGTGATGGCTTCAGGGAAGTGTTGCAAAAAGAACTGGGACGCTTTATGAGCCAGTTGAGAGAAAAAAAGTAAGATTCTGGTTTTTTAACTGAGTCCCAGCAGTCCTTGGCTCCTGCTCTTAACTCTTTCTTTGGGAAGTAGACTAGGGAGCACAGGACAGGTATGGGAAGAAAGCACAGAGAAAAGGCTAAATCTTTCCAGGGCAAGAGGTACAGGTTCAGAGAGGCTTTCTATGAATTAGGAAGATGACTGGGATTTTCCTGATTAGGCAAGCAGGGGAGGAAGTTAAACTCAGCCAACACCCCACTCTGGATGAAGATGAGGTTGTCCATCATAGCTTTACATGCAGCAGAAACAGAGCCAAAGTTTTTGTTTGTTTTCTTATCTTATGCTGTTGCTTATGTTCAGCTCATTAGGGACAGACAGACAGTACAACCGCAGAACTGCCTTCATGACAGAGGCTGAAAAGGTAAGACAGGTCTCCCCACACCCTGTTCTCAGCTTCCTTTGGCTGCCCACAGTTTATCCCACAGCGCCTGCGATAAACCACAGGGCGGCGAATACAATGCTCTAAGTGTCTTGTGCATAGCACATACCCAAGGATCCATCTTGGTTTCAACTGAGACAGCTTCTCAGTGACAAGCTTCTCACTCAAAACAAATGCAAGTGGCACATGTAAAACATCTTTTATTAGCAAGCTTTCGTTCCTTATGCACTGAAACAAGCAAAACGGAGTGGGACAGCTTGCTGTAACCACCTTTCAAGATTGCTTTCATGTTTCTAGGGGAGCAGAAAGCTAGCGTAGCATTTCGGAAATGCTGCTTTTGCTTCCAGTCAAAAGTATAAAGAACAAAGCTAATAATCCCACACTCAGACTTTTACATGCTTTGGGTAAGATTCACTCTTGTGTTAAGTGCACGGATTTGGAGAAGAGTGTAAAGTACTGTACACCGTCCTTGATCTATAATTCTCCAACTCACGGCCTAGGACATCAGTCTGGTAAGAAAACACTGCTGTTTCCCCAGCAAGAGGATTCACTTTTTCCAACTCAGCAAGTGACAGACAATCTATATATAACATAAGCCACCATAGCTGCTTCGCCACTATGTAGTCAGATCAGCAATCAGAAGACTAATGTCTTAGCAGGCAGCAGCTACCTCTTCTGATGCTGAAAGCCCCTCCAAAAACATTTCAAGCAAAAATAAACCTGAGACAAATCCTCATCTCCAAAAAACTGCAAATTTTGAGTGTGAAAAAGACTGAAAGTGCAATTCCACAGTTTTCCAGCTTGGGCTGCTCAGCACATTCCTGCATTGTCACTATTGCTGGATCCACAGATGGTGGCCTTCCCCAGCACACAGTTATGAAATGCCAGCTGTGAGACCTTCAATTTTTTCTATTGTCGAGCCTGGTGATAGCTGCAGCACTGTATTTTCTAAAGACCTGGTTGTTATCATCAGCCGTCTGAGAAGGGAAAGCCACAGAGTTCAAGGCAAAGAATCCCTTCTGTCAGAAATGCTCATCTACACAAGTCTGATCCAGCAGAAAAGAGGAAAAAAACAAATAAAGTACTCCTGAAGTAAAGGCATCTTCAAACAAAGTAAGCGGCTGGCTAGAGCTGAGATGCGATTGTGGTGATCTCCTTTCCCACAGACCAACCGAGAGCCAAGGTTTTTTGGGGAGGGGAGTTTCTGCTGTTCAAGGTTCCCCGCCAAAAGGGAGCGCTCTGTTTGGTTCAGCCATGTGCAGCAGCACCTTGACGTCTTGGAAATTTACCACTGTTTCCTTTTCCAAGCTTTGCCATGTGGTAAAGAAGTGCTGTATAAGTGCAGACAGCTGCAAGGGAGGGGAGGGATGGATTCTAAGAGCTTTACTCTGTAAACACATTACTGGTGCCATTTCAATTCAAGGAGAATCTCTGCCAGACTGCCGGGCATGAGGCTTATTCCTTGTAGCCTGCAGACACGTAAGAACACTGGCTGTCCCTCTTCCTCCAGTGGGGTTCAAATCTGCCCTCTTCAAATTTGACAGAAATTTTTTGCTGGTCTCTCAGTGTTAGCAAACTGAGGTAATTGGCACATTATATGCTAGGATTGCAGAGAAATGCAGGGGACAAGAACCTCGGGTACTCAATTTCCATGGGAGCTGAGAAAGATTACCCACCCAAATTATTCAGAGAGGCTGGAACGAGGCTGGCCGTCAGATGCCCAGTGTTAAATAAATGTGGGTAAAGAAATAAATGTGGGTACCTACAAGAAGGAGGCATCAAAATTTCGTAAGACGTTTCAGAATAGCAAGTATAAAACTGAGAAGAAATAGGTAAACATTGTCCTTTCAGGAGGATGATGTTACGTCCGGAAAAGGTCGCCAGCACCTTTACGTTGGGTGGGACAACAGCTTTACAGGCAACTTTCGTCTAAGGCTCCGCAAGCAAATACTACCCACCCCAAAAATCCAGTGTTAATGGCTCGAGAGCAGGAATGAGGTGATCTCCCCTGCTGATCAACAAAGAACACTAATAAAAAACTGCAAATACTTGCACCGCTGCAGGGGATCAAAAACTAAGTCCAATGTCTCTCTGCTGTAACAGCATGTCCACGTCTGAGCACCTGTAATATCAGGGTTAGCAGAGTAAGCAACACTACCGAAAAATGAAGGGAGGAATGATGTTGTGAAGGACTCGGCAGGTCTGGCGCTCCAGGTACAGTGATTGTTCTGCTACACACTTGTGCTATGCCACCTTGAGTACGTCACTCCACCTTTCTAAGGCTCAATTCCCTTCTTACTCTTGGGGAACTACCGTGAGCAAGTTGTATGGCATCCCCAGTGACAGGTACCCAACTGGTGTCACAAGAGGTACAATGCCTTACCATCTACAGCTCCAGCTGGTGAGTAGGAGGAGCAGGGGAGGAATATCTGCAAAGCCTCAGACTGTTAAAGGGAGTTCCTTATGAGGAATCATTGTGCTGCAAAATTCCTTGGCATAGCAAACCCAAGGCAGACCTTTCCTCCGGCAGACAAAACAGGCCTGATTCTACACTGCTGTCATAAAGATAAAATACTCTTTTACATGAAAGCAAATGCAAAGGAGAAGAGAATCAGCCCTGCAGTTCATAAACCCAAGGGAAAAAGCAAGACCCACTAAACATTGTGCCAACTGCAAAAGGAGTAGAAGTCTAATCAATACAGTTTGGGATACTGATGGATGATAGGGATACACTCATGCACTTTCTGTTCTGATGGTCATGATATACTGGAGTCTGCAAAAATGATTTCCTTAAAGTACAAAGAGTGATAAAAAAAAATAAAGAAACTTTGCATCAGAACGCAATGACGAAAACTCTGCCAAAGCCTGAGGAAAAGCAGAGATATAGCCAAGATGGCATCACGCTATGGATCAACCTGCCACCGGATCGGGCGCAGACACTCATGACAAATAGGCACAAGGGATGCAGCGCAAATACAGTGTGACACTATATCCTGGGCGTATGCTTGATGTATGGAGGATTAAATGCCACACACACACTGTCCTGGGTAGATTGTATCTAGTGCTGACAGATACCTGAGGGATCTGTCTCTTTCTTTATATACTTCAGCAATTGCCATGCCAACAAAGGATTATGGGATTGGGGGGGCGAGAAGGAGAGATCATTTGCTACTCTGTTTAACAGAGACTTTATCCTCTGGGGGGATTTTGTCAAGATGTTGGATTTCTTCTTAAATTATATTTCTACCTGCCTATACACATTTGGGGTTGATGGGCTTTTCTCCTTCCCTCTGTCCCTGTGACACAGCAGCTCGCTCTTCTGGAGTCCCAAACGAACCTTAAAGCGAACGCGGCTTCTGTAAGTCAGTTTGAAGACTGTTGCCCTCAACCCCCCACCCCCCACGCACGCTGCAAAGGCAAGAAAATAGCCAACGTGCTGTAAAGACCAATTCCTTTCCCTCTCTGGTGAGCCCTCTGATTGACGGCTCCGTTTGTCAAGAGAGACAGACTGTCTTGAGTGTGAGATAGCTAACTATCACCTAGGGAGACTATTAGAGGGAGAAGGAGGGAGAGAGGCAGAGAGAGACAGACAGGCAGAAAGAGAAAGGCAGACAGACGGACAGAACGAAAGGAGAGCTGAGGAGAGGGAAAGAGGAAAGGAGCAACAGAAGAGTGTAGATGAGAGACCGTAGCACTTGATGAATTAAGTTGTCAACTTTGGCATCACCTGCGTACCTTGTCATGCCAATAAATTCATTGAAGCTGAAGCTGCATTGCGAGTCAAGAGTGAGAGGGTGCTGATGGAAGGAAGAAATAACAGCCCATTTAAAGACTCAGAGCAATTTGTTAGTTACCTCGGGAGGGAAGCAGTGACAACAGGGAAGGAGAGGTGCTGCCCATCGTGCTGAGCAGCAAAGCTCGTTTTCGATTCAAGCTGTCCACCCAGTCGTGCTGCAGAATGTAAAGAGATTGAGAGAGACCTGGTTCAAGGAGAAACGCAGGGGAGAGGATCATTGGGGTCCAAGGACAACCAGGCACACACATGCCTTTGTGTAGCGCTGTGTGCCTCAGGCCATCCCTTGAGGTGTTGAGGGAAGATGCTGAGAACAAGTAGCCAAATACCCCCGTCACGAGAGGAGGCAAAGGGCAGAGAGCACGGCCAGTATTGCAGGGCCGAGGGAACGTGAAGGAAAGCAGAGATGGAAAGTGCAGCTCTAGCACAGAGGGCTGCTGTGATGGAAAGATGGGAAGGAGATAAAGCCCTCTGCTGACTTTGAAGTTGGAAGCACGGCACTGAGATGTAAACAACTTTGGCTGGCTGTACGAGGGAGGCACTGCTCTAAGGTGCTTTCCTGCAGAGCTAAGAAGATTGACAATAACTCGGTAAAGGATCCTGCGCATTTCTTGCAAGAGGAGCTCACAGGCTCCTGCCATCCCCCAGAACTCCAGCGAAGTCTGTTGGATGTGACTGAGGAATAGCAAAACTAACAGGACAATGCCCTCACCTGCTCCCCATGCAGCAGAACGCAGAGCCTGGAGCCACCCAGACAAGGGGCAAGTATACGCTTTCTCTGCCCCTGCTATTAAAACTTGCAAAACTAGAACAGCATCTGCCCCGCCTCTTCACTCCCTCCCCTTCTTTCCTCAAACTCACCACTCCCCACACAGGAGCTTCTGCAATTCCTGTGTTCATGGAAGATGGTCAGCTTATAATATACATATATATATTAGGAAAGAAACTCTTTACTGTGAGAGCTGTGAGACAGTGGAACAGGTTGCCCAGAGAAGTTGTGGATGCCCCTTCCCTGGAAGTGTTCAAGGCCAGGTTGGACGGGCTTTGAGCAACTTGGTCTAGCGGAAGGTGTCCCTGCCCACGGCAGGGGGATTTGAACTAGATGATCCTTAAGGTCCCTTCCAACTCAAACCATTCTATGATTCTATAAACTCCTGCAAAATCTCTCTCCTACAGAGCCTAGGGGTTGCAGAGGTTGATTTCCAAAGCGATCTTAGACCCCCTGTGACCTCACTTGTAGCCATCCAAGGATGGTTACACTTAATGTGACAAGATGTGTCCACTGACCCTTCCTTGCAATGAGCTGATCTCAGCCAACCACCAGGCATCACACCAAGAAAGAGAAAGACACCACCTGCTCTGACATTGATTCCTCCCATGGCCTGTGCTGCCATGTGCTCCACTGATGCACCAGGCTTGGACAGAGGAGAGGAAACGAAGAAGCAAGGAAAAAACCCAGATTCCTCCCTCAGGCAGAAGTATCAAAGGTATTTCATTCAAACAGGGAGAAATTCTGACTCAGCCACACAAGTGGAGACGCTACTCTTTTCAGCTTGAGTGAAACACTGAAGGCTTACAACTGTCAAGGGTATTTGGAGAGTTTGGGTAGAAGTGTGTGTGCACACGCATAGCATGGGACAACTCCATGCAGAGAAATAATACGTACGGCGTAAAACTATCATATATGGATATCTCTGTGTGTGTATATACATATAAAATACATACATACTTGGAATGCGTATATATGTATAGATACATACATACTCACATATGCACATATACACATACTGCCATTTGCTTCTGAAAGTCCTGGCCTCTTTGAGACCTCTCATTTGGCTGGTGCTTTGTAAGCTGCCAAAGAGCCACAACAAAGCTGTCCTGACTGCAGTCCCCTGAGCTGTGCGGTGTAGCTCTTTTGGCTGCCTTCAATTTGATATCAAATGAGAACAGGGATCTCGCTGAGCCGAGCTCCATTCTGATCTGACTGGTCCCCAAATCAGATCAGCTGTAGTGCCCTCAGGCTGTGGCACTGTATTAAAGTTGAGGGCAGCTTTAATCTGCTTCACCGTTTGCACAGTGGAAGCTGTGCTTGGCCTACTGGGAAATTACTGGTATGTCCCTCATTCGAGTAAAGTGGACATTTCTTTTCCAGAAGTTGTGATCTTTGAGTTTGTGTAACTTAGTTTAAACGATCTAAACTGGTGGCTTCCAACCTTTCTCATTTTGAGGGCACCTTGCAATTTCCCAGGGAAGGTACACGCACTGTATAGTGAGTGTAACTCTCTTGACAAGAGGTTTGGTTTTCCTGAAGTCCACAGACTTCCTGGGAGTCACAGACTGAAGGGGGAAGGTGACTCAGTGAAGGAACTAGGAGCGAGAAGGTAGCCTGGTGCTCAGCTGAGACTGCAAGCAGCCTGCAGAACAGCTTCAAGAGGCCTGGACACCCGTTCGCATCCATCGTATTCTCTCCAGGGAAATACCACACCTTCCCCATGACATCACTGCAAACCACATCCTGGGGTGCATCAAACACAGCGTGACCAGCCGGCCAAAAGAGGTGATGATCCCACTGTATTCAGCGCTGGTGCGGCCTCACCTTGAATACTGTGTGTAGTTCTGGGCTGCACAATTTAAGAAGGATGCAAAGGTCCTTGAATGCATCCACAGGAGGGCAACAAAGCTGGTGACAGGGCTGGAAGGCACAGCCTGTGAGGAGCAGCTGAGGGCTCTGGGCTTGTCCAGTTTGGAGAAAAGAAGGTTGAGGGGTGACCTCATGGCTCTGTACAGCTTCCTGAGGGGGGGACGTGGAGAGGGAGGTGCTGAGCTCTTCTCCCTGGGATCCAGCGACGGGACGCATGGGGATGGATGAAAGCCTCGCCAGGGGAGGTTTAGACTGGACATCAGGAAGCATTCCTTTACCGAGAGGGTGATCAGACACTGGAACAGGCTTCCTAGGTACACGGTCGATGTCCCAAGCCTGTCAGTGTTTAAGAGGCATTTGGACAATGCACTTAACAACATGCTTTCATTTTAGGTCATCCNGGCGTAAAACTATCATATATGGATATCTCTGTGTGTGTATATACATATAAAATACATACATACTTGGAATGCGTATATATGTATAGATACATACATACTCACATATGCACATATACACATACTGCCATTTGCTTCTGAAAGTCCTGGCCTCTTTGAGACCTCTCATTTGGCTGGTGCTTTGTAAGCTGCCAAAGAGCCACAACAAAGCTGTCCTGACTGCAGTCCCCTGAGCTGTGCGGTGTAGCTCTTTTGGCTGCCTTCAATTTGATATCAAATGAGAACAGGGATCTCGCTGAGCCGAGCTCCATTCTGATCTGACTGGTCCCCAAATCAGATCAGCTGTAGTGCCCTCAGGCTGTGGCACTGTATTAAAGTTGAGGGCAGCTTTAATCTGCTTCACCGTTTGCACAGTGGAAGCTGTGCTTGGCCTACTGGGAAATTACTGGTATGTCCCTCATTCGAGTAAAGTGGACATTTCTTTTCCAGAAGTTGTGATCTTTGAGTTTGTGTAACTTAGTTTAAACGATCTAAACTGGTGGCTTCCAACCTTTCTCATTTTGAGGGCACCTTGCAATTTCCCAGGGAAGGTACACGCACTGTATAGTGAGTGTAACTCTCTTGACAAGAGGTTTGGTTTTCCTGAAGTCCACAGACTTCCTGGGAGTCACAGACTGAAGGGGGAAGGTGACTCAGTGAAGGAACTAGGAGCGAGAAGGTAGCCTGGTGCTCAGCTGAGACTGCAAGCAGCCTGCAGAACAGCTTCAAGAGGCCTGGACACCCGTTCGCATCCATCGTATTCTCTCCAGGGAAATACCACACCTTCCCCATGACATCACTGCAAACCACATCCTGGGGTGCATCAAACACAGCGTGACCAGCCGGCCAAAAGAGGTGATGATCCCACTGTATTCAGCGCTGGTGCGGCCTCACCTTGAATACTGTGTGTAGTTCTGGGCTGCACAATTTAAGAAGGATGCAAAGGTCCTTGAATGCATCCACAGGAGGGCAACAAAGCTGGTGACAGGGCTGGAAGGCACAGCCTGTGAGGAGCAGCTGAGGGCTCTGGGCTTGTCCAGTTTGGAGAAAAGAAGGTTGAGGGGTGACCTCATGGCTCTGTACAGCTTCCTGAGGGGGGGACGTGGAGAGGGAGGTGCTGAGCTCTTCTCCCTGGGATCCAGCGACGGGACGCATGGGGATGGATGAAAGCCTCGCCAGGGGAGGTTTAGACTGGACATCAGGAAGCATTCCTTTACCGAGAGGGTGATCAGACACTGGAACAGGCTTCCTAGGTACACGGTCGATGTCCCAAGCCTGTCAGTGTTTAAGAGGCATTTGGACAATGCACTTAACAACATGCTTTCACTTTAGGTCATCCCCGAATTGATCAGACAGTTGGACTGGATGATCGTTATAGGTCCCTTTGAACTGAAACTATTCTATTTCATTGTATGAGACACCTGACATTTCAGTTACCTAGAGAAAAGGCTGGAAAGTGAGGAATTCCTAGGAATCAGCCCTTGCCAATACATACCAGAGTTGTACACACAGATTAGACAGAGAAATGACAGAAATAAGGAAGATTTGATGAAGAAACAGGTAGTGCCAGCTGCAGAACATACTGGGGGCTCGCAGAAGGAGAAGAGGCATGGTGAAGGCAGAACCGAATAGGTGACCGAGAAGCACTTGTGTACTTCATCTTGAAAGGATCTTCTCGAAAAACCCAGTAATAGGGGCACAGGTGAAGAGTGCCACAGAAGAGGCACAAGCCTGCAAAAGCGTGCCCGTATACACTGGCTCATTGCCAGCAAACTTTGGAGCTCAGATGTCCCTGTGGCAGTCTGATGCATTTTCACTTACTACGGGGGAGAAAGGAAAAAGTTTCACAGTTCTTAGTCTTCTGTCAAGGTTATTGAGTTAATCATTGGCCCTTTAGCAACAGGAGTAGAAACATGAAGCCGCAGGCATGGGGGTCTTTTGTCACTTGTAGGGGCTTGCGGTACACTTCAGTGTCCCTGTTTCCCTGAAAGGTTACTGGGCATGTACTGCCCCACAAGAAGAAGTCACTTCTAGCCACATGCACGCCCTAATGGGCATCATTGCTCCTGAAGGCGCCCCACTGACTTTGTAGTGCCTAGCACTAGCTCTGTCCCACAAAAGAAAGCCATTGGGATGCACGTGTAAATCCCTGAACACCAGGATGCCAGAGTGGGCACAACAGCACCTAACACCATTAATAGTGTACTGGCACCTGGGCATTGGCCCCGGTGGCAGTGCTCACAGCTGTAAGAGGGCTATGTCACTTGCTAGCTAAGCAGGACTTCGGGTAGTGCCACGTTGGGAAGCAAGTAGGAAAAGTTCACTTCAGATAGCCTCTCTGTGCAGCTGAGGAGGTACGTGTATATGGAAGATACACCTGTTAATGATTTCCACTCAAGTCCACCAGGCTGACGAAGAAACCGGCCTCAGGACCATGCCTAGAGAGCCTCTTTCTCAGGGAATGCAGGATCCTCTGTCACACATTAGAAGCTCAAAAGGCTAGAGTCATGTCCCAGGAAAGGAACACGAAGCACCTTTGAGGTGATGCAACTTGCCCAAGGGAACACAGTGGACCACACCCAAGGCAGGTGGCTGTGAGGTCCATTGGTGGGACACTGGGTTGGGGGTGAGAAAAGCTAGCTACTTACTCTGCGATGAGCATGGTGTGGCTCTGAGCCCCTTGTTCCACCTCTCTTTACCCTCATTTTTCCTTCCTCTCCTGCTCCTTCTCTTTTCCAGGTCTTTTGACCAAGGACTGACCCAGCTGTGTGTGTGTGTGTGTGTGTGTGTGTGTGTGTGTGTGTGGTTTTTTACACACCAGTAGCCTGGGTCTCACTTGAGCCTTTTGGTTATTGTCACAATACAAATGAGGCAGCTCAGAATTTCAGACTCGCCGCCCTGCAGTTTGACCAAGGTTGTGCTATTGCAAAGACCAGTCCTGTATGCTAGGCCTATTTTTAGCAAATCTAATTTGTCGACAGGATACCTTGCAGAGGAAACAGTATTAGTCAGAAAAATTCCCTTCCTCAAAGAGCCATTTAAAGCCAACCGTGACCAACTTGCTCTTTTGGAACTGCTGAGGAGCCCAGGACACCTCAAAGGTGGCTTGCCTTTATCTGTGTTTAGCCAAGGAACAGATAAAAGTATTATAAAGCAGTGATGGGATCATGCTAGAAGCTACAGAAAGGAAGAACGACTTTGATTTGGAAAGACCATTCAATAGTAGGTATGCCGATTAATAAATAAATGAAAAGAGGTGACATTTAAATGACTAGAGGTGCCAAGTGCTTGTTAAAATACCATGTGATCTGGAAGGAGGCAAACAAAGAAACAGGGCTTGGACAAGCAGTGAGTAATGGTGACCCAATCAATTTAACTATCGATAAAACACAGGTGAGGAAAGGTGCAGGAGAAAAATCTCTGCAAATCATCAGCTAATGGATTAAATGCATCTGAGCGCAAGATGGAAATTAACTGATCATTTCACTCAAAAGCTGCTAATTATATGTGACAAGGCATGCAGAACTCCAAAAGTATATGGAGCTCAGAGGAAAGCAGTGCTAGTAGAAATATTTGAAGGCTGCCTCTTGCCACCATGGGATAGGACATTTGCCTCAGTGAGAGAAAGTCACTGTCACTGATTAGAGTTTAACTCTGCAAATGTTTGAAGCTTGTATTTCAAAAGCATGGAAAGGGGGGTTCTTTCCTGCTGCTTTGTAACAATTTGCAACATTAGGGATAAATATATGATATCAAAATTAACGTGCCAATCTAAACAAAATTAAATGTAATGGTACAGTCAAAGTGAAACATTTTTGCCTCATTGCAGTTAAACATTTTGACACCAGTGAAATGAAACTAGAAAGTTAAAATGATTTGTTGTGACATTCCTCTGTCAAAAAAATTTGTTGCATCAGCACGTTCCTGCAAAATACTTTGACGCCAACAGAACCGATCTTCCAATAGGAAGCTATCTAACATTTTCCGATCGCTACTTTCACAATTTTATTTTGAATCATCATTCACAGTAATACATTCTTGACCACTTCCATTTTGGCTTGCACCATTTAGGAAATGGCCATAGGAGCATCAGCTAGCTCTTCTCTGCCCTTAGGCTTACTCTTCTCATACATTGACCCCTTGGGACTCCTTCAAAGTCATGCCCTTGGAGAGTGAGCAGACTGTACGAAATATAGAAAATAAATACATACTAATGATGAATTAATTGATCACCAGGGAAAGATTAGTAACAAAGTGTGATTTTTCCCTGAACGAGATCGGAATGGGAACCTCATTGGTGCAATTGTCACTCTGCACTGTAGCGCTGAATTTGGAATCCACTTTTGGAGCGAGGATAAGTGCTAAGCACATATTTAACTTACTGCTTATACCAGCAATTAAATTATTAATTCAAGGGGAAAACCAGGGTGGCCTCTAAACCAGATGAAAATTCCAAATTAGGTAGCTCGGGCGTGACATTACGACACAGCAGTGTCAGTTCTGGAGATGATGAGACTTGAGCCAGGGCAGTCTTCCAGATTCATCAGGCTAACAATATTTATTATCCCTTCTCAAGCCGCAACTCTATAACTAGTGAGGGTCCAGTATGTTCTATGCATGGCTATGATGCTATTTTTAGACTGTTTTTAAAATTCATGGTTGAAGGGAATTCAGAGGATGCAATGTTCAATATAGTGCTTCATGAACTCCTGCTAGCAAACTTAATTCAATCTGTCTTGGGTTAGGAGCACTGTCACGGATTGGCAATTGCCTGAAGAACCATAAACAAGGGATAATGACAAGGGGCATGTAAGAGCAAAGTTGTAAGCAGGTGTGTAAGTGAGGTGCTGTAGAAATCCATGTGAGGTCTGCTTTCATTTAACATCTTCATTAATGAGCCTGAGGAAGTAGCTTACTACTAAAAGTGGTGGATGATGCTCATCTGGGAGGAGCTGCAAACATCCACTAGGGCAGATGAATGTAAAGGGGTACGCAGGGATTAGGCACAGGGGCAGAAAGACAAGAACGCAACAAGTTAATTAGCTCTGCTGGGGAAAAAGTCAGTTCGTGGTTAGGCAAAATCATGAGGGGTGAAGAGACCTGCACATCTTCTCAGACAGAATGGGCGTGCAACTTTGGATCAGATTTCTCAAAGCACTAAAGAATGTAAAACTGTGAGTTGTCTAAACTCAAGACAAAAGTAAATGGTAGAGCAGCCTGGCACACTATTAACTAGATGGAAATGTGATCTAAAGCCCAATCTACAATACATCTGTACTGCACATCAGCCCATATCTATCTTCACAGATGAGTTAAAGTATATCAACTTAAATAATGCTTCAAGTATAATGCTTCCCTCCTTTGAGGCCCAATAAACCCCACTGAAGAAGAGGGAAGGAGAACACTGAAATTCATGGATTCATTACACCTGACGGTAATGCTGAAGAAGTAAAAGGTGACAGCAAATTCCCTAGGACCTAGACAAATTACATGGCAGAAGAGTAAAAGTAAAGAAAGAGACAAATTATGAAGGCACCATGTGGTGGAAGAACGGTCCTCCTCAGTGTCGCTAAGATTACATGTTCAAAGGAACAACTCATTCACGTCTGGTGCAGCACCCAAAAGATGGGGGAAAAAAGCAGGAGAGGCATTGCTCAGCTTACTAAATGTAAACATAAGAGGACAATACAGCAGCTCCTGCACAACATCTCACTTCAATACAAAGACCAGACTAGATCAATGCTCATTCCACAGTATTCCACAACACGGCTAAGCTTTCATCTGAGACTGATGTACACCGCTTGCTGTTAGCCAGAGAAGAGCTTGATATTTAACTCCCCAGCTAACCCAGTGCTGAAGTGTCCCCTGTGCTCCTGAAAACTTGGCCAGAATTGGCCCTCCTTACTGTAAATGCAGAAGGCCATAGGACTGCATTTGAAAGTGTTAACTGTTTCATGGCTGTGAATCCTTGCAATTTTGCATTCACATTACAAGACTACGATACTTGAAAGACTACCTTATCCCCTGTGGCAGCTGTGTTCCCTTATATTAGTATGTGTATTTTCAAAAATATTTTAAGGGAAGACAAACCAGAATAAGCAATTCAAAGAGAGTAACTTATCAGGAATGAAAAGAAGTAAGTAATTGTGTCTGTCCCTTCCTCCCATCACCTGTGGTCCATTTGTGCCTACTCCAACTCCTTAATTTAAGACACTTAAAACTTACCTGGGCAAAAAGAAGCAGAAAATGTATATGCGCTGAAAAATGTATGCTTATGTATGCTAAAAAATTCTGAATGGACAGGGGTGTCAAGGGACAGAGAAGACAAGGAAGTTATCAAAAATAGAATATTCTACTGATTACAGCAGTTCAGAGCCAGGCCCTGCCACTCATTTGCTCTTATTTTGGGCAAGTTGCCATACGCCTCAGCTCACCGGGAGTAGCAACGCTTTTTTTGTACCACTCGTTTTTCCAACTGGTCCATTTTAGCTCTAGACTCTGCAGGGCAGAGACTATCTCTCAGCCTTTGTTTGCAACCTTACCTTGTAAGGACTTACTGGAGCCTGCGGACAGTCCACTAGTTTTAATTGGAATAAGCAAGATGATGTTCCTTAGTCTGTACCATACAAACGCCGAATGTATAGTTAAAAAAGAAGTCTGCTTTTCAGTTAGCTGTTAGTTCACTCACAAAAGTGTGGTTTTAATTCTGCATGGTGTTCACTGCAAAATGGCGAAATTCAATATTAAACCCTTACTAAAAAAAATTGCAACTGGGCTTCAATAAAACATGGCAACTCAGCTTGAAATGCATTTTTTTCCTCTCAGAAAATGATAAGCAGGATGCTTAAAATAACATTATTTGAGGTAGGTTAGTATAGTTCCCTTTTTAAAGGCAATGAGGTGAAGAAGGGAGAAGCAACGGGGCCCGGAGAATTTAAGGGGCT
This sequence comes from Steatornis caripensis, assembly GCA_013398225.1. NCBI lineage: Eukaryota > Metazoa > Chordata > Aves > Caprimulgiformes > Steatornithidae > Steatornis > Steatornis caripensis. The sequence goes on along the minus strand of VZSC01000340.1, from coordinate 96,682 downwards.
TGCTGAAAACCACAAAGGACAGGAGTGCTTTTGTCAGAAGGCCTCATATTTTCAGTTTTGGGCTTAGATCCCAGGGTCAGAGAGTCTGAGAAGAAGTACTTTTTGCACTAAAAGTGCGGTGCTGCGAACTGAGTGCTCTAACACACGCGCACACACAGAATATCCAATAACAAATTCAGAATCTAACCCGAGGCCAGATTTCAGGTGAATAAGCGCTCCATAGGGCACCTGGCTATAATAGGTGGATCGCTAGTTTTGATACCTAAGGTTTCCTTCTCCTGCTCAAGCTAGATTTCCAGTTTAGCTGATCAGCTCTCCTAGTCCTGACGGGCAAACGTGTATTGTCCCCTTTCCCATCGCTAGCTGAGGGTGGGGGAGGTGAGAGAGGGTTCAGATGACTTCCTGGACAAAGGAGGTTTGTAACTGCAGCCTGATGAACATCGGAGATAAGAGCAGCAACAGCAAATTGGCCCCAGTGGGAATGGCAGCAGCACTCTTTTCACCTAAAAGCAAGCCAGCAATTACGCTTGCAGCACCCAGTGTCTGTTTGTTCCTTCCCTGCCCTCCCACTGCTGCTCTTATGCCCCCCACTCACGGACCAGCTGTGCTCAAGGCTACTCCTACGTTATGCTCAGCTTGAAAAAATCTTCCAGTCCTTTGTTTCTCCCGCTCAGGTATCTGAAGCCAGAGCTCTGAGCCTTATCGTGCTGGATAACAAAATGGAGAGGGGGATCTGGGGAGAGACGAAGGAAAAAGCATGTACTGCTACGTGCATGGCTTTGTTGTAGGCACAGCCTGTGGGAGAATGCTGTCTCAAGTCCTCAGTATCTCAGGGAATGCTCTCATGTCTCCCCAGACCAGGAGCAGAGCCTTTGGAAAACACCACTCTATAGGGCAGTGCCTGCCACCAATATTACAACTGCTCCAGAAGCATGTGGGATCAACTGTGCATGGGCGTGCAGACGGCTGGAAGCACTGCACAGGTCTCCAGAGTCAACAGGAGCACAGGCGCCTCTCCAGTCTGATGAGTTCAACTTCCACCAGCCATGGGGAACTGGAAGGAAGAAAATGGGACAGATGGTGTTGCTCTGAAAGCCCAGCTTCCCTGTCCACAAGTGACCCAGAGAAGAGCAATGGGCGTTACCTGGCTTCCCAAGGAGCAGCGCAACCACCCAAGATCTCTGACAGCAAAATTACAGCAGAAATAGCCAGGGAGCACTCTCCTCTCCAGGCAGCAGGGCTGCAGAGTTTCCTGACAGAGGGCTCTGAGGTACTCGGGTCCCAGCATCCAGCATCAGCTCCAAGGCTGGCTGAATCACAGAATCACAGAACCGTAGGGGTTGGACGGGACGTCTGGAGAACGTCTAGGCCAAGACCCCTGCCAAAGCAGGTGCCCCCAGAGCAGGTTGCACAGGAACACGTCCAGGCGGGTTTTGAATGTCTCCAGGGACGGAGACTCCACAGCCTCCCTGGGCAGCCTGTGCCAGGGCTCTGGCACCCTCACAGTAAAGTTCTTCCTCACGTTCAGGTGGAAGAATGAATGCCTGTAGTGTCTCCTCCTGGCACACAACAGAAGGTTCTCAAAATGCTCTGCATGCTGTGAACCTCCTCTCTGAGCTCCTTCTTTTGTCCCAGCTCCCTTCCTTATCCTGAGTCAGCATGGCTCACAGCACCCAGCTACAGGAAAAGAGCTGGACAAAATTAAAGGGGCGTTACTAATTTGACTGGTGCTGCTGCTTGGTGTCATGTCCCAAGTTTGTCCTGTAGCTGTGCTGATTATTTTCTCTCCTTGGATCGGGGACATTTCATTTATTAGCGCTGAACTTCCCCCTCACTGCCTGCAGCCACTGCTGCTCTGATCTCCCCAATTCACTTTGCAATTAAATTTTGTCCTCTTGTGAAACGACTGTGCAGGAAAGGTCTTGTGTTTTGTTTTGTTTGTTTCCCCTCTTCCCGCCAAGTTCTACCCAGTCAAAACAGCCTCTGGAAATTCTAGCAGAATCCCAAACAGAGTAAAACTGGCTGGAAACAGTATTACATGAAAAGGAGTCTAAAAGCCGCAGCTTTATGTACCTAAAACACTCATCTCAACAGCGAAGAGGGAGCAGGGGCACAGGAGGCCACTAAGTCTTAGCTGTAGAGGTATAAATCTGACGTAAACACAGAGTTGATGGAGATTTACATGAAGGTGGCTCGGAAGGAGACACAAGGGGTTTCGTGTTGGGAAAGCTTGAAAAGAGGAGCGTCAAAATCATCATGTCCTTGCCTTTACAAGCAGTGGCAGTCAAACCAACTGACGGGCAGGAAGACTGGGGAGCACGACTGCTCCCATTTAAGTGATTTACTTTATTGTTACTGCTGCTAATACCCTTCTCAGCTATAAGACTGCAAATTTAAATGAACTTTGCTCAGGATCTGGTTTTGCTCCATAAAGCTCCAGGAGTCACAAGGCTTTTTGTTTGTTTCTTCTCATCCCACTCCTCCTCTACATACACACCTCCAGAAACCTTCATATCAGTAATAAATGACCGCTTTAGCTGTTTCCCTTTGTGAAGCCTAATCTTCCTGCCTCCCTTCTCTTCCTCTTGTTCCCCACAGAAATAAATACCATCTCTCCCCAGACTACCCATGCCAACCCTTTCATTCATTCCTAGGATCACCCGCTAGGACGTACTGGTCCGACATTCCTGGTTTCGTGGGACTGGACAACCTCTCATAAGCCCTGGCTGTCTCAAAATCTTTAATTAAATACAAACACTTTTCTCTAGGCTTCCTTGGCATTCCCTAAGTCCCTGTTCCCTTTCCTATCACTGAAATCGTCAAAGGCTGGAGATAGCAGAAGTGACGTTATCCTTCCCTAGTAATGAACACTTTTTTCCAGGACTGAGCTGGCCTGCGTTGATGCCAATTACACCAGCTTTTTTATGACTTCATTACTGCTAGAGCCACTATAAGGCGTAGCATCAAAAGGCTGGATCAACCTTTTTAATTGCACAGAGGTACCGATCACTGGGCTTTTATGTACTTGAGATGTTCTTTCTGATCCTCCACTTCCCCAAGCCAGGGTTGGCTCCCCAGGCTGGGCAGAACAGGACGAGCAAAAACCTAGGTAAAGCAGCTGGCCTAAGTTGCCTCTCTCTGGAGATCTCCATGTGAGAACCACAAAGCACTTTGGGCTGTTTTAAGCATGACAGCTGGCAGAGCAGCAAAGGTCAATACAGGAAGGAAAAAAGTGAGGAGTTCGTTCAGCATGAAGGATTCACAGAGCATCACAGGGATCTCCAGCACAGTGATCTGGCCATTCCCAAATGGCAGGGAGTCAAACTCTGCTCTTATCCATAGCAGCATGAACAGTTGAGTTCCCTGACTGCTGCATATTGCAATACTAAAGAAGTGCTCGGGTGCTGCATTCAGAGACGAACCAAAGGAACAGTAGAGGATTGCTTTATGAACTGGTTAAGCATTGTTGATCCCTGGACAAGGGAAGGTAAAAGAAAAAACCCATGTGGTCTGACACCAGCCTCCTTGGAGAAGATAAGGGCACCAAAGGCCTGAGATGTTTCTCAAACCGGGAAGTATCCCTTGGACACAAGGATATGTGTCCTCCTGAGTTGGGAGGGCATGTGAGAAGCAGCTGCCTGCTAGAAGCGATAGGAGATGCTGCTGCTGCTTCTTCAAGTGACTAGGGCTGCTGTAGCTGAGTTTGGCCAACCATGGTGGAGGCTCGGGTGAGCTGTGTTGCTGAAACCAAACTCTCACAGGTCGCGAAGAGCAGCCTGGTCTGTGACATGGGATGCTGGATGAAGTCTCTCTCTGACGTGGGCACTTCTCAGTATTCCCATGCTGAGGTGGATGCAGCTCTTTCCTCTCTGTCTGTCTCTCTCCCCTCCACAGGGCACTGATGGCTGCCTGCTATCCGCTCCTCTGCTGTGGGTGGCAAGATAATGCAGTGGCTCCCAGTCTGATGGCAGTGTGGTACATGCCCGCAGGAGAGCATGAAAGTGTGTTAAATCTTTTCTAGCACAGTGTGTGATCCTGCGTACTTTCTCTATTACAAACCCATTGGGTGTTCAGTTTCAAACTGAGCTGGGGCATTTGGAAAGAGCATGTTCTGGCTGCTGGGTTAGGGTGATGAAAAGCAGGATGCAGGGTCCGACACAGGAACTTGCAACCAGAAACGCATATGGATTTCAGCACCTTCGTGGCTGGACGTCTGAGTGGGGAATGGCAAAAGGTTGTAGTAGCTGTTAATAGAGACCTTCTGACAAGGGGCAAATGGCAGTTTGATCTTGCACTCTGTCTACTTAACCTTACAGCTTCCCTTCTCATCCCCATCTTGAGTTCAGGTCCAATTTTCTCCCCTCAGCCTTTATAGCAAAGGGAGCACCAGGTTTCCCCCAGCTTTGAAGCAGAGCTGCATCAGAGAGGAAGAAACACGCAGCCTTGGCACGGGAGGGCCTTGCTTCTAGGTCTGGGGGAACAACTGGGGCACTTGGCACACGTATGTCCTGCTGCTTCTGTTCTGTGCCCCCTCTGCCAACAATATCACTTGCCTTATTAACTATTCCCAACAGCCCCACTTTCTGTGTGCATGCTTGTTTGGGTAATTCTTGTTTCCTCCCATTCAATGCATAGGAAAAAAAAGCATTAGCAACACTCTTGGTTTTAAATGAACCCTATTAATATTCGACTCTGCAAGGAACTGTGGGATAATTTTGATAAATGTGGCTCGGAAGCCTAGCTGACAGAACCAAGCGCAACACTACTGCGTGTTCACAGCCCATCGCTGCACACACAGAAGGGGGCAAGAGGTGGGCACAGCATGGGGCTGGGGGTGAGCCAGGCAGGATGGAGAACAGAGGCAGGGGGTCCTGTTGAACAGGAAAGATGTGGTGCTGGAGGACAGCCTCGAAAGCAAAATGGGCTTAGCGAGATACGAATGGGAAGAGGAAAACGAAAGCAAGATGCAGCTGGAAAAAGCAGGCTAGAATGACTAGAGAAGCATCATTTGAAACACAGACATTTAACTGGGGGGGAGAAGAGATAAGGCGAAGCCAGGCAACTGTGATAGCAAAATGGAGTTAAAGGTGACAGTAGGTAGGAAATCAGACGCAAGCTTGCAGAAAAATTAGAAAGGGGCTTGAGCGGGACTAAATGCACGTAGGCCACAGTTCAGCAAAGCACACAAATGATTTGAAGCCACTTCCTTTGGTTGATGTACTTGCTTACTTAAAGTAAATGCTTCTGTGGTTCACTGATTGGCAACCTCAGGCAGCACCATCTTACAAGAAATGTATCGAAAAACTAGAGGTAGGAGTGAACAGAAATGGACTGGAGGGGTATCAGCAGCTGAGATGAAGAATTACCTGTGCCAAAACTAGGGGGACTGAGATGGCGTATTTTGCTGTAGACTCTTAAGGACTATTTGTTCTGAAAAAGTAGGTGCGGCTACAGGAAAGGTGGTTGAAACTAGAAACAAGTTCAGAAGGACTTCTGTGAAGCTGTTGTTAAGTACGCAACTATTCTTGAACGTATGTGCTTTTAGACAAGTGTCCCAAAGGGAAGAGCTGGAGCCCACTGTCTATTTCTATAGGTGACTGCAAGTATTTTCTTTCTTTTTTTTCCTTTGCCCAGACACATTCCTTTTTTTCAGTCCTGTGGAATTACGTATTTATGCCCAGAAGATTTAACTTCTATGGAAATTGAACTTTCCTGGCCAACTCAATGCATTATGGCCAGATCTGGCCTTCAAAACTGTGGCCAGCGCCCAGGGTAGACAAATTCAGCAATCGCTACTAGGAAGATGGTCCAGATGGGACAGTGAATGCTGGGAAAGACCAACAGTCATTCCTACGTAGCCCTAAACTAATCTCTATAAGCACCTCAGTATTTCACTTGCGAATAACATTGCTGATTTGGGGCCTTTGATTCTGAATTTCTTTGGCAAGCAACATGAGAAACCTGTTTAACAATAAACAAAGGTAAAACTTCTATGGGGCATCCATAACAACCCATGGTGAGCTTTACTGCAAGGTCCTTGAACAGAAAGACTTCTACCACAGGACACAATCAAGCTATAAAGCAGCATGCCGCTCAGCAGCAGATCTTCTGTTGCCCAAGAAGTGTGGGAACTACATTTCAGGATTCATGTCCTCTGCTTCCCACCGCTCTGAGAACCCTTCCTATGTCAGGTGAGTCCCAGCCATGGTTTCAAGCACTTTTGAGTCAACACATCTATGTCTGTCATAGCCTGTTTTGAACTCTCTGCAAGATGCTGCTCCACAAGTGGTTGATCCTGTAAAACTAATTTGCTTTTCCTGCGACGCAGGCAAACACATGAAAAACGCCAGGATCGTTTAGCTGCCTCTGATGTGCCGGCTGTACCCATGCTGCGAGGTTCTGGAGAAGCGTGTACCTCTCCTTTCGGAGAACAGCTGCCGTTCGCCTGCAGCTGGTGAAGCCAACTCCATCTGGAGACCAGATCAGAACCCATTAAGCACAGAGGTAGACTGCTTGGAAGTGGAGTTTGCAAGGCAGAGAGGTAGGCAAAGGCTTGGCTGCAAATTTTCACCTCTTATAAAGAAAGGAAAGGGAAAGCGGAAAAAAACCCAACCCATACAGCCTATTGAGCAATTATTCCTGCATAGCCTCTCCAGTCTAATTGATTTGGACACCACAGCTAATTTTCGCTCAGACATCTGTTAGCACACATTAGCGCATGTCATTAGACAGGGAAGCACAGATTAGATGGAGGGGCAGAGCTCAGAGGCCCTAGTTTGGGATGCTGGAACAAGCAAGAGGAAGGACGAAAGGGAGAAGGTGTTTGTGCAGGGCTGGAATAGTTGGAAGGAGCTTTGAGTAAAGGGGAAGGATTTGGCTGGCTCAGAGCATTCCCACCAAAGGGTTGCATATGTTCCACCGGCTTACCCATGCTACAGGCACGCCCCTTTCATTTACAGGCGTACCACAGAGGTGCTGGTCCTCACTAGCACAGAGGCAATAAAGCCAGAGCTCCCATGAGGAACCCCAAAGTGTATTCTTCCATATTCTTGCAGTTTGCAGCTGCTTTGGTTATGATTAGAGGTCTCAGAGATAAAAGAAAGGGACGAGAGAAAAAGAAAATGACCTTTCTCCCCTGACCTCACTCCAGCATGGTGTCAGATTGCTCTCGAAATATTTTATATTTAAAGCTTTACAGATACGGTAAGTCTTTCCTCTGGAGAAGCAGAACTGTATGAAAGGTACCGGCTAGCAGCATGGGACAGAAGGGAGACAGAAGGATGTCAGCAAACCCAGTAACCAACAGTCACAACCTTCCTCAGGGCTGTTTTGGAGCCCATGAGTAGAGGCAGTTCATTTTTACCACTCCTGACACTAACAGGCCAGGGAGTTGATAATTTCAATGGGTCTCGGACTGGGTGCACACCAGAACCACCACTTGATACAGCCTAATTTGTCTGCTGGTAAGAAAGCATCTTTTCCTCAACTTACCAAACTCTTTCAGGAACAACGTAAACCCCCTGCCTACTGGCACTTGCAGCAATAAGGAGGCACGTGCTCAGGTCCAAACCCAGCCTGCCTAAGCAATTCCCCATCTGAAATCCCACAACGTGGCTGCAACCACAGTCAGGGTGGGTTCTGCAGAGTACGAGGTGCTGCAGCTCTGCTGGCAGCATGCTCTGGCTACACCAGGGCTCTACATAATTTGGAAAGGAGTTACTGGGAGATAACTTAATGTACACGGAGGTAAAGCTGAAGATGAAGAGCATAGTGCAAGTTTCTCTGAGCACATTCCTGGTTTCCCACAGCCTTCCTGTGAAAGGTGGAGTTGCTGTATTGATTTGTTCATGTCTGAAGAAGGGTTGAGTTCATTCTTTCATTTTTTTGCTCCATGAAGATAACAAAAGAGTCTTTCCTTTTGGGTCATGCTTTGCACAAAACACATGGGAGCCCTAATAGCCTTGAGGCTTTTTCTCCTTCGCCAGTTGTGGTGGAAATCAGCCGACAGGTGTCTGGGTTCAGAGGACTGACAGTCACCATGAGCATGCGATATTAATTTCCTTTGAAACAACAAGCAAAAAGTTGATGAAACGGCCTTGTTTTGCTGTAATAGACTGCCTAGGAAGGAGGGAGAGGTAGGATTTGTCAACTGAAACTCCATTGCTGGAGTGAAGAGGTCAACATCTATTATAGGGATGATAGAGATGAAGGTAAGCCTGTCAGTCACAGGGTGAAAAATGAAGCCCCCACCTCCCATCTAGCACACAGTACCTCTGCTTGGTCACAGTGAATCTCATCCTCCATTGCCTTGCACTGTTTTTGCTTTGGCATAGCTCTGCCGATTTTAGCAGAGCTGTTCCCACACCTTTTCAGGGATGTGCTCTGCCCAACGTTGACAGGCATATCACTTCCAATTTAGAGAAGGACTGATGCATAAACATCTGCACAGTCCTCTGCAAAACCGCCCCCTTGTGCAAAAGCATCTGCCAGCTGAGAAACTCTAGTCCACTAACAAAGCACTGATCAGGGTGGTGGCAAGAGGGGAAAGTAAAAGCTGATATCCCCACGTCAGAGGTGACTCCCTGGAAAATACCAAGCAAACAGCTCTCAGTCCAGCAAACTGCTGCAAAAGCACCCTGGTTTTGATCCTCTGATGAGACAGAAAGCACATGGGAAGAGCTGAAACAGGAATCATAAAACTGAGTAATTAGCCAGTGACCCACTTGGATTTCCTTCACTTGCCCAGCAGCTGCACAGTGCACATAGACAGCTGCACCATCAGAGGGGCAGTGCTGGGCTGGCACCTTGCAGGATTGCCCCTCTTTTTTGCCACAGACCGCTTTCTTGCGCATAGCTGTCAGGTTTTGGTTGCAGGGAGATCGCAGGGTGCCCTGTGTGGAAGAGGTCGGGGCTGCCCCGTGCTGGTCCGAGTCGGTCCCATTGGTGCTGCAGAGGCCAACAGTGACCCTCTGCACCACTACGCTGCAGCCAGTCAGAGGTGCCCCGGCGCCAGTGCCCCAGCAGCACGACCCGGGCAGGGGGCTCCAGAGGGAAAACGTGGGAAGAGAAACAAAAGAAGATGTGGGAGGAGGCATGAGGACGCAGAAAAGGAGACACAGGAGAGGACAGAGAAGCAGATACAGGAGGATGCGTGTGGAAGGGGACACTGCTGGGGACAGAGCTGGGAACAGCTCTTGCAAGGAGGCATGCTGCGCTGTGGGGTAGCTCAGAGGGACTGTGGCTGTGGGGGATCCACACTGGAGCAGGGACACTCCCGAAGGGACTGCAGCCCATGGAGGACGCAGGCTGGAGCAGGAAAGGAGCAAGAAGGAAGGAGCAGTGGAAGAAAGGAGCAAGAAACCAGGAGCAGCAGCAAGAAACCATTACGTACTGACCCCATCTCCTGCGCTGCCTGTTGTCTCACCCAAGGGACCGGCAGAGACTGAGCATAACGTGCGGTCAAAACAGGGGGAGAGGGGACTCCGCGGAGAGAAGTGCTGGAGTGAGGCTGAGCCTGGGGAAGCGGTTGGAAAGGGGCTTCCCTCAGTGTTTGTTTCATTGTTTCTCTTCTTTGTTTCTCAATAGCCAAACAAGTAATTTAAAGTTTGTGTTAAAGGGCAGTAAACTAAATTAAGTGAATTTCCCAATTCTGGACAGTTTTGCCTACTCCAGTCCCCCAGGCTGGTCTCCAAGAGCCAGTCGGTACCGGCAAGTGGAAGATTTCTGTGGCTGCTCGAAGAACAGTAAGGTGAGGCAAAGTCTGGTGTTCGTTCCTCCCCCTTACATTATCTACTTGGACGCCATGGCTACCAAAGTCTACGAAGTCCATTACGACAGGGAACTGAAAATGGGGTTTGTTTTTGTCTGTGCCAGGGGCAGCCTTTATTCTGCTGTGTGTCTTCCCACACAGCCTGATTGCATGGGCTTCATTATCAGTGTGTATCAAGGACCTCAAAGGACGCTGCAAACATCATCTGTTCAAGCCCTGTAATTCCTGCACTGGTGAAACACCTAATTATCACCCTAAATATATCCATGGAGAAACTGAGGCATTAATGAGGTAGGCTGGGGGAAGTGACTTACCATGGGCAATATGAATGACTGACACACCGCGAGGGTACCCAGGAGCAACCCCCTCAGGCTTGTGTGCCACAGAAAGGGAAAAAAGATATATAAAAAAAAAAGATGGACAACAGGAAGCCAGAGAAGAAAAAGGAAGAAATAAACACAAGGCAGAGAAGGAGAGAACACACAGAGTGAGGAAAGCTGTCAATGAAAAAAAAAAGGGCAGCTTCAGTGCACGCCAACCAAGAGATGGAAGTGATAGAGCGAAAATGCCCCAAACTAAATAGGAAATAGCCAGGGTGCCCTACCATGACTCCCACAGCAGAAAACATTTTGCATTTGGGATGCCTGTAGAGAAGGCAGGAATCCCTCTGACATTTGCATGCCTCAGGGCTTCCCTGAAGGGCATGTTTCCATTGGCAAGGAGAGTGTTTGGGACAGCTGGATAAGATGCTGTGAACAAGGCTTCTAGCATTTAACCTCCATTAGGAAGCAACACTACCAGTTATCAGGTGCCAGGGCTCAATTACGTGGGAGAATTTAAGGGAAGGAGCGTCCATACGTTACCAGAGCAAACAAGTCAGTGTGACTTCATTCAAGAGTATCATCCACCCTGGAACCTATTTCACATCTCGTTGGCTAGCTGAGTGAGAACTGATTGCACACGCTCCCTTGTTTCTCTTCTGGGTGTATGGTGGAGGAAGACCCCAATTCATTAAAGGAAACAGAGCGAGGTAAAGAGCTGAGCCTCTCCTTGTTAACCTCCTCTGGAACAGCAGATTCCTGCATAGCCAGGAGTCTTCCAGGGAGCGTTTGCATCTGCAGGAGAGGGAAAAGCACTCCTCTGAACTGCTTGCTTTTCCTCGATCTCTCCAGCGTTACGGCACACTAGTGACATCATGAGATGTCTTATGTAATCCCCCTGCTGCTTAACTAAACTCTGTGAAATGCAGAGGTCTCCTCCTCTGCCCTGCTGCACTCAAGGTGATTCTTTTGTCTCTTGTCCCCACACCCTCCCCACGACAGGGACTTTGTCTGGGTTTTCCTGGTACGCAAAGCAGAGTAGCCCCCCATGCCTTCTTTAGCTACACCATCACACAGCCTCTCCTTCCCTATCCCTGTCATCCAAGTAACAGCCTCTAGTACCACTAGCACTGCTTCCCTGGGACATTCCTCCAACGTGATTCTCTCCGGAGATAAAGGATAGGGTGGGTCAAGAACAAGATGGTGCTATTTAGGCTGAAATCAGGAGGAGATTGGCCATCAGAACCCCACCTGCTAGTGCACTGGAGCTTTGTGTGTTCATTACAGTTGCCTGTGATAACATGGGATCACTTCTGAGAACCTGCAAGGCCAACGTCCTGAGCATACAAGCCTTCTGCACGCATCCTTACAAGTAAAGACTTGAGGCTCAGAGATAACACCCCCAAAGCTACCTGGGAGGCCTGATGCACAACATGGGACTGAATCTAGATACCCCCAGTAGGTACCAAATGCTGGAGCACCCTTCCTCTCTACTGCAAAGGAGAGCAAAGCCTCCTTTCCCTACTGCCTCCTTTGCACCGCTCGGTCAGGCTGGCCTCGGCTTTCCCGCTGCCTTGTCCTGGGAGCGGCCTCCGCAGATCCCCACTGAGTATTTTAGCGGGAAGAGTGCTGCCTGTTTCCAGGCTGCCCGTCACGCAAATTTCATTTGCTCTGCTCCTGTACTTCCTCAGTGATGGGGCGAAGCTCGCCCACAGCTGGTGTGGTGGCCCAAGCCAGGGATGGCCCAGCTGCCAGACGAGCCCTACCTCACCTTCACACTCGATGAGAAGGCAGCGCCAGGTAACAGGAAGACAGCGGCAGCTGGGAGCCAGCTATGTGTGCTGCTCTCCTGGCCAGCCTGGGTAGCTCTTCTCCAAATCCCACAGCTCACAGCAGGCGGTGTGCAGCCATTATGAGACACGTTATATTGGATGCCTTCAGGCACGGAAACTCTGCCAACAACTAGCTACTTGCTCTGGAGGAATGGGGAGAATGCAACTTTTTTTTTACTCTCTCTCTCTTTTTTTTTTTTGCCCTGTGGATGAGGTGCAACCTATTTTTTTAACCTATTTAAAGGCTTTCAATTTGCTGTCTATCACAGTATTTGACTATCTTCCACAAGAGTCAACAGGAATGTGGAAGTCCCTAATGGTCTTCTCGGGGCCCTAGACAGATCAAGACAAGCCTAACACAAGGAGAGATTTCCTTCTCTTTGTATTGGCTGTCAGTCTGCAAAGGTTATGAGAGCTAACCCAAATATGTGTGTCCCCTTCGCACCCCAAACAAGGACAAAGTCCAGCCTCTCAGGCAGTCCAGCTCCAAAGAATGAGGAAACNACACAAACATAACCTTATTTGCTTTCCTAGAGACAATCAAGATCAGGCTGTCTGTAGAGGCATAAACACAATTTTGTTAAGAAAACAAACTGGAGTACTACTTACACAGCAAGTTTAACCTGGTAAGGGTGGTGGTGGTAGTTCACCTCAGTTAATTTACTCTCCTAAAATAAAACATTTAATCTAAGTGCATTTTTTAACTGAACCCTACAGTCAATGAAGAGAGAGATACAGATATTTTGAGAGGTCCATTCATTCCAAGCATTTCCAAGACTACCTTAGGTTAGATACTTATTAGAAGGATATGGTTCAGTGAGGTAAGTCCCACCCCAAATTTGCACAGTCACATAGCGTGCACTGACAATGCACTGAGAGTGACCTTGGCAGTGCCCTCACCAGTTGGGCATAGTCCCATAGGATCTACATAGAGTGGGCAAAGCCAGGTGCTAGTATCACAGTTCATCAACAGTCCCAGACATGGTGAGATGGTGAACCAGATCCAGAGTCCATGCAGGGAGACAAGGCCAGAGACAAGCCTAAAGATAAGCGACCTACCACGTAGGTCTAAGGTCCATCCAAGAGATGGTACCAGAGACACAGCTGGAGATAGGTATGTCTAACATGCAGATCCAGGCCTGAGCTTAGATGGAGCCCCTGCTCAGAGGGTAGGTGGACACTGCTGGGGAGACTGGTCGCGGTCTAATTAGCGCACTCAAGGCCCTGGCAGAAAATGCATTTCCCGAAGAAGTAAAAGTGGGTCTCGGTAGGCAGGAAGATTATGGAGCTCTCCAGAAAACTATACGGGGCACATGACATCTCCAACACTAACCTAGCATCAACTTTTGTATTAATAAAAATATCCAGCGGGGATGCATTTAGTTATACTAATGTCTTTTCCTATTAAAAGTAGAGCCACTGTGAGCATTTTATATGCAGAATGACTAATAGGAATAAACTGCGCAATTTTCAGCTTAAACCATCTCCTTTATGCTCAACATCTGCCCAATATCTAATGACACAGTTTATATTTTCATCAAGGACTCAGCATCTGGGTGAAAAAGAGTAAGCTTTAGGAGTCTTCACTCTAAGTCAATTAGAATTTAAATGTAGGTCGAATGCCAGGGAGAAGAATGGAACCTGCAGCAATTCAGATCTCAGATGTTCACGTACTCTAGAGACAGAAGAATCATTTGCACACTTACTCTGTCTTCCAGAGCTGGGGGCATTTGAAAAGGCAGGTTTGTTCTCTGCTGCGTATCTAATAGTGTTTTGGCCAACTAGTCTTTAAAGTTTCTGGGAAATGACTCTTCTACCTTTGCCCTTGGGAGGCTATTTCACAGCTGAATACATCCCATTCCTGATCTGCCCTTGTTAGTCCTAGCTATGACCTCCGTAGAGAAGTACACAACTTCTTTAAATACTTGGCGAGTCTGATAGTTGCTTGCATGGTGTTTTTGCACCTTGATCCAAGCCAGCACACCCCAGCACTAGCCTGAAATAGGTCAGGAGCAACCTCTGTGAAGTAACTGAAGTTGCCTTGACACAAACCAGCTCTCAAACACTGCATCTTCCGCTGCATTAACATTTAACCAGGATTTGCAGATTTCCCTCTTCTAAATTTTAGCGTATTTGTCTTTGTAGTTCGCTACCGTTCTACTTGCATTGATTGATGTCGGTGGAGAACAGACAGGAGGAAGCCACTGAAGAAATAAGGGACAAGATGCAATTACTCGTGTGGCAAAGTTCCTGGAGAGGCCTGGCAAGCCACACGGTTATTGCTCACTTCATTTTGATACTTCTGTACACTAGCGGACACATGCACGTACACACGTACGTATGTCATCCACTACCAAAAGTATCACTTCTAGTCTAAACTACTTACTTTTTTTCCCCTCTCCCTCTGCTGCTCATTAAAACTCATGTCTCCCACCTACAGTGGTGAAGAGTCAGCAGGCTGCCCAGGTAGCTTTACCTAATGGGAACTGACAGCCTGCCACCATTTTCCAAAGGCTTATGTTTTTGCTACCTGCCTGTCTTCCAGCCTGACTAATTCCATGGAAGACTTTTTTCACAGGGAGATTGACCGCAGGCAGGAGACATTTTGTGTCACTGCGAACAAGTGAAATGAAGACTCGATGGGGACGGCAAGAACTCACTAGCAGCAAAAGGGAAGGAGAAGAAAACTGATGTATGACAAGAATACCTGCTTCACCATGGCAGGCAACTCAGTGAACGGTCCTCTAATGAACAGATTCACTGAAGAACCTGAACTGTGGCATACTTTGAGACTCTGTAAGAGGTAATCTTAACTGATGATAAACTAAAATACCAGTCAAGTTATGAGAAGCATTTTCCCACTGATTTACAACACTCTGGAACCAATTAAAGAGTTCTTCCTTCCCTTTGCCAGCTAGTGCCTCATGAGGTTCTTAGGCTGCCTCACAATGACTTACGGAGACACAGTCTGGAATACCTCTGTACTTGGGTTTTGGCACAGTAATTATTACGACATTTTATCGCAAAGATGTGGAAGTAAAAAAAGTAAAAATGTTCACAGCGTGGATACCTGTTCATACTTACAGAAAGTAAACAATGCTGTTACTGTATTTCCCTGCTGAGGTGCTGCATCCCCACAGGAGCTTTAGTCTGGAGGACTCGCTATTCTGTTTATTTCCCAAGCTCAACAACCCTGGCTGAACTACATTCCTCAAGATCCGCTTCAGCCTCCCCTCCAACTGAATGGCAGATTCATCCCAAGAATCACAATTTCTTACCATTCAAGGCTTCTGAGGCTGCTATGAAAAGAAGAAGTTATTCATCCAAAAAACCTACACTTCTTCTCTCTCTGCATGGTGTCGAGTGTGCCCCAGTTATTCCTTTCAAAAAAACCAGGTCATTCCGCTGTTAGCTCTGTAGTACCTGGTTGGAAAGTTCCTGAGAAGGCATGACCGTACATGTCCTAAGAGCTCAGGACAGCTCCTTCCACCAGTGGTCTGAGCTTCCCCTTCCGGAACAGGCCAATGGCTGAGTATACGAGACCAAGGAGGAACAGAAACTACAAAAAAATGGGAAGATTAGCATCCACGTCAATTTCCTGTTTCATGTGTTCCCTTCATGTCAGGCACCATGCGTGCATTTTGCATCTGAGTCCCCTCCAGATCCTCAAGAAGTCTTTGCGCATCTAAAGCTTATGTGTAGCCAAGCGAAGCCAAGTCCTTGTGGGGAGCTCCAGATGAAAAATTCCAACGAGAACGGATACAAGGCTTTCATCTCCCCCAACTTCTCCACAGATAAATGAATGCTATTGCTGCTTCCCTCCCACATGAATGTGCCTGCATTGTACTTAACTCTTCTGTTCTGATATCCTTCTCTACATCAATCATTCTGCTTTGGCCTACCTGCTGGATTTACTGCATTCCCAAGGAGACACGATGCTTCTTAGATAGGCTTCTGGCAGATACATACAAGACATTTACCCTTACAGATCCTTTCCCTCAGGCTGGGTGGCACAGTCAGCAGTCTCAGTTTGCCCTCGTTAGCAGCTACTGCACAGTAGAAACTGCCTGAATTTGCAACCTTTCATCAAGAGTAGCTGTTCACTATTTCGTTAGCAGGCCAGCAGACACCTAGCAACATATATGGTGTATCAAAAGGTGGGATTTGCTTCCTTAAAGAGGGCTATGGCTCAGAATGGGCTGTAATGATCTTAGAAGAGGCCAAGTGCCCTGTAGCAGTGATGAATAAGGAATTACTAAGTGGTTGGGTAGAGCTGCAAAGCCACAATTCAAATTCGTACAATACTGAGGGAGGCCTATCTCTGGGACAGTGGTTTAAGCTCATCTTGCAATAGGGGAACTGGGGATAGAGTGGAAGGGAAATTGTATTTTTTGTATGTTACCCAACACTGTTCAGTTATCCCTGCAATCATCCAACATGCCCTAATTGCTTCAGTATGTCCCTGCAAGACAGAAACAGAGAGTGACTTCGGAAGAGACAAACAAAGACACAGATCTAAGATGTGCACAGAAGCAGTTGTCCAATAACGATGACCAGCTGTCACAGGCAGCAAAATCCTCCTGGCAGTTGGCACCGGCGAATTTTCAAATACCCGCTGGTCACTGCTACCCCATTAATCGTGGGCACTTTGCCCAGCCTACGTTCCTGAACAGCTTTTTTCTTTCTCTTCCCCCTCTCTTCCTCACAGACTTCTAACACAGTTAATAAAAAATTTATCAGGGCAATGAAATAAACAGCAATTTGATTTGATCTGGGAGCCAAAGAGAGGAGAGTTTCTGCTGTTCAGGTGCAGACTTGGGAGTTTCTGCAACTGCTGGCAGAAACGTGCCCACAAAACCAATAGGATTAGAAAAATTGAGACATAGAGGTTTGGCGGGGGGAGTTTGTTTTTTGTGTTAAGAGAGTGGAAAAGGCTGGCAGGGAACCAGTCAGCAGTGTGCTCTTGAACCCCAGAAAGAAAACGGTAACACTGTGAAATCCACAGGGAATAATGGACTTTGCAGCACCAGAGACGGAAACAAGCACGGTAGCATCCAGCACTGATACACCACAGTCACTGCAGCTCCCGAGAACTGCAGATACAAGCAGCTAAGTATCTGGAGTTTCTTTTCGAAATCTTATATAGTTCTCCCTCCAGGGAGAAGAAAGAAGAGAGGAAGAAGCACTTGGGTCTAACCCTAGTGATGTCTCAAAAGAGTTCAAGGTCTAGAGAGATAGGGGCAGTATGAAATCCAGGAGAAAAATGCAGTACCTTGGAATAGTTTGGCTAGAATAGCATTACTCGTTACTAGTGACAAATTTAGCCTGTGCCTCAGGGCTTTGCTGGGCTGGTGGCTCTGGGAGCAGGGAGTGCAGAAATTTTTTGAGGGGAGCCCCTTACCCTCTGGCTCAGTGGGAAATGGAAGGCAAGCGTATCCAGACAAGGAGAAGGCAACCTTCCACTGGGATAGCTTGCACGAATTTATGTCAGGCTTAAAGCAAGAGATTTGGAGGGGAATGCAGCTGCCCATTGCGAGGACTGGTAAATATATCAGGGACTATAACCGAAAGCATTATCCAGTGTAGAACAGATTATAGAGTAAAAGAAAAGTCATTGTTACACTATTTAAAGTCACACAGTCCAGGTTATGGCAAAAGGAAGAGTCAAGGCCAGTCAATGCTACCAAGGAGACAGTATTAGATTGCGGGTACCGCCGGAGACTCTGGAAGTAGACTGTCACAAAGTTTCATCTTTTCTGCATAGACACACAAGGTAATTAATGTCGCCAAATTTTAGACACCGAAAAGTTCGCTGTGTAAATCTAAGTTAGTCATTCACATTCCTCCTGTAGTCCAAACAGAGAAACAGGGACTTCCAGAGGATGATCCATCACATTATCTGGAGGCAGACAGCAGAAATGGTAAGATGTCAACTTCTCCCAAAAGACTACAGATGAGGGCCAGGTAACTAGCTTAGATTTGTGCTACTAACACTTGGACGTCTAAGATTAAGTGTGATGAATCTCATCTGTATTATACCACTTCTCTTTGCATGACTAAGTGTCCATACAGACAAGAGATACAACACCTTAAGAGAGTTACACTTAAAAGACTGAGTGACAGAGATGTATATCTCTGGACTTGGATTTTAGTCCTGCCTCTGATAGGACACCTGTGCAATTTATCTAGCAGAACCATGTACACACCCTGAATTTGTTAAAATGAGGTGAACCTTTCATGACCTTGGATGGCGATGGCTATACTGCCAATGCGTTTTGTTCTCTTTTGCTCCGGAGAGCAAACCACAGCCGCTCAGTTTTGCTCCCGTCCTTTGGACATCCTGTGCGCACAAACATAAGTTTGTGCTCATCCCAGGCTCTTTTCTGCAATGAACTAGTGCATCCCCTCTCAGAGGAGAAGCAGTCACAGCTGACATGGACAGCCCACCCCCAGACACGCAGACAACGCCAAGTTTGGCTTCCTCAACCTGTGAAAGTCTTCCAACGCCAATTCCACAGGCCCTGGGCTTTCCAATTCTTCCATGCACTCTTATGCCATGTAAAACACACTCTTGGCATCAGGTTACAAAAACACCAGCCTGACAGGCTATGTCCCAGCCTTCTCATTATTTCAGGCACTTCTAATCAGAAAACATCATAAATCAAACAACCAAAAAAGAAGCATGTCTCAGGGCCACAGAGGCACCACAGGGAACATGGCGAAGACCATGCCCCCCAGCAGTGCCCAACGCAGTGTGGACGTGATCTATCCTTTCCAAAAGGTAGTATCATCAAGTGGCATGAACACGAGCCAGTCTATGCCATCTGGCCTGGAGTCTGGGGCTTTCTCTGATGCTATCCACAGAGGGACTCTAGGCATAACCAGGTGTCAACCTCAATTGCAAACATGGTCCACATGCTTTACACAGCTGTAACACAGACCACGAGTTACATGAAACACACTCACAATACTGAAAAATAGAGTAGGAGAAGCAGTCATTGCTTAACACTCCCCTCAAACCTGTTACTGAGGGGTGGTGTCCCTATGAACTTTTGTTCATAACCTCTTTTCTATAGGTCAATGAGTAGATTAATCTTTCAGATAAAATTGTGAATTGGGAGCTCTGTGCGCTCATAATCCCCAAGATCATCGTTGGATTTGTATACTCAAGGTCATAATGCTTCTACATTGCAATGCCTGTTCTGTGGTTATTTAGATTTATCCTACTTCTTTGCAAATAACTTTGTTTTTTGCATTCAAAACAGGAACATATCCAAAAGTCACATTCCCATCAGCCTAACAAGGGTACAATCATTTTGAAGAGACTCTCCACACTACAGCTGCTGCCTTGGCACCTGCATGAGGGCCATGTGGAACTCAGGTTTAGGATCCTGCTTCTTGGCTTCTCTCCCTTCGAAATGCTCTTTACTCTATGTGCTTTACTTTGCCTGCCTGAGCTTAACCCATTAATGGATACGCTTGAGAAGTACCAAGTACCAAAGCTGAGAGCTGAACGTCCCAGTTGACAAACCGTGAGTAGATCTCCCACTCACTCACTAACTTAGAGTACAGCTTACAGTACGCTAGTCCTAACATACAACTTCTTCTGGTGACATAGTTCTGGTCTCCTTGTCAATGCAGACCATTCTGTCAATGCATCCCACAGCTAGCTCGTGACCGCCCTTCCAGGCAGAGCACTACTAACCCCTCATGCTCAAGTCAACGATGGCCAGATGTCCCAGGCTCACCACATCACCCGTACCCTCTGCATAGCTGCGTATTCATGTGCCAGGATGCCGTGAAAACAAACTCACTGCTCTTGCAGCCTGAGCGGCTCATAAGCTGAGGGTACCCAAAGGTGAGATGCCATTACATTAAAATCACTGCACAGTGAGAGTCCCCTTACCACACATTCAAAGGGAGTGTCTGCTCACCTTATTAAAGGCAAAAGGCTTTTCTTATACTGCTGACAGAGAACACTCAGAAAGGAATAAAGAAGATAATAGGCTGCCAGAGGGCCAATTTACGCACCCCAAAATTAATGAGTCATTTCAATTAAATTATTTGCCCTAAATTAAAACTTATCACCAAAATCCAATTCTCATTTCATTAAAGAGGACCTCCCTAGTTATCAATTTTTTTTCTCCACTGATTTTTTTTTAAAGGTAACTTTCATGGAATGCGAGGCAAAAATGTAGTTGTAGTCTACTTTTCTGTTTGAGGAGCCCTGAAAGTTTTATTTTTTAAGAACTGTTCCTCATTCCAGTATGTGCCCACATAATAAATTAAGATGTTCCTAGAAGATTCTACGGAAGACCGGAGATGTACAACATCATGCCAACAGATGTAAGGGAAATCTGATACAGGAAGAAGGAGGGAATTTAAAAAGTAGCGTTGTCCAAGCCTCAGCAGCCTCGGCTGTTTTGATATCAGAACAGAGAAAGCTCACAGCCCCCATTTGCGGATCTCCAAAGGGTCTGTTAGCAAAACGCAGGCAGACAAATGATTGCACTCTGACTGTATCTTTGAGAATCAAACCGATCTGTCGATCGTATTCTCAGACATTCACACACCACTATGACTTCTCAAGCAGGGCTTGGTTCCTCCTGCCACAGGTCTGCCCGCTGACAGCCTGAGATGTGACAGGCAGAGACCCGGCACTGCCCATGACAGCAGACACGTGCTCCCGCTTCCTCAGACTGCCCATGCCAACCTTTGTTTCCTTCCCAGGAACAACCTTTCTCCTGTTTTCTGTTGGAGATTAACACTTTTTAACCTAATATTTGTTTTTTTAAAAGGCATTTTCAAAATCTGTGGTTGAGTTTTGAGAAAGTGCTCCCTGTCTGAATACTCTGTAAATGGAAGCCATATGTCTAAGTATTTGCTTCTTTTTTGTCTCTTTTGTTGTGTGCACATTTGGCAAGTTATTTTTTCTCCTTAACTATCACATCTCAGGCTTTATTAAACCAAGTTGCTATTCTGTTATTTTGGAGTTGTTTGGTTTTTTTTTTTTCCCAAGCAACTGACTACTGACATTTTAGCAGCTATACAGGAAATGTGATATTAAGTTATTATTTTCTTAGAATGTTTCTTCACTTTCTGGTGAGTAAGAAGCTGCTACTGGGGTAGCAATTCCAATGTTTCTAAAGATAAAAAGAAGAGCTGGAGCTCTGAAAAAGCCATCAAAATCCAAACCCTGAAAACCTATTACTTAATACAATTTATCATTTGTTGGTTTTGTGGAAAGCAGATGGAGGTTCATTCTACAAAGCATAGCATGCATACACACCAAAAAGACAGACTCTGCATCCGCTCAGGACTTAGGAGAGCCAGCAACTGCATAGATGGTAGGAGCACACAGTTATCGCGGGTCGGCTGGGGTCAATACGCACCGTGCAGACACAAGCATGCGGTAGGAAGGCACTGCACAGAGACCATGCCTACCTGCCTTTGCCCGCTCTTCAAATCCTCAAGTCATTTTTAAAAGGGCAGTCTCATTTCAGAAATCCCATCTCCTTGTTCCCTCTCCTGAAATGCCAATTTCTTTCTTTCTGTAATTAATTCATATTAAATAGTAAAATGGAAAGCTTTTAAAATAGGAAATAAATTTGCTTCTTTCTACAAGTCTTGATGTTGTTTTTGGACTGCTGGCTCAATTTAGGTTTATTTTACAATCTGTTTCTAGCCAATTCCAATTTCAGATGAAATCTTGGCTCCAGTGAAGCAAAATTCCCTTTAATTTCAGTGGAATCGAGATTTTGATCCAGGTACTCATCCACTAACACACAACTATGATGAGTGTAGACAGTAACACAGCAGCCAAAAAATCAGAATACGAGCTGGTGGACCCCAGGAATCTGGAATTTCATCCCATATGGAGTTTTGGGCATGGCAGATTTGTAGTATTGACTCCACTGGCACCAGTGAAATAAGAAAAACAGACAAAAGGAACACACTGTTCCACGAATGCTGGAATTGGCAAGGCCTGGTTTACCACAGCTACATGTCCTAGGTCCTGATGCCTCATACCTCGGAAAACCTTCAAAGCTCTTGACTAGTTTTGGTCAAGGTGGCACCCACCAGCTGGCACGCACGTGGCTCCAAACCAACATGCAACCATACAGACTTTGGTAAGGGACACAGGAGGAGACTGGGGTTCACTAGCAAGAATCTGAGGGGCAGGAGCTCTTGTTGGGGCAAGGTCAGGCAGGTACGAGGGGTGCTGGAGTCAGCCGAGCAGAGGACTGCCAAGAAGAAGGGCAGGCAAACAGCATAACCATACAAATAATCCCATACACATTTTCTTTCCTCAGGAAGCCAAGCTACTCCCACTATCTCTAGGGTTTGGATGTAATAAAAGCTGAAATGAGCAAACCACAAATCTGGCTAACCTCAACCTGGCAGTATTTCTTTCAAATAGAAGGAAGAAAATAAAATGGACAGTAAAGCTACGGAAAAGGTTGATCTGAGAGAGAGAAATGTGGAGCATGATTAACCTTAGCTTTCATCCGTATTGCAGGCAAAAAGATAAGCTGATCCTAAAGTTTCTAGTGGAGAATGGCTGTATATCTTTTCTCATTATTTTGGGTTAGAAATCCAAAGCTTCAGATCAGATCTTTTTGTGGATTTTTTTTAAAACACATTTTTGCTCATTTTCAAGCTACTAAGCAGTTACAGCCTGCTATGTAAAATGAGTAAGATATTTATTCCTGGTTATACGAGTACTTTTTTTCCTGCAAAAAGATCTCAGGGGTATGTTGCAAAAAAATTGTTCACCCGCTACCGAAAAGACACTGGCCATTATGGAGGGGGCAAGCAATGGGAATCTAGGATGTCAAAGGGCCTAATTCTTGTTGTGGGCAAATTGGGTCAAATTTCAAGGCTCACAAAGGTCAGGGCAACTCTGTTGTGCTACCATGGCCACTGCTTTTTCGGCAGTAGGAGCAAGAACACACTTGGCTTTACAAGTAATGGCTATTGGCACTCTCTCAAGGGTTAGCAAACTTGGTGGTGGGACCAGGTTCTTGCTGTGTTTGGAGTTGAAAGCAAAATATTGCCTGTACTCCACCATCTTACAGTCCAGGCTAAGACTTGGGACAGTAGACCGAGGCAATCAGACTGAGAAACAACATGGCAAAATCTTCTACAGCACTGGTCTGAACCTAGAATCAGCTGATCAGACAAAATCACACCGAATCAGCTGATCCTGCTCTAAAGAAGCTGCTCAAGATAAGCTGATTTATATCACTAAGGAGTTAGATTATTATATCAAGATCCTTCCTCCCAGCCATGAGAAAGTATTCCATGCATTTTATGCAATACTTCTTTCTCCAAAATGAGTAAGCATTTTTTGAAGTATTCTGTTTTTGTCTCCTGCCTGCACCTGCAAAGCAAGCACCAAAATATTTCCAGAAAAACTTCCTGATTTATGCACTAAGAAGTGCTGAGATGCAACCTATATAAGAGAGCCAAACTCTATGCTGCATACTAACATTCCAGTCATGCCTGGAGACAGGAAAACAGAAGTTAAGAGGCATCAGGACACTACGGGGAGGCCATAAAAATATTAGACGGGGAGCGGCAGGAAGTTCCTTGGTAACCTATGAACCACCAGGTGCAGTTCCCTGCAATTTATGACTTTGGGCAAAACAAACCAGCACAGAAAACCTAGAAAGATTGCCACCAATACTACTGTGTGCCTGAAATTCTGGAATTATTTTGCCAGTAGGAAATTACGGTCCACAGCAACAGCGGAAGGGGGGCAGAAAGATCTACCATGCTTCAGTTCCCCAAGATGATTCCCTGCTCTCTCAGCTTATTTTCCCCATCAAACTGATCTGCTGTCACTTCCTTCTGAGCACATCTTTCCCAGTCCCCGTAGTAATCTGAATTTATCTCCTCCCTCCAATCTTTTCTTCTTCTCCCCCACCGCTCCCAGTAAAATGATCTTTTTTCTTCCTCCCAGAAAATTCATACTCCCATGTTATCTCATTATTCTTTGCAACAGCATGCCAAATTCGCTGTCATTTTCCCACCGGGGCTATGTCCTGAAAAAGACAAAGTGGTCTGTGCTCGTTCTTACCTACTGCAGATTCCCTAGAATTGAAAATGCTACAGAGTTAGTGCTCGGAAAGGTCCCTCTGAATTCTGGGCTCTGCGCCCACAAAGCAGGGAAGCAAACATCTCTTGGAGGATGGCATCTGACTCCAACATCCTTATTGTCTGGCTAGCAAAGGAAAAACAGCTTCAGCTCTCTTCAAACCGCTCCACTTCCAGCACTGGCCGAAGGGGTGGAAAGGCCAGAGATGCCAGGGAAAGACGAGCTTCCATCACAGCTCTGCTGAGCTCAAAACCAGCCCAACTCTGGTCTCCCACCAACCCACCACAAACACCGACAGCCACCAACCTCACGTGAGGACAGGGAATAAACTCCAGCGGAGAATGACAGAAAGGGGTCTGCAAAGAGTAAAAGGATGCGTGGCACCATACGGACTGCCCACCCTGGGCTCCCCTCTACAGCCAGCAGAGAGAAGCTGACATTTCCACTGGTCAATTCATCTGATGAATTCTGGATGGCTACTTTAGGATGAGCTGGAGTGTCTCGGAGAAGAGCCTGCTTCTCCTCACTAATGACAAAGGGAGTCCAAGGTGACCCACTCCAGTGGTAACATCTGCACTTGGACGGATGAACCCCACTCCGGCTCATTGGCTCAGGTCCCAGGCTGGTGACCAGCAGAAGATACCTCCACCTGATATCTGACTTCAGGCTCCTATAAGACACACTCGTGTGCCTTGCTCCAGTTGTGCTCAGAAACACTTCTCGCAGCCCCGAAGCCTAAAGCATAATCTTTCCCTATCGCCATCCTCAGCAATGAGGGCGAGGGCTGAGCAGATGGTGGATAACACCCTCCCTCCTCAGCTCTAGACCCGGCTCTTACCGAGGAGCTTGCTGGCGCAGCAGTGCTTACACAGGGGAAGCCTGGCTGGCTTCAGCTGCCTTTCTGGGTAAAGGATTTCTCTCTGCAGTGCTTTACCAGTCACCTGCACAAAGTCTTTTAATTTCAGGGGAGTGGACGGAGAGGGGGCGCAGCTAATCTACCACATAGAGTTAATAATGAATTTTCTACAGTTAAATCCCAGCAACAACAAATACATCTTTATACCACGTTGAAACAATGAATGGTCAGTCTGAATCTTTGCAAGCAAGGAGCTCTACAAAGGCAATGCATAATGGAGAAAGGCTACACCCTGTGGTTCTTTTTACACACTAATGCCTATCAGTTTGAAAGAAAACTGTAAGATTTGGTCTTTAGCTGCTATAGATTTGACTTTGAGTTTGTGATTAGGGCTGGGGCAGTAAACAAGAATTCCTCTTTGTGAAAATTTGCTGCTGATGTTTCCAAATTTGTTTTTGTTTTGACAAAATGACAAATCCCTTTTGATTTTTTTTTTTCATGAAATAAACATTAGAACAAGAGAGAGCCCACTGCTTTGAATAGCCAACAACTGGGAATAGCAAGAAATGTTAGTAGAGGCTGCAGGAGTCCCAGGCTGTGAGCAAAAATGAGAACGCGAGTTCTCCATGCCTCAGCTGAAAGCTCTAGCTTTTACATAGGTGTGTCAATGCTATACCTTTTTCTCTTCCCAATTTTGACCGGAAAAAAAGCATCTCAGACGTATAAAGCCTTCCTGATTAAATTTTAATCAAATCCAAAAGTAGTGAAATGTTTTAGTTTCACTGAAAAGTTCCCAACCATCTCCATTCACAATGATGCCTTGTTGTAAAGGCTCTTGACAGCAAATAGAGCAACCATCTGCTTGCTCCTACTTGAAAGAGTTATTCCTTAAGCCTGACTCGGACAGGCTGAAGTCTTTATTGCTGAAACTTTTAAACCCCATGCCTGCTAACACCTCTGTGCCTTTGTGCCTGTGACTCTGACGAGACAAGTAAGGACTATAGGGATTTCTCCACTGATACTTAATGCCTGAGAAGCGCCTAAGGGTACAGCCCTAAAAGAACAAGAGTCCAAGGTAACGCTGGGAAAGGGGCAGCCACCGCATCCCCACTACAATTCATTCTCCTGGAACAAGTTAGTCAACATACTGGAATGAATGATTAAACATCTCATTTATAAACACCTAGGGGATAATAATACAATAAAGGAAAAAATAAGTAATGCACTTCTGGCAAGCACATATCATGTCACTCCGGTCTCGTTCCCTTTTTTCGTAGGATATCTGGCATAGCAGATAATGCAGGAGCAGTATGTGTGATAATGCGATATATCTTAACTTCAGGAGGCCCGACAGCCTCTTGAACAACCAAGGAGAATATGGCGGATGTTAAATCACCATCAGGATGCTTCAAAGAGCTGCAATCAACAGACCGCTATCCACCGGGGATGGAGGTTTTAGTGGGTTGCTACCACAGTCCGCTTTTGTGCCCTGATCTCTTCAATACTTTAATTAACACCTTCATGGTGGAACAGAAAGAGAGCATCTAACTTTTGGAGATGACACTAAGTTGGGGGCAGTTGCAAGTGCTTTGGAGACTAAGATCATAAGTAAACTGAAGAAGTGCTCTCCATGGAGAAGCCCACCAGATGACATCCAACAACAGCGAGCACAAAGTGCTATGCTCCAGAAGGGGAGGGAAAACAATTAATGCTCAAGTACAGAGGTGGGAAATGAGCTGCAGACTGTGCTGCATACCAGTAACAGAGGGTTAGAGAGCAGCAGAGAGACTAAATAAGTGAAAGCAACGAGGTGCTTTTATAAAAAAAAAGGTAAATCTCATCTCGTTCTAGGTATAGGTAAGTGAAGCAAAACACGGCTGGTACTTTTACCTGCACAACTGAGTCCTAAACTGGCAGTCTTGCTTTGGTTTTCAACAGTACGCTCAAGGAAACGGGTTGGCAAATCAGATAGTAGTAAAATGCATATGACATAAGGGCTGGAAAATACGACCTGCAAGAAGTAGTGAGCTTGTTCAGCTGGACTAGAGAGGTTGAGACAAGGGGATTAATGGGCTTCTAGCAGGTAAAAGGTGGTTTTGAGGAGGAGGAGGAGAAATTATCACCTTGTATCTTGGAATGACCAGAAACAATTGGCAGCAAAATCAATTTGGATCATATGTTAATAAAGCTTTGCAAGTGCAGGGAGAGTGAAATAATAGCCATGCACTGGCTATGCTGGCACAGAGCGTCTTCAAAAACTACACCCTGGGGCAGCCACTGTATAGCTGATCTTATCTCAGTGCATGGAGAAGGACTAGACCACCTCTTGTGGGTCCTTCCATCTCTTTGCTCCTCTGATCAGATCCCAACAGAAATATCTGGGGTAGTAAGTGGAAAGAGTTGCCAGTAGCCATCACACCCCAGCTGAGGCAGCACAAAATGCTTTGAGGTGGTGGTTCAGAGCAGTCTCTTCATGCATTAACCCCAGCGCAGAGAGGGCAGTACCAGCATCTGGTAGCAACTGAGCCGGGCAGAGAGAGCTGCTTCCAGCTCAACTCGCCCTGCAAGCAGTGCTGGCCACCTAAGCCAGAAAGACAGAAGAGATGGCCACAGTTACACTAATGAATCCTTTGGCAGTGAACGCCTACTTCTACCAGGAGAGCTGGCTTTGAGTGTGAAAAGGAAGGAAGATTTATGAAGAGGACTTTTTTTACTTTTAGCTGTCCTATCAAGCTGTGATTGTCTTAAGTGTCATTTCATTATCCCCCTTTTAGACCTCTGCAATAAGCCCCAGCTGAGAGCGAGCCTGTCAGTGGACATACACACTTAAGCCAGAGAGGAAAGGAGCAGACCGAGGAGGCTGGCTGTGCACAGACTGGTGCTGGCTGACAAGACAGAAATTGGCTCTTCCCTTGGCAATACTAAAGGACATGAGGACACACATTAGAGACGTGATGTCCCTCTTTCTGTGTGTACTCCCGCAGCTCTGGCCTGCAGAGCTCACCCCAGGGAAACCTCATTTTCTCGAGGGAGGAAAGGACCCGTTCCTAGAATGCAACTGCGTTAGCCTGCAGTGATCTAAACGCAGTGAATCCTCTGGATACACCAAAGCTCATCTATTTCAGCTTGCACTGTGGACATGGAAGTGGTCTTCTCTATTTACAAGGGCTCCAGCACCGCTCCAGTGTCTGCCTACCTGTTAGTCTCTGATACAGCTAACCTATTTGTTTCTAGGGGTGACAGGGGCTGGGTTTTCCCAGGGGCTGTTACAGATGAGGGAGTTGAACTGGAGGAGATTAAGGACCTGCTTTTGGTATACAGCACAGTGGGAACACAGACACCCACAACACCCCAAAACGAGCAGGATGGGAAGCCTGGGCACGGCCCAAGGGCAGCCCATTGCTTCCAGGGCAGGAGCAGCTATCACTGCTGGATCTTTCACTGACAAATCCAGGCATCACCCGTGTGCGCAAAACCAGCAGGGCAGTCTCTGACCCTGGCTTTTTTCGGTTTCCTTGGGCTTCGTCTAAGGGAATCACTGACCATCATTCCAGAAATCCTCCTGCCAGATTACTACCCAGATCAGTTGGCCGCCCTGTTATTTTTCAGGAGCTGCATTTTCTTTTATCTATTTATTTTTACATTTGGGATGCCCAGAGCTTCACACAGCCGATGCTTTGTTTTTAAATTTCTGAACACAAACCCAAAATTAGTAAATAAACTACATTATATAAATAAAATTAAAAAGCTTAGCATAACTCAGTATCCAAACTGCTTTCATTTGTACTAGCGGCAGACTATTTTTCAGGCAGACAACCTGCAAATCTGAGAATAATAATAATCAATATGAGAAAATGATACTCAGAGAGGAAAGGGATATTTTCCAACATACACTATTTTCTAATGAATTAGTTTTATTAGTTAAGATTCCTTAAAATGAATTGTTTATTAGTTTTAAACTAATAAAAACATGGTTTAAAATGATGAGTATAACTCTTCCAAATTGTAAAGGATTTTGTATTTATATTTTTCTTGGATTTTTTTCATCAGATAAAATTTAGTTTTAGAAAAATCAAAGCTATAAGTTTCACCTAATTACAGGACTACAGGACCTGGAGCTTTAAAAGTAAGCACGGTATCGCAACGGGTCTTTTCCTAAATCTGTGGCAGGCATTAAACAAAGATAATCCACAGATACCTTGTTTACAGGCATCCAGAGTTTAGGTGTGCCAAAGCCTGAATTCTCTCATCCTCAGAAATGTGGCTGTGGTTCAGAGCTGGGCACCCACACATTTAGGTGAAAGCTAGGCTAGAGAACTCAATTTCGCTGCTTAGGCCCATATCTAATAGGCACAAATAAAATTAATAATACATGTGTGTGGCTCTAAAATTCATTTGTACCTATATTTTCCTTGACAGGTAAATAGAAATCGTATGCTGTCAGATTTCGCCAGCAATAAACCCTACAGCTGGTTAGCTATGCACCGCTATAGCGAGCAGTGAGGCAAGGTACGCTTCCACGGCTGGCGAGTGCATTTCACGCCGGGCACACTCGAGCAAACGCTCCGATGAGCTGGGGCAGCCGCTCTGCCTGCTGGCGCCTGCCGCTCTTCATGCTGCTGGGGCAGGATTTTGCACAAGAAGACAAACCAGGAGCCTTCGTGTCTCACTACACTTGCATGTAAAGCATCACCTCTGACCATACGCCCAGACTCCACCTTGCAGATAAACACTCGGTATGCTAGTTAGCCCCCAGCTTGCCAAGTCATAACAGCAAGAGGAAGAGCCCATTCATGCATGCATTTATATCCAGAGCGATTCAAACACTTGCTGAGAGAAACAAAATCCGCAGGCTTTTGGGTTACTAGACAAATCAGGAGAAATAACAAACCCCCGCCCGAATGATAACGTAGAAGCAGAACATATCTGTCATATGTATCAAACACATTCATACATACCTATTTATCTAAGCTGCTCTATAAATATTTTGGATAAATAGGCAGATAGACAGAATGAATGGCGTGAAGATTAAAAGCAAAACAAACCAAAACTGAGTAAACTTGCTCGTTTGGTATTCTGGTCTGGACAGGATGGAACGAGTAAACTCCATAACGCCCTTACCAGTAAGTGGTGAACTCCTTAATGTGTTTACTCTCTGTCATACTACGAATGCAGGCAGACAGATAGGACAATGCTGGTTCAGATCGCCAAGCTTCCAGTTCCCTATAACACACACGGGAGGAGGGTAGCTAAAAAAGGAGGGCAACATAAGGTACGTGGCAGCTACCTCAGGTACCAGGTTTCACACATGCCTAGCAACAGCGCACCCTGCAAACCAATGACCCAGCACAGAAAAACACCTAGGAAAATTAATTCCCCAGCCTTGCAAAGAGTTGACAACGGAAGGCTAAAAAACACAGCAGAGTAGCTTGTTTACACAAGAAAAAATAAAGGAAATCTGAGGAAGGAGGAGGCGAAGAAACCAGAGGGCGGTCTGGGAAGAGATGAGGCAAGCACGATGTTCTGACAAGTGTCATAAACAAACGCTTTCCCTGCAGTGCCAGAACAACCAGAGCCAGAAGCCAGGTTTGCATTACACTAGAATACGCGTTGGCATCATTGTTGTCCCTTGCTCTGTCACCGCTTTTGAAAGGACTGACAGCAGAGTAAAGCCACGCCGTGGTGCAGTGGAAGGGGACAGTCCTGCGGGCTCCTGTTATAAACGTAGGGGATACACAGGCAACTGACTCTGGGGTTTCTCTAAGAAAGATACGGATCTCTCCACCCACTGTGTCTTTTGATCTCTGCTCTCTTCTCAGGCGTGTTGCTTACCTTGCACGATCAAGTAAACCTGGGAAGTCTTGGGGTGATGCTGTGTCTGCACTGAACACGTGTAGGACCCTTCATCGTAGACATCCACCTTCTGGATCCGGAGGCTGTATTCCAGGGGGTTTCTCTTCTCCAGCTCTACTCGAGGGTCCAGAGACCACTTGTCCTCTCCAGCAAAAATGATGCCGGAACGGTTTAACCAGGCTACCTTGGAGCTTCTGTCTTCTACATAACACCTGCAGAGGATGAGAAAGGTGAGGGGGAGATTAACAAACCTCTCCATCATTTCCATTTTGTCCCTTGCCTTTATTGCTTTGCTCAGAAACTCCATAGCACACTGCTGCCTTGCAAGTGAACCACAGCATCTCCTCACCATTGCTGCCCAATGGCCACGTATTTCGCAACGACTTTTTGAAGGGTTTCAGGAATTTTTGGTTCATGAAACCATGGGATTTGGGGTGGCCATGCCTCCTGTTCTCTCTTCATTTAGTCTGTGGCCAACGCCTGCACCAAAAATGACTTTTGCTGGCCATAAGAGATCCTGGTCACCAAATCCCTTCTAACCGTGCCAATGGGAAAGGTCAGAAGGAGTTCTTCCTATGCTCCACCCTCGCCTTCAAAAGTTAAGCATACAAGAGAGTTACATTCCCAGCCCCCTGCCAGCCTGGAGGGCAAAGGTTCAGGGCTGAAGCTTTGTCAGCCCAGGGCACAGCTGCTCCATCCCTCAGTTTCAGCGGCACAAGGGGAGCGAGCTGCAGTGTTATATCCCGTCTCCATCCCTCTAACAAAAAATGGCTCTGTGGAAAGAGGGATTCACTCCTCAAACACCACCCTCCTAATGCACACACCCCCTTGCCGATGGACATCTGCCCGCTTGTGCAGGCAAGTGCTTGTTTCAGGCTGAAAAGGAGAGGCTGCGTGGTGTCACTGCCCTCCCTGTGACACACTCAGCACGTCCTGTGAACATCCCAGGAGAGACAGGAGAGGAGGAATGACAGCTAGCAGCAGCAGGCAGAGGAGCAGCAGCAGGACCAGCAACTGCCATAGCCCCGACTGCCAACTGTTGCAAGGCAGAGGACAAACTAAACCTGTTGCAACTGCATGACAAACATTTTGCTCCTTGACAGAGAGCGGAGAAGTTGCTGCAAAGAAAAATGCATTTTTGGCCAAGGCACTTGCTCTGTAACACTTCCCACCTCCAGAAGGTGGCTTGCACGGAAGAGGCGAGACGTCAACGAGGAGGCACGTCCTGCTCGCTCTCAGCTGTGTCTCATTCAAGAGGTCCAGGGCTGAAGAAGACATGGGGATGTAACTCCTCTTTCACCCTAGCAGCCGTACCCACCAGGGCCGGGCTCAGACAACCTGAGAGGGTTTGCCCTGCAGCAGCTTACGCCGTGTTTGCTCTGAGGATAAATAGGGATGCTCAGTCTACAGAGCTGTTGCTCCTTCACCTCTCAGAGCTCTGCCCACAGCCTCACAGCATCCAAATAACCCAGCACCTCTCCCTGCCACTATTCACGCACATGTTGTATTTGAAAGAGAAAAGAGAGAGGATAAAGATTATTGCTTCAAGATAAGACAAATATTTGACAGTAGGCTTTCATACAGCGTCTTTAGCACGGGTCAGACATTTTCCAAGCTCCTCTACTTGAATGCATTTCATTCATGCTGTGCTGCAGCTGCCATCCCTTGCGACGTGACCCTACCATTACGGCCAGCACCTCTCACCCCCTCCTTTTTTGCACGCCCATTGATGCTCTCCGAGTTGCTCTGGGGTGACTTGTGGGCAGGAGGAAAGCCAGGCTGCGTGGGTGTCGATGAGAGGCACGTCACGCTGCTGGCCAAGCTGGAAGCAGCTCTGCCTGATCGGACAAACATTTTCTTTAGAGAGCATCAGCACCACCACCCAGCCAGGCAGGCACTTGCCCCGAGGTGAGCTCTCAGCTGTGATCTTCATTGTTTTTAAAAAGCTGCTCTGTGTTAAAAAGAAAAGGGCAAGAGAATCCATGAGCAGCCACTTACATGCAGGAACGAGCCCCACTGCGACGAGGCAGTGCCCCAGTTCAGTTGGTCACCCCGGGCTGTAATCACCAGCAACAGGACCTGGAAGCAAGGACCTGGGAAGGGCACTGTGCCCCCCTGCTGGGAGCAGCGGTCCTGTCGGGACGCCCAGACCGTCTCCAGATCCAGCTGCCTTAGGGTCACCAGCGTTCTTGCACGCACATTTCTGTATAGAGTCTTAACGGCACTGAGAATTGGAGGTTAGGTCTTTTTCAGAGGTGTTCAAAGCCCCTCTCTGCACGTTTCGGATTTGTGAAAATCCTGAGGGGGGTGGTGGTGAGAAGCTAAGCAGATTAACAGCTGAAGCTGAAGTCAGTGGGAGCTGAAGTTTCTCAGTCACTTCTGAAAATCCCCTGGCACACCTGTCAGTGCTGCTGGGCACCAGCAGATCCAGAGCACTGCACCAGCCCCACCGGGCTGCCTTCTGGACATGCACCGCAGTGCTATGTGATGCAGCACAGCACCCCGTGGCTCTGCCCCGCACCTAGTCATTACACACCTCTGCTTGGAGGTAGCAAAGCTGACCCTGCGATGTCCCTTGGGTCAGTAACAGCTCAGCGGCACGGTCGGAGCAAAGCCTCTCATTCCTGAGGGGACACTCACCCAAGAACCCTCTATCCTCTCTGCCAAAAACACGCGTCCCCCGAGGTCAGCCCTAGGATGGTGGTCAATAGCTACAGTCAGACAACCTTGCAAGTGCCCCTGAAATAAGTTAGCAGGTGGTACCGAAACAAAGCAAGGAGAGAGGAGGAGAGGGAAAGGAGAGGAAATAGGAAAAGTAAGCGAAATGGATTTGAGCTGCTCTGTTCAGCCTACCTGTTCCTCTCAAACTGCCAGGCAAAATCAATGTACAAATGTGGGAATTCCAAGTCTTGGCGCGCTCCGAACATGCATCCACGTGGATGATGCCTCTCAGTATGTCCGTCTGCACACACGCACCCTCTTAGTCTGCCGGAGATGCCACCCAGCTGTATGGATCACGCTTTAATAAGGATTTATGGTGATGATTTTCACAGTGTAATAAGTGCTAATTCAATACTAATAGAATATTAAATGGCACGTTAACTGACACTTTAACTGCAATGCAATAGGAGCATGGCATCAGCAAGATATCAAATGAGTCTTATCATTCACTAATAATCAATAATCAAGTTCACAGAGACAGTCAAACGCTTTTCATTAGGCTTATTGAAAGCATTACCATCAGTGTCAGTAAACGCTAATAAACGACTGGCGATCCATTCATTTTGCTTTTCCTTATGGTTTCAGGTTAAATTTCTTGACATCTGCTGATGCGGCTACCGAGAGCACCAGCGAGTGGTGACGGTCACGCCTTGCACGGTCACTGCAGGGATGCAGGAACTCAGGATCTTAGCACCAATTCAAACCACAGACACAGAAGGGCAAAAAAATCTTGCTGCCATGCCCCTTTAGCCCTCCTTGCCCTCTCGTAAACAAACATTTGGCACCTGAGGTTTTTTAGCGACGGCACTATTTTTAGCTGCTACGGATGTGTTTCCTGTTCTCACACAGCGGCTAACGACTGCATAACAACCACCCAGGCAANCAGAAGGGCAAAAAAATCTTGCTGCCATGCCCCTTTAGCCCTCCTTGCCCTCTCGTAAACAAACATTTGGCACCTGAGGTTTTTTAGCGACGGCACTATTTTTAGCTGCTACGGATGTGTTTCCTGTTCTCACACAGCGGCTAACGACTGCGTAACAACCACCCAGGCAAGGATGGTTGGAAACTGGATCTGGAGAAAGGATCGTGGGCCATCCTCGTGCGCCTTCCTCAGCCTCGGTTTCCCCACGCACAAATGCAGATGACGGGGCTGAGCTGTGTCGCAGGAGGCAGAGGAGGTGGTGACGCTTTCAGTGCAGGAGAACACTTTGGGACCTTCAGCGGGAACCATTGCCTCGAACGGGAGGGAGGGCTGCCCACCACCATTCCTGGTCCCTGGATTTCAGGCCAGGAGGGGACATCTGGCAGCACGCAGGCAGGGGGAGGGCAGGGGCTGGAAGCAGTCCCTGCTGTCCTCTCTCCTCCTGTGCCTGCCGGCCTAACACGCAGCGCCGGGCCAAAGCAGCGCTCCGTTGCATGCCCCAAGGTAAACTCCATCTGGGTAGGGGAGATGTCTTTTTTTTCCCTCTTCTTGAAAGCATTTGGGCTTATTCCTATTGATAGGTGGGAAAGCAAGCAAAGAAAAGGAGAGGGAGGCTCAGGCATGCACAGGTCCTCTCCTGGCAAAAACCAAGGCTGGAGGTCTCACCGCCCGCTCTGTCTCGCTCGGGTCTTGGTGCTTGGGTCTGAACCCCAGCAACTCCTGCTCCTCCTGGGGTCTCACCAGAGCGCTTCCCCTTATGCCTCAGAGACAGCAGCACAGCAGCTACAGCCCTGGGCTACGGAGATGGAGTGGGGGTATTTTATTGCCTTTGGGGAGTCTTTTCAGGGTAAGTTCAATGGTGTTCGGAAGGGGTGGATGCTATTTAGAGCCTACAGTGATGAAGAGGCAGGAAGCCCTGTAGGACCTGGTGAAGCTGCTGTTTAAATGATTACTTTAACACCGCAGGGATTTTACAGCATTATTGATGATGTATTGGGTCGCCTTGAACACAGGATAATTGTTTGGGTTTTTTTTTATCGTTGTTGTAATTCCAAATAAATACATTTTTTTACAGCAGACCCAATCCCACAGTTCTCTGCCAGAGCCCAACTAGTGAGAAGAGGCAAGCTGCTAGGATTAATGAAATGCAGAGTGCTGCTTTGCCAGTGAGCCACAGCTCTTACTTCATTTGGGGGGAAAAGAAATAAGTAGTGTGGTTTCGGACTGCATTTTCTGCCCTCTTTCTTCAAAGCACGTCGTGGCGATAGCTCAGTGTCATAATTCCCACACTCCTCTTTAATCGTCTTTTCTCTGTTAACCCTTTGATCGCCTCTTCTGTAAGACAATCTCTGTGCGTCAGGCCAAAACTCAGCAGCCTGCTGCATGCGCAATTAAGCACCCGAAACCCACCCCATTGCACTCGCAGAGGGACGCGACCCCCTTTCACCAGAGGGTGTCACAACCCACCCTGGAGCAGATCTCCTGCCTTCCCCTCAGCTCTGTGATGGGCCTGCTCTAATCTCCTCACTTCACACACACTTGCAGGATCCAGCTAACGACTTCACCCGCTGCCCTCTACCCCCAGCGGCAAAATGGCAAGAAGGAAAAGAGAGAGGGATCAAACACAGCTTGTTCGGCACAAAGCGACGTCAGCTCCCGGCTGCCAGCTCTGAACGTGCAAGACAAATTCTCCGTTGTGTTGCAAAGTATGATCCTGGAAAGCTAATGCGGTGCTTAAACACAACACCGCTTGCAGCCGTGTGAAGAGAGCTCAAGAGTGAATCACGCTCGTGCTGTTTTGTCTTGCATTCTCGTGGTCTTCAGCCCTTCCCTGCGTGGCAAGCGAGGACTCGGACACAGTGGTGGGCAACCAGGGGGCCGGTAAGAGCCCACTCCCTCTACTGTGCTCCAGGAGGAACGTGGGCAGCGAGGGCTAAGGACAGACCATGGGCATGTCAGCCCTGACCCTCCCAGGTAGGGTGCTCAGGTGCTCAGTCCAGCCAGGCCCTGCAACGCCACTGCAGTGCCAGACCCTGCCAGCATTTGAAGTGCAATGCAGCGCTGATGCTGCAGCAGCCAGCTCCCTTTCCCTGGTGTACAGTCCCCACCAGAGGAGTACACCAGCAGAGCACACAGGAGCACATAGTCCAGAGGAGTAACGTGGGAGCTGTTGGCCCTGGGTGGTTCCTACTGCTCCAGATCAGGCTCTCCTAGGCAGGAGATGCTACAGAAGGCAGCTACAGCTGAACATATCTTCAGTTCTGCGAAGGCAAGGGCCCCCTAAGTGGATGGCAGTGGGAGACTGCCTCAACCAAGCATCTGAAATCTCCTTTTAGCCGAGCACCAAAAGCCTCATTTTACTAACCTTGAATACACATGGGCATGAGGTGTTGTTGCTCAGACTTCTCCCTGCTGCCACTGCTCCTCTCTTTCCCCAGCCGGGTCCAGCTGCTGCTTCTCTCCTGATGCGCCATGACCCACAGCAGGGTCACTGCTTGAGAGCAAATGCTGTGCCAAAGCAGGATGGATTCCCAAAATGCGGCATGAATAGCTCCTGGACCACCACCACCAGCACGACAACACAAGCCCTCAGAGGGATTTAGAAAACTACTGCTCAAAGCCAGACCTGCGCTGGAAAACTGGCAGGAAGGGGAAACTGCCGCATCTGTTCAGCCCACGCTTTCTTTCAGCCATATTATGCTGTGACCTTGGCGTCACACCTGTCTGCAGCTCCCTGGATATCTCGGCACTCAGGTGACAGTTTCGGGCCATCCCTCTGCTGGAGCGGTGCAGGGCTGATAGGATACTTGCACTTCTGCTCATCCTCTTCAGTAAATTGCCACTCAGGGAGCGCGAGGCTAGGATGGGCTTCCTGGGTCAGGGAGCCCTGGCCTCCGCCGGCACGGCCAGCTATACCTTATAATCTTTTTCAGAGACGTACTTCATTCCTACTTAAGCCTAATGCGTTTGGCAGGGGGTGCCCTCCCCCTGCTTCATATGGCAGGCTGTTCAAAGTCTTTCAGCTCTGCTGATGAGAAAGTTTTTTCCTAATTCTAAGTCTAGATTTATTCGTGGCTGGTTTATATCCATTCCCTCTCAAGCCAACACCATCCTTTAGCTTAAAGAGCTCTTCTCTCTCCCGGGTGCTTATCTTCCAGCGTGTTCACAGAGCGCAATCATATTTCCTCTCAGCCTTCATTTTGCTGGGCTCAACAAGCCAAACTCTCCTAGCTTCTTCTTGTGTGATAGACTTTCCATTGCCCTGAACATCCCAGTAGCCCTTCTCAGCACCTGCTCCAGTATGAATTCCTCTTTCGTGACTAGAATTCATACCCAGCTTTCTAGATGAGGACTCCCCAGTGCCTTGTACAGAAACGTTCCTATCTCTCTCTCTCTCTCCCATCAACTCTTTCTAATGAAAGCAAAAAGAATTGCAACCAGTGAATATGACTATCAGTGCAGAACTGCTCATGTGCTGTGAGCATCTTCGTCTCTCAGTCCACGTGATACGCGTGGAAAATGAAACCCAAGGGAATTCACCAAAAATACACCAGCCTAAAAAGACAGCTAGCTGCACAGGCTCTCACTAGCAGACACACAGCTGGTCTCACATGGGTTTTCTTTCTCTTAAAATGACTGTTTAAGAGTATAGGTTCCTGTTTGTAGAGAAAAAAACAGAAATTAAACCCAAAATTATAGTAATTGTTATGTCAGTACTCTCCTGGGGTAGATATAACTATATTAGAATAAGATACCTCATACTGGCATGATTTATTGCTCTTCCCATCTTCTGGGGATCAGTATATCTGCATAAACAACTTCAGCCCACATCCATTCCAGCAGAGGTACCTTCTTAACAATGTCAACACGAGTTGCTGTGATCAAAGTTAACTCCATCAGACCAAGGCCTCCCCCCGCGGTGCGGAGTTTTCCTATATCCCAGCAGACTTAGGAAAAACCCTCCGTTTCTTTGCCGCTTAGTCAGGAAACCCTTGGATGGCTCTTTGTCCACTCCAAGGCACGTATCTGGAGCGACTGTCTCCAGTTACAGGGCTCCTGCCAGAGGAGACTTGCTCCCAACGTGTGCACAGAGGGGCTGAACTGCTCTCTGGCTAATGCTTGCAGAAATGCCAAATGCTCTGACAGCTTGCATCAGGGTCTTGCAACAAGATCAGTCACGAGGATGAGACTGCTGAGGAAACAAACTCCGAGCTCCCTCTTTCCCTTTTGGTTAGCAGAGGACTCGTCAGTGTCCCTTTTCGGTCCAGCCAGAAACACGGCTCTGATCTTCATCCAGCACGATTAGGCAATGCTCATCAGCTATTGATCACGCGGCCTTAGTGAAATGTCCGACCAGGAGCATATGCCTCGCTCTGCCATCCACAGCTTCCCGTAGTGTCAACGGGCTCCTGCACCGTCAAAAGGGGAAACCAGGGAACAGCAGAGACGATGCAGAATGGCAATGGGGAGCGCTGCCAGGGGATTTGCCTCCTGGTTGCGCTGCACTTTTACAGTAACGACTCTATGCTTTTTCCATCACTAAGACATGGGCTGACATTTAAAAAGTACCTGTGGTCACTTAGGAACTGAAGTTCACTGAAAGACAACAGTAATTAGTCACTTATGTGAACTGGGTATTGGCTTTTATGCTGAATTTGTAAAAGGATCGGAAACCAAACAGCTACTGACGAACCTCTGCACCATCAGAACTTTTTTCTGGTTGGGGGATGCACCAAGAATGAGAACATGAGCACTAAGGCACCCGTACAGACTATAATCCCCTTTATTTTCCTTCACAAACTTCAGTACTGGAAATCACCTATTTCTTCTACCTGAACCCGCAGTGCCTTGTAGGTAACTTTCATCTGTTCACCACTAGGTAACTCCAGAAAAGCTACTTCCAAACTTTTCCCTAGGATTTCTTCTAAAAAAAAAAAAAAAGAAGCCCGTGTTTCAGAGATGTGATCTCCTCCTCTGACAGGAGGGGAGGGAGGGTTTAGCTGGGAAGTCCACGTGACTCTGTATCTGGTAATTATCCAGCCGCAGAGGCAATCCGAAACGTTCTGTGCTGTTGAGGAGAATGACAGCACCTGGAGCTCCAGCACCCAGATAAAAAGCGGAGAGACAATTGGGCAGATGGAGAAAGGCAATGCTACATCATGGGGTGGTGAGGGGGGGAAGAAAAAGAAGGGGGGAGAGGCAAAAGCTGGCAAGAAACATCAAGGCAGCCAGCACAGCTACTGGAGAACGAGATAATGCCACAGATTAGCAATGCAAAAGGCAGCTCTGAAAGAGGGCGGAATGGAGAATGAAACAGAGTGGGGGCAGGTCAGGAGAGAGTGCGTGCGGAAGAGGGTACAGCGCAACCACAAGAGGGGACTGGAGAGTGATGCTAGAGGGAGCTTCAAAGCATTTTATGTGGTCTCGGGTCCCTTCCTCCTGCTCCAGTCACA
Source organism: Steatornis caripensis (assembly GCA_013398225.1). Classification (NCBI taxonomy): domain Eukaryota; kingdom Metazoa; phylum Chordata; class Aves; order Caprimulgiformes; family Steatornithidae; genus Steatornis; species Steatornis caripensis. The sequence goes on along the minus strand of VZSC01000340.1, from coordinate 56,856 downwards.
GGCTAAAAAAGCAGGAGGTATCACCAGAGGCTGTCGCAGAGCAAGGGGGAGATTTGCAAATCAACTCCTTGCAGCTGGAGAGAGATGTGGCACTGGAAATAGCACTCCAGCTTGCTGATTCCAGTGGTTTGCTCAGGGAAGGGGACTACAAAACTTAAGATTGAAATAATTAAAGCTAGAGCTTTAGGGCATCACCTCACATATTTTGTACGGCGGACAGGGAGGTTCCCCGACTCTTCTTCTCACAGTGGCACATGCAGAGGCACGTGTAAGCCTGCAAAATAGTCCATGTAATTGATGCCATGGTGCCATGGCCCAATTCCAGAAAGCAAAGCACCATACGTGTCATCCCACGCAGCAACGTGACAGCATCAGCATGTGCTCTCGGGGCTGTTGCAAACGAGGGGCATGGCCACAGGACTGGCAGCAGCCTTCGATGGGTCAGGAAGAGCTGACTGTCAGGTGGCCTGAAGCCATGTACCACCTCTGGGAAGGTTTCTGGCATGGGAAAAGACAGCCAAACAGACAATCAGATTAGGGCCAAAGGCTTGTCAGGGACTGGCACTGGCCACCAGCCTCAATGCCCGCTGAGGCAGTGACCGAGGTACTGGCAGCGACCAACAGATCCGCAGTGGCAGGAGGAGGAACTAAGTGCCCAGATGTCCACACCTGAACGTTTGGAGGAAGGAAATGGGAACAGTAGCAGCAGCGAACGGGTATCATAAGGTCCGAGCACTGTGTCGCATGGTCCAGTGACCACCCTCCCGTGACTAGTGACAGACGTTTCAAAGAAAGGTGGAATGCCTCCTAAAAGGACATTGTAAATCACCATCTACATAATTTCATTATCCTTCCCAGCCATAAAAGCCTATTAATCTAGCCTCAAGCAAATGTAAGTTGGCGTCCTCTCCGAATGACAGCTTGCATTCCACCTTGTAAGTTTGTACTCAGCCTTTCTTATCCCCAGGCATTTCTCAACCCCCTGCCCCTTTTTAGTTTTTTTTAAGCTCATTAACATCCTCATCTTGGTGATACTTTCTGGCTGAGAATTTTGTTGGTTAACCATTAATTGGTACAAGGCTGTGAAAGAGTATCAGATTTAAGTTTTACGTGAAACTGGTAGGTATCATCTCCTGTGTTTTGTGCTATATGAAATAGTTCCCTACAATACCCGAGGAGCATGCTACCCGAGACACAGGAATGTGCTTTCTATTTTGTGGACCCTAATGTCCATTTCATCTCATACGGCTCCTTCTCCAAAAGGGAAAAGAGAATATAGCACCTGAAGCGTTAGCCCTTGTCCTGGGGAGTAGGAGAGAAGGACCCACACCAAGGAGAAATCAGTCTTGAAACTCTTTGGAAAGGCTGATCAGAGTGGGAATGGGAACAATATTAGGGAAAATGGGACTTAAGTTTCCCTTCTTTTCTGAGGTCATGAGAGTATCAGAGGTGGCTCAACCAACTTATCGTCCCCCCTCCAAGCGTTGTCCTCGGGCCGCCAGCAGCTGACTTTGAAGGGTGGCATTTCAGGATGAATGAGAAAGTGGGCCCGTCCTGCCTGCTCACTCCCAGCTGCTGCATTTCAATGAAGGACACCTCCTTGATGTGCAAAGACTCCAGTTATTATTTACAGCTGACCTTTTCCCTCTCTAGCTCCTGCTGCTGCAGCACCGCCGGTGGAGTCAGGGCTTGTAGAGATTGCGGAGAGGATGTGTAGCGAAACCTGTTAGCTTCCCTGCCTGTGCCGGAGCTGTCATCAGTGCCACTGTGGATTGAGCTGCACCCATGCAAGCAACAGCAGTAAACATGAAGAAAAAAGCCTAATGTAGACAAAGCCTTTGAGGAGCTTAACCCCTCTTCCCCTTTTCCAACTCTCTCCCACTTGAAAGCAGAGAACAGCTTCTGAGCAAGACACATGCTCTCATTTCCATATCTGAAGCCAGTCCCGAAATACCATTGTGAAGTAACGCGCTCAGAGATGAGACCATGAAGCAGATTCCCTTTGAGAGATTCTGCTGCTTCTGCTTTTAATTCCACCCAAAACCAACTGCCATGAAATACCGAGCGCACCTGGACAGGTGCAGCCAATCCAAGGCACCTCATTACCAGCATGGTATGGGGAAATCGAAGGGAATTCAGAGGCAAGCAACAACAAAATCCATCATAGGGCTGGAAAGGGATCAGCATCTAAGAGAAGCTTAAAAATATTAAATATGTATAACTTGACTAAGAGAGGACTTGCAAGGGACATGTTGACAAGCTATACCTCTTTGAAAGCTGAAAGCACCAAAGGAAGAGAGGAATTATTTAGCAAGATGCATAGGGGTCTAGAAGGGAGTAACGGGTCAGAAAAAGAAGAGAAATAAGTCTGTTCAAACTTGAGAAAAAACTTCTTGTCATCTACAAGTGCTAGTCTTGCAAAGAGTCTCCCAAGGAAAGCAAGGAAGCCCCCATTGTTTCAGACGTTTAAACCAAAGTTGTGCTGAGGACGAGAGGATGTTTAAACTGTGCACAGCTTCACAGCGGCTGCAGGGAAAACAAACTACAATGATCTGGTCTTATTACTTTTACCACCTACCTGGCAGAGTTCAGCAAGTATGTCAGGAGAAGACAACTCCTCTCACAAGTTTCTTTCAGATGAAACAACGTTTTTAGCTATTTTCAGTTCACATACAGCTAAACATTTCTCGACAAGAACCTTAGACCTCTACATACTGTACGGGAGTTAACTGGCACAGGTGTGGTTTTGTTTTCATAAACAGGATCTGTTAGAAGTCATCCACGGACAGATTAAAAACTACTGATACAAAGACTAAAAGTGTTATTATTTCCAAAAGCCATCGGCATATGCTTGTATTCCCAAATGCGCCGTGAGTAAAGTTGTCAGGCACTTAGAAGTCACAAGTCAAGCTTGATTTTTTGAAGTGCTCAGCATTGAAATTAAGACCAGATTTGTCAAACTGCTTTTGGGCCTACTAGCTCCCAAACTAACACACAAGAACCAAATTTTCAAAACACCGTTTGGCACAGTGAGCTCCTTTACCAATATAGCCACTTCTCTTTCTGCCTAAAATGACATACTTTTGAAAACCTGTCCCACAGGTGTTTCACAATCACAGAACAAAGTGCTGCCAACTTCAGACTCGCATGCTGTATTCATCTTGTATTCATCTTTAAGTGGAAACCACGGCAAAGCTGTAACAGGTAGGCAATGCTCAACTCCACTTTCTCTATTTGCGGCTTTGCTAAACTTTGCCTCTCTCCAACGCCCCACTTCTGTCCACTATCAGGCCTTGCGAAAGGAAGCATCTGAAAAAGGCCTACAAGGAAGGCGGAGAAGAGAAGACGCTGGGAGGAAGAACTCCCAAGAGCTTTGATCTGAGCTTACCTTTATCCCCACACACACAATATGCCTTGCAGAGGAGGATGTGTTTATAAATAAATAAATAGCAGAGGGGAGGGGGAAGAGTGGAAAAAAAAGAAATGTCAAGATATATTTGATGGAGTTTCTGCTGGTGGCATGAAAGCCAAGAGCTGGCTTAAAACCTTATGGTCGGAAACAGAATGGGTAGAAGGTATGACTCCTTGAGAAAGGAGGACAGGAATAATTCCCACAGCTACATCTCCTTGTCATCCTACTAATCGTAACAATGTCTTGTGCTGTCTTTCCTCCGAGACCCTTGCAGGACTTGGTCTTGCAAGGCAACTCAGCACACGCTGAACATAAAGCAGTGTTTTTGTATAAAGGACTTAGCGCTGTGCAACTGGAGCTCTTGTGCTTTGTGGACGAGAAGTATTACGATGCCGTTTTACACATACTGGGAGACACTGGAGAAGGAAAGAAATAGGTTGTGCAAAGTCATACAATGAAACAATTTTATAGCTGGAAACAAAACCTGACAGACCCGACCTGTCTCATGTGAAACTTTGGTGTATATCGGTTTCATGAGGGCAGTGAGAGGGGGGCAGCAACGGCTGCGAAACAGCCTTCACAAACCCAGGTGCCACCTCCAGGCATGCCTACCTTAGCACTACTGCGATGGACCACGCTTTTCTTTCTCTCTAATTGGGATCTGCCCAGGGACATGCAGCCAGAGCAGAAAGGATGAGCACAAGCTCCTCCTCCCCACGGTCTGAAGGCAACCGGCTTGGGTCACCTGGCTCTGTGTTCTGGAGCCTGAACTCCAGCCTGGCTACGGATGGCAGCGCAGGCATAACCACGGGGACTGCTCTGACTGCTTGTGCACCTTCTGACCTGCAGTCCTCTGGCACTGGCGAAATGACCTGTGCAAATTGGCTGGAACACAGAACATAAACGCTTTTCATTTCTTAGCGAAGACAATGTTGCTTAATCCTACCGGAAGCATTTACCCAGGGATATCTTATCTGGATCCACTGACATCCCTGCCTCTTCTCCCAAGAGCCTGCTGCGAAACGGAACCTCTCCCCTGTGTGCAGCTTATCCGCAGCACAGATAAACCATTTCCCCACAGAGTTCCCTCCTGTATGGCTGTCTAACTGGTAGTTTAGCTTCTGAAGCGGCTGGGTCTAAGGCTGCTCACGTGGGCCTTGGCTGGTCTGAGGCTGGATTCCTATTTCTGTTCTTCTGGCAGGTCACTTGCTCTAAATAATTTCCATAAGTCCGGTAGTGTACGGAGAGATGCCAAAATGTGGCTTCAGCTGGCATAAATCAAGGGTCAACAAGGTGCCACTAAAGTAAATGGGGAAGCCTAGATTTACACTAGATGAGGATCAGCCCTGCTTCCTTGCACCAGACTCTAAATGAATTCATTAAATACAGCGCTTCAGTCTGCTCAGCTAAAAGCAGCTCCAGCTGGCAGGAGGTTTCAGATCCAGGGAATGTTTAAAAGATGAGGATTTGTAGCCTGCTCTGAGTTTACACTTCGCTAGAGGTAGGCTCTCATCAGGCGTGCAGGGGAGGTGACATCGTGCCCACCTGATGCGTGTGTGTGCATCCCCAACGTCTGTGCTCAGCATGACACTTACACAGGACCTCACAGCCTTGGGGGGCACAATCTAGACATAAATTCTCCTGTGAAGATGCTCAATTCAGAGTGCTCCAGGGCAGCAGAAGAGAGGTCCTGCTGTACCTCCACCAGACCGAAGGGCTTATTTTGGGGGTTTTTATTCTTTTAAACTTTCACTTTGTGGGGGTGGGGGTCTGCACTGAATTTGAATCCGCAGTAGGGTAAGCACCAGCACTGGGGGCAGCAGGAGCACTTTGGAATTCGTGAGACAGGAGTGAAAGGTTAGTTCATTTTGATATTAAACCCTAAATGAGGGGATGTTAAAGTTATTCTTAGCTACGAAAGAAAGAAGCTGTGCTGCGATCGTCTGGCCTGCTCTCGTGTATTGTACAGATCTCGTGTTTCCTGCAGTTTAATCCCTTATTCACTCACTAAAACAGATGGTGTTGCAGGCTCTTTGCAGACTCTGACAAATATGACTGCACTGGGAACACTGTTCATATACCCACACTTGCTGTATGACCCTCAGGATGAGATACACTGGCTTGAGATGAAAGTTCACATATGCAAAGCACGATCTGCAGCAAGGAATAGATCCTATTCTCCTTCAGCACTGCTGCGGAGGTCTCCAATATGCACAACTGCACACAAAATATCTTCCTATAGACACATATAAAGGCCAAAACAATGGGAACCTCCAAAATCTTCGGCCTGAGCTCCCAGTCAAGCCCTCTCTCTCTTTGGCTAGGACCAGGGTGCGTGTTTTTTTTTTCCTCAAAGAACAGATCTGGCCACTGAACAGCAACGACACCTCCAATAAGCTGAAAAATAAGAGATCTCTAACTCAAACAGACCTGACACGAAGCCCTCTTTGACTTTACACTTACTGTTCCTTTTTTTCTGACCGGGAAAAGAGGGTCAGTCCTGGCCAGCCACTGAGGGGCTGAGCGAGAGCATCCAAAATTATTCGTTCACGCCAGACTTCTCTCCACGATGCTACCGTGTGTGTGTGTGCGTGTGTGTGATCAGCCAATACTCGGAAAGACAAGTGAGGTTAACCGAGCTACATGCATTGCTCCCACCAGAGCAGTATAAAACGGTGATAAACCACAACTGGAACCGCTCTGCAGTAAGTGTCTGGCCAGAGGTGAAGCATGAGGTTACGGCAGCAGCTCCACTCCCCTGTCCCCCTCTGCCTGATGGATCCTTGATAATAAACCACCCTTTAGCCTTTCCTGTCTTAAACCCAAACTGCTGGGATTCAGGGAAGATAAAGATTTCAGCCACCTTTCAGAAGAGCCTTCACAAGAACTAAAAGCCCCTGTTGGCATAAAAGCAGACATGTAATGGGTTTTCTCTGTCCCTGAAAGTAGTTTAGCACCACAGGAACGTGCAGTCCTTTTATCTCTCTTCTTTATTTAACTGGAGTCGTTAAAATAAACTGATTTCCCAGCCAATTAATTATCAAATATCTGTAACAGCTTTCAAGCTCTGCCATTACTCAGTCTCAGAGGCCCCCACAGGCAATGTTAAGCTACACTCTCCTTACCTGAGTAACCGCTGCTCCTGCAAGCCTGCTCCCTTGTGCGGAGATGACAGCAGAAAAGCAGCACTGGGGCCGGCAAAATCCTGGAGGAGAGCTGCAAACACTCCCCTCATCGCCTAAGCAGCGACTCCAGCTACACGTGCAAGCCATGAGCCGGGAAGCTTTACCACACCGCTTGACCAGGACTCAGTTACCAGCTCTCAGCCACCCGCACACAGACCCCAGCACCACTGCAGGAGCAGATACACCCTGTCAAGACACCTGACGCTGCCAGTCGGATCGGCTGGTACCCAACGGCAGATGCTGCCAGCTGAGATGAACCGCAGATGCCGAGTACCCCGACCTCGGCTCAGCATGGGGCATAAGCTTCAGTTCAAAGCACCTGCCAGGAACCGGCTGCTCGCCGAGACATAGACAGAGAGAGCTCCTGCCACAGCCGTGTTACCTACTGAAAAACCAGTCTTTACCTGTCTGTTAGCGGAAGGTTGTACTTGCCATAGGTACATTAGCAATGCCCCTGCCATCTATTTTATAAGCAATAAACTGCACTCATATGTGGTTTCAATTAGGAGATTTCAAATGAGATTGAAGATAATGCATCCCATAATTACTCACCCTTCTCCTTTCTAGAAACTCAAGCAGAATCATTTCCAGGCCAAAATGCGGTCTTCTCTTGATTGATGATGCTAATAAAATGGCTTTATTGTGATATAAATAGCCTTAAAAACGTCCTGGGGAGTCAATATCAGTGCTTGATGGCCTTACACAAGCAAGGTCCTTATTTTACGGTGCAGTAAAGCTTACCGAGTTATGTTTCTGAGAAGTTTGCCGTTGGATTTGGGCGCTGTTCTGAGGAACTACAGAAGGGTAGCTCCTGAATTAGACATGCAAAGCGGGAACTGTTTAAACACCTTTCCTCTTCCTTGCATTCCCTATTAATAATCTCTTTGCTTTCCAGCTTGCCTGGTGCCAGTTCAAACACAAGCATCGTCTGAGCCCAGCAGGAGCCACAGGAACACTGTGCTCCAGCGTCTATATGCTGGAAGGTTACCAGCCACTGCTACAGTAATTGGAAACCCTGAAATTTCTTCTGAATCGCACACACTCCGAGCTGCTCACAGCCCCTATGGAGGCACGCGGCCATTTCCTGGACAAAGGGCCTAAACCGGCTTGCTCTGAAGCACGTCCATGGCCCCCATCGTGGCGGCCGATATGTTTTCATTACCCCCTTGTCAGGAGAGGCCACGCGGCCATCCCCACCGTGCACCCGGGAACGAAGCACTCGGCGCCTCGGGCTTCACTGGAAGCTTGGGAGCAGCAGAAAATTGAAGTCATTTTTTAAATTAGTGCCCTCTGCGCAGTAGCCTGCTCCAGGAGGCCAAATACAGAGCCTGCCTCAGAGGAAGAGGGGGAAGACCTTTGGGCATTCATGAGAGAAACGTCCAGAGCGTTCTTCCCTTTTCTGAACAGCAGTGAACCTCAGTCCTCATAAAGACAACACACTGCTTTTAACGCCTTATGTGAAAGTGGGATATCCTAAAACACGCGGTCAGCTCTAGTAGGGCTGTAATCTTCTGCACGCAGAAATACGAGATACCTGTGACCGTGCTTTCCAGTAGTGCTACCTTGGCTCAGATCCGGAGGCAGACTGGGTGCTAAGGAGCTTTGCTGGGAGTGACAGAAGCACATACACCTGTCAGAAAATGCTGGTATCATAGCAGCCGTGACAGTGATGTGATCAGGACCTGACAGACGGGCAAAAAGGAGACAGGAGGACGCACGAGAAAGGGCGACTGAGAAACTTTAAGGGAGAGCGGTGAGAGTCTGCACATGAGGGAATGCGGATAACTGATGCTTGGTGCTCGTCTCTGCTTGGCAGAGGGGATGAGGACCCCGGGGCCATGTTCTCCCCTCCACCTGAGTAGCGCTGCATGTCTCCGAAGGGTGAAGAGACTATAGAATTTCCCAGCCCCGTATCGCTCCCCCCTCTCCCCGTCACTGCCGTAGTTATATCCAGTCCCATATATTTCACAGCAATTTTGCTCTCGCTAATACACCTTCGTGAGCACGTGGGTGGCCATGTATGTGTGCATATGTCGTCTGCAAGAGTGCGCAGGAGCTGGGATCTACTGAGATTAGAAGGTGGTTCTGTGTACACGACAGAGCAGGAGAGAGGATGAGACTATCGAACATGTGTGCGAGGACACGAGGCAGGCTGTGCTTCACACAGAATCAGACAGCAAGAGTGAAAATGAGAAGGTGCTCATTTGAGGCAGGGTGTGCGTGTCAGAGAGGAAGAAAGAGAAAGGTCTTATTCACAGGCTTCCTGTACGTGTTTGATGAGTATCACAAGTTTTAACCAAGAAAAATATGTATGTATTCAAATCAAACACAAAACACCCCTTTTGCCTGGAGCGCTCCTGCCTTGCTTGTTTGTTCTGTTGCAAGCTGCTTGTTAGAGGAACACAGGAAACAAGAGGAGGGAAAAAAACTCCAGGTTGACATATTTAAACACAGCCAGCTACCGAGGCAGTAGCAAACAGCAAGAAGCAGGTGGGATAGTTGGAGACCCGCTGCGGTGATGCTAGAATGAGAGATGCCTGTGAGAGTTTCCAAAGACCATCCCTCAAGTGGATTATCATCACTTTGCCTGTACACGCACTGAGTTGATTCTGCAGCTGCCTACAAGGAAACGCACTCAAAAAGCCTACTCCTTGTAGCCATTTTGCAGCAAAGAGTCAAAAGACACCGCAAGGAGTGCTGGTGCCCTGGCTCAACCCCCTGCAAAGCTCCCCACGCTGAGTCTAGAGAGCCCCAGTTGTCAAGATGTGAGCAGAGGGACAAAAGGACTTGAGCTGGATTTATCAACAGGAAGAAAAATAGTAACAACAGATTGAGTCCCACACCTCCTAGGGCTAAAGGACTTTCTAGGACTGCAGGTCAGACAACCATGGGTATAGAGACAGGGATGGCTTTCACAGTATTTTTCCCTGATCTGTTATGCTTTGTTCTTGCTGGTAAATTTAAACACCTTTGCATGTTTATGGCTCTTCAAAGAGTAATCCACTGGCCTACGCTGCCCACAGGGAAAATCCACCAATACCCACGTCCAGTCAGCCTTGCTAAGTAGCTTATGATGCCACAGGCAATGCATGGGAAGAGCAGGAGTGTGCCAAGAACTGACTGTAGGAGTGGTGAAGCCACTAGACCAGAGACATCGTGGTCAAGAGACCCAGGAAAAGGGTCAGAAGTGCACGTGAGGCTGCACCCCGAGGCAGCTCACCAAAGCTTCACCCAGGGCACTGCGGATCACGGGGAGACTCTTCCAGGATAAAGGCAGCTGTGAGCTTTCTGTCCCTCCCTCTCTCCCTCCTTCCCTTCCTGCCTCTTTTAAAATCAGAGTGAACGGCTCTGATTTACAGATGGGAAGCAGAGCTCTCATGACACCATGGGAGGGGAGCCACTACCTTGATGTTGAGGCTACAGAGCCTGTGCAGAAGAAGGAAAAGAAAGGTGCAATACAGAGGTCTTGAGCGTGGGTGCAGCTCTTTCACCATCACCCCTCCAGCATCTGACCAAATTGACGCCACTTTTCTTTGGGCTACCGAGACTAAAGGAACCGGGGACAGCGCTGGTGCCTGCTTTGGGCAGACACCGCGCTATACACAGTTAGTCCCTTCTGACCGGGGTCTCCAGGACGCTACTGCATCCTCAGCAATAATAGTTATTATTGTTAAAAAAATTACCCAGAAACTTGACAAATCCTTCTGCAGCGTTCGACCCTCTGACCTCCGGAGGCAGTGTGGATTTCGCAGACTGACTACCTGCTGTGTGAAAAAGTGTCTCCTTTCATGAGATCTAAATTAAGCCACCATTAGCATCTCCAAGTGACCTCTTGTTCTAGTATTACAGGAGGACAGAAAAAGGAGGGACTGATCAGTTTTCACTGCACCCTTCATTAGTGTAAATAACTCAATTATAAGCCTTTAGCGTGTCTCTTTGGGGAGGCTGCGGATGGCCGGTGCTTGCCATCTCCGGTGTGTGTGGGCCGGGAGCGAGCGGAGGCAGTGCGTGCTCAGGGACGGCAGAGGGCACGGCGGCAAGACAGGAGATGGGAGAGAAATGGCGCTTGCACATTTTTGCGAGCTCGCTACAGTGAAAAAGAAAACCCTGTTCAGTCCAACTGACTGCCTCCTTGTAGGTAAATCTCGCAAGATTACTAACCATGCTTCACGGCCCTCTGGTAATTCTACATGCTGTCTTAAATGAGGGTGTAGCCAGTGTTCAAGATAATGTCATTTTTTATAACATATTCCCTATTGTTTTCCTGTCCCTTAAAGGCAACCAAGCATCCTCTACGCTTTTGGAATTGAGGCTACCCACTGAAGAAGCTTTTATCGAGTTACTCACCATGACTCCCAATCTCTTCCCTCCAAGGAGCCCGGGAGCTCAGCGCTCATCACTGTACAGCTGAAGTGGTGACTATTTTTGCAGTCTGCATTACCATACGCTCTTCCACATTATAGCTCATCTGTCATCCTGCTGCCCTGTCCCCACGGTGCCTTTAAATCCTGCTGACTCACGGAGGCGGCAGCCAGCGCCCGCCTTTGGTCGGCAAGATGGTGTGGGGGAAGCTCTCACGAAGACGAGGAGCGCTGGGGCAGGGGGAGGACCTGGCCCCAGGGAGAAGACCCTGGAGCAGCCAGACCAAGCCCTGGGAGCAGGTCCTGCTGCCTACTCCATGGCCCATGCAAGAAGCCCGCAGAGGATGCGATGGGGTGGGCCCGCTCTCAACATCTCCTATGGCTTTTGACAGCCCTGCTGCGTTTCTCACCAGTCAAACCAGGAGTCATCGCCAAAGTACCAACGTGCCAGCCACAGAACACAGGGCAGACTAAACACCTCCACACCATGTACTGACTCCCACCACTAACTCCTCTCCACGCAAAGAAGCAACTATTCTTTGCTTACTAATGCTCAACTGGGTTTTAATCTGTGACAAGACCTTGCCCCTCTCCCATGGCTACTTATTTCCCTTCATAATTTTGTGTGAAAGGCCTTATCAAAGGCTTTATGAAAATCAAAGTACGTTATGTCTGCTGGGGATCACATTTATCTTATTTTATTAAACTTTAAAAAAACCCAAAAACCACTTGCAGCTCAAAAAGGCACAATTTTCTTTTCCAGAAGCCATACTGGATTGACCCTGTCATGTTATACTTACCCAAACGTTGTACTAGTCTGTCTTTAATTAGCTTCACAATCGGTTTGGCTGGAACTGAAAGAGAGCTCATAGATCTGTAATTCCCAGGATGTCTTTCGATTATTAAAAAAATAATAATAGTACTTAGCATGCCTGGAGCACTCCCTCTCTGAAGATCTCAAAGCACTCTGCACCAGGGTGAAGGCAGAGCAGGCTGGAGACAGCCCTTCACCACCGTCACCTTGCAAGTGGGGAAGGAGAAGGCAGAGCAAATTGCCTGTGAAGTCCACGTCACAGCTGGATACGGAGCTGCCACCCTGTTCTTGACCCTCTCAACTGTCATCCCTCTTCTAAAATCACTCACTGGTCCTTGGGGGCGAGGAAGGGGCGGTGTTTACCCACCTGCATCATCTCGCCTAAGCGCAGAGAGATTTGAGTGTTTTTCTCCCCGAATTCGGCCCTGCTATTAGCAGCTCTGCACTCGTTAGAGAGATGCTGTTTATAAGGATCCATCAGACACTGCTGTCAGTATATTTCATGCATTATTTACTTCAGAGCCCTGAGACTAATGCTACCCCAGTCCCAGTGATTTACTGCATTTGAGTTTCTCAAGCTGATCCATAACTTTGGGTAATAATAACAATAACAAAATACTTCATATGCATATATCATACCCGTCAGCAAAAACCCGCACAGAGATGAGCATATGATGCCGGAAGAGCTGCCACTCCGAGGTACTGGAGCATCAGCCATTTGCAGGTACAGCTGCCTCCTCACATAGATGTGTCTCACCACGCCCCAATTTTAGAACACTTTGGCTTAAGACTACTGCACGTGGACCCTTCGAAGTGAGGGTGTGTACCCAGGGGGTTTCTCCCTTGCCAGTGAAGGCACAGTGAGCCCCTAGCAAGCACAGCCCTGCTTGGGCAGAGGAGCCTCATGAGCCCAGCCCAGCCCATGGATGGGATCCCTCTGCCTTGGTGAATTAAAAATCCCAGGGGGATGCTCAGCGCCTCAGGTGGGCACTTTGCAAGCAGCTTGGTGTGAGCCGGAGATGCAGTTCGTTGGCTTTGGCTCAGCTTTTTAATTGCATCCCTCACCTGTGGCTCCCCTCATCCTGCTCCTGGCACGGCATGGCCACAGCCCCCTCACCACTCCTTTCACTCCCCACAGCTTCCTCCTTATTTACAACTCGCCTACTGTTTCCTCTGACTCCCAGTAGTTTGGCCGTTCATTAAAAGGTGTTTGATGAGCCCCAATAAAATCCCACGCTGTCTTGTGGCTGGGAATTCTGCCTGTGCTTTTCCACACCATGCTCCTACGTCCTCCTCGCACATTGAGGCAGGGATGACCTCCAAGCTGAGTCCAGTGCTTTTAAGGATTGTTTTTCTGGTTTGTTTGCTTTAATTTATTTTGCCCTTCAGCTTAGCATTCGTTGTCATCTTCCTCCTCGAGAGTTTTCCTGCCGCCCTGTTTGAAGCCCACCTATGCTGCGCACACCTCGCAGGGGACACCCCTAGCGAGAAGCAAAGGATGCTCTTCCCCCTTGCCTTTCACATTTCACCCCTGCAAAAACAGCTTGTTTCTAGGAGCGGAAGTAACCCTTCCTGGTGGCTTGACAGCTTCAGTCAGATCTGAGCCGGCACTGTACGCCCTCATGCTGCCAGAGTAGGAGAGACGTAGGGCTGCGGAGACATGCAGCTGCCTTTGAGAGGCACCAGCCCCAACACGTGGCGCAGAAGCAGGGGGGATGCTTCCCCTGATGCCATCCAGGGCATGAGCACCGTACACCTTTGATGGCATGGGCTGTAAGAGATCACACAGGGACTGTGTGGCAAGCCAGGGGACACTGTGTGCGTGCGGAACTGCGTGCGTGCCCCGTGCCTTGTTAAACGCATGGGCTCGCAGCAGCCCAGCCCAGCCCCGGCTCTTCTCTGCCGTGAGGGATGCCCCAGGAGTCCCACCTGGAGAGTAACTACTGCTGAACCGGGCCCTAAATCTGGAGTTACATCTTCCTGCATAGGCACCAAAACAAGCTGCTCAAAAAAGCCGTCATTTACGGTGTTGATAAATCGCCTCTCCAAATCATGCCCAGATGTGCACTTTAGGGCCCAGTCACCTTGCGTTTTTATTCTCGCCTGCAAAGTGCTCTGCTCTCCTACAGCACTCCCTGCCTAATAAATCATGCCAAAATACATTAAAAGCACCCATTATTGTTATTAATTACTATTATTGCATTAGCAGATTTTACTACTTCCTTAATCTCTCTAACGGCTGAAACCCTGCGCTCACCGAGGAGGGGGNGTTCATTAAAAGGTGTTTGATGAGCCCAAATAAAATCCCACGCTGTCTTGTGGCTGGGAATTCTGCCTGTGCTTTTCCACACCATGCTCCTACGTCCTCCTCGCACATTGAGGCAGGGATGACCTCCAAGCTGAGTCCAGTGCTTTTAAGGATTGTTTTTCTGGTTTGTTTGCTTTAATTTATTTTGCCCTTCAGCTTAGCATTCGTTGTCATCTTCCTCCTCGAGAGTTTTCCCGCCGCCCTGTTTGAAGCCCACCTATGCTGCGCACACCTCGCAGGGGACACCCCTAGCGAGAAGCAAAGGATGCTCTTCCCCCTTGCCTTTCACATTTCACCCCTGCAAAAACAGCTTGTTTCTAGGAGCAGAAGTAACCCTTCCTGGTGGCTTGACAGCTTCAGTCAGATCTGAGCCGGCACTGTATGCCCTCATGCTGCCAGAGTAGGAGAGATGTAGGGCTGCGGAGACATGCAGCTGCCTTTGAGAGGCACCAGCCCCAACACGTAGCACAGAAGCAGGGGGGATGCTTCCCCTGATGCCATCCAGGGCATGAGCACCGTACACCTTTGATGGCATGGGCTGTAAGAGATCACACAGGGACTGTGTGGCGAGCCAGGGGACACTGTGTGCGTGCGGAACTGCGTGCGTGCCCCGTGCCTTGTTAAATGCATGGGCTCGCAGCAGCCCAGCCCAACCCCGGCTCTTCTCTGCCGTGAGGGGTGCCCCAGGAGTCCCACCTGGAGAGTAACTACTGCTGAACCGGGCCCTAAATCTGGAGTTACATCTTCCTGCATAGGCACCAAAACAAGCTGCTCAAAAAAGCCGTCATTTACGGTGTTGATAAATCGCCTCTCCAAATCATGCCCAGATGTGCACTTTAGGGCCCAGTCACCTTGCGTTTTTATTCTCGCCTGCAAAGTGCTCTGCTCTCCTACAGCACTCCCTGCCTAATAAATCATGCCAAAATACATTAAAAGCACCCATTATTGTTATTAATTACTATTATTGCATTAGCAGATTTTACTACTTCCTTAATCTCTCTAACGGCTGAAACCCTGCGCTCACCGAGGAGGGGGCTGGTGGGTCAGCACAGGGAGCTCCTCAGGATGGGTCCCTGCCTTCGGGNACATTAAAAGCACCCATTATTGTTATTAATTACTATTATTGCATTAGCAGATTTTACTACTTCCTTAATCTCTCTAACGGCTGAAACCCTGCGCTCACCGAGGAGGGGGCTGGTGGGTCAGGACAGGGAGCTCCTCAGGATGGGACCCTGCCTTCGGGGCTGCCTCCCCTTAGGGCAGCTCGCAGCC
Organism: Steatornis caripensis; assembly: GCA_013398225.1. Taxonomy (NCBI): domain Eukaryota; kingdom Metazoa; phylum Chordata; class Aves; order Caprimulgiformes; family Steatornithidae; genus Steatornis; species Steatornis caripensis. Next base: position 41,504 of record VZSC01000340.1, on the reverse strand, counting down.
CTGTGTCACACCATGCACACACATAAACCCATCACAGAGCAGGGTTGACGGTGGCTGACAAACCTCCATCCCGGACATTTCCCTGACGCAAGTGTTTGGGGCTAGTGCTTTCTGGGTCTAAAAAGTCAGGTGAGGGGAAGAGGACAAAAGCAAGTTCTCCAGCTTATCTGCAGGCTGGATAATATCATAGCACAGTGAGCTGGGCAGCCCAGGGCATGTTTGTCATGTTGTCCTAATACTCGGCAAACACACTTCTACTCTCAGCACTGAAACTGCCTGAAATGTCAACTCAAGCAGACTAAAACATCCCTCGGTCGCAGGATTTTTTCCCCTGCCCTTTCTCTGCCATGTCTATTTAACTTTTATCCTCTTCAAGGTAGAAGGACTCTCAGACTGTTTTCATAGCTCAGAGGCTGGAGACGGCCTCTGGCTTTCCACACAGTAAATCACAGTAGCAGAAGCATCATGAAGTTCTCTGCTGCTTCTGCACAATCGACCAGAAAGAAGGGTGCACCTGATTATCAGTAACCCGGATGATGGGGCAAGAGACACCCCTACCAACTCCATGAATGAAGCCAAATTCAGGGGAGCAGCTGACTCACTGGAGGGCAGGGCTGACATTCAAAAGCCCTCAAGGGCCCAGAGAAATTGGATGACAGAAACCTCCTGATGTTCAACAAGGATAAGTGCAAAGTCTTCCACCTGTTGAAATGACCCCCATGCAACACTAGAGGATGAGGACTAGCTGGCTGGGGAGTAGCTCTGAAGAAGACCAGAGAATCCTGGTGAGAAAAAGCTGAAAATCAGTCTGCCAGTGTGCCCTTGCAGCAAGGAAGGCTAAATGCGTAGCTGGCTGCAATGATGAAACTGTAGCCAGCAGGCCAAAGTAAATTATTATTCCCCTCTACTCAGCAGTTCTGAGGCTGTATCTGGAGCAATTTTGGGCTCCCAGAATGTTTGGTTGGACATAAGAGAAAAATATTTTCATAATGAGGGTGGATCAGCACTAGAACAGGTGCCAAGGCAGGTTGAAGAATCACTGTCCTGGGACATTTCCAAAATTCGACTGGGCAAGGTCCTGAGCAACCTGAACTAATGTTGAAGTTAGACCTGCTTTGAGCAGGCAGTTGGATGAGAGACCTCCAAAGCTCCTTTCCCACTGAAACTATTCTATGATTTCAAGGAGGATGTTATAGTTCTTTCTTCTGTCTGTGACAGCTGTGGTTTGAAAGCTGAATTCGCAAGGGTTCAATGGCAGATTTGCCCCACATCAGTTCCCAAAAGCGTCTTGGCAGAGCTCTCCCATCTGCCAGCACTGAGTGTGCAGGGGGCCAATGCGCAGCCCAAGCAGAGCTGGCTCTTGCCATCCTGCTGCTTGCCTTCTCTGCCACACAATCTCACCAAAGAAGCTGTTGTGACTGGGCTGGAAACTCCCAGGCACACATCTGTTTATGCAACCAGAGGATTTCCGTGCACCTCTGAAGGTACATGTTCTCAAACGTGGAGGGATCCCTCTCTAACACGCGGGGAATTTTCCTGGGAAGGAACTGGGGTGAGCATATAGAAACTGTGGCAGCTGTACCCATACCCAAACCCAGACAGGTCGATGTCGCAGTTGTTTCCCTGAGCGCGGAGAAGAAGCCACTTCTGGGTTAGATCACAGCAGCCATATAACACATTTTGGTTCGGAAAATGAGAACCTAAAGCCACCAGAATAGGACTGACAAGTAGGTCAGGCTGCAATTAGCCACTCTGAATTTAGACCTGACTCCTGGGATAACAATCTGGGGTTTAAAACAAACCCAGAGAGATATTTAATAGCTGAGAGAGTCGAGAATGTTGATTTTACATCTCCTTGAAAACACAGCTGTCCGTTATTTCTTCCTTCAAGTCATCACTCTCCTTTTATTCCCTTTCTCTTCCATTCACAAACCTGAACTCCTCCTCCCTCCTCAATTTCCTCTGTACTGTCCCCTCTTCCAGCTGATTTCCGCGAGTCGCTTCCTTACTGCTTCATCCTTTGCCAACTTTTTCGCATGACTCTCACATCTCAGCAACGCCTGCAAACGACCATGAAGCTGCTTGCAGAGAGACAGATTAGAAGGACCACTTGGCAGGAGCGGGGCCAGCACTTTCCCCTGGCTGCAGGAGGGACATGTGGCTGGACTCTCTAATGTGATGAATAACATATGAAGTGTGGAGTGTTGGCCATATGTTGTAGTAATTCCTTTACACACAATGCCCTCTGCAGAACAAACAGCCATGGCGGAGGGCAATGACAGAAGTGCAGGCTCACGGAGGGCTTGCACGTGGGCATCCAGTCTTCAGCTTCAGTGGTAGATGGCAGAGAAGGAGGAAGGGTGAAACTGGCTCTTGGAAGTGATTTACAATCACCTCTGGTTAGGTCGGACTGCAGATGCATACGTTTAGTGAAAAAAGAAGAGTAACTTCCAGGGAATATCACTGATAGGGGCAGAAAGGGAAGACCAGGTGACCCTCCAAAATCCCTGAACAACCACCCAGCACAACATTTCAAGGGCTCCCGAAAGCTCCCAGGCCCAAGCCCACATTTTGGCACAACTGTTGTGACAATTACCTCTGCTGGTATTGGCTTGTGAATGACTGGCAGGGACCCAAAATTCTCCCGAGTCACCTCCCCCAGCAATTCAACAAGCCAAGGACCAGAATAAGCACTTGATGTAGCTGGGATTTCTCTGGTGACAGCAGGCAAGGACAGGAAAATTGAGATTCTAGGCAGATTTCATGGGCTGGACCAGCTCCAGTTCTGCTTGGAAGTGAAGGGTATTAGGGTACATTTTCTGTGCTGCACAAAAGAGAAGAGTCAGCACTTCCATCCAGATGCTCAGACCTCTGGGCCAGGCAGAGAGGAGACAGCTGCTCTGCTTCATACTTTGGTTTGGGCAGAGAAGGAGAACGGTAGAAAAATCCCTTGCTGAAGAACAGGCAAGGAAGGAAGGGAAGATGTATCATATGAAAGAGAAAAGTAGAGACTGAGTGACTAATGGCGCCGTAGCTTAGTTGTCTCATGTTAGAGTCTTAAATTGCCCACAGTGGGTGGAAAGTCACTTTAACCTCTCAATATGGCACATAAAACTACTCTTGAAAGAAAAAAAAAACCCCAAATAATGTTGAAGCAGTGATGGAAATAGAGATTGTTACAAAGCTGCCTGTACCAAGCTGGGGGTTGGAAACAGATGATGTTTAAGGTCCTTTCCAACCCAAACCGTTCTACAATTCTACAATTCCAAGCTGGGAGTCTTCTAGCAAGAGGTAGGTGAGAGCCTCCGTATTATCTGATAGACTGGGTTGGGGACTGAGGACTCCAGAGCTGAAAAGCACCCACCACTGTAGCCTGAATGCTTCACCAAGGATTGAAAGAAGTTCATATCCTCTACGGGGAAAAGACACAGGAGTGCAAGCCCTGACACAGTCCACAGCCAGCTCTAGAAGGGCACTGCAAGGCAGCAGAGCATGCGGAGGCCACCTAGGTGGGTTTTATTCGATCAGATAGTTTTTGATGGCACTAGAAAATTCACAATATTAAGGAAGGAGGGAGAATGGGCATGACAGGTCCTCACAGAACCAAGGAAACAGGAGTGGAAAGGACTGTAGGACGCCATCAAATATGTTCCCCAACTCTACAGCAGAATCAACTATGCATAAAGGATTCCAGGGAAGAGCTTTTCCTAACCTGTCCTTAAACATCACCACTAAAGGAAACTCCACACGCACAGGATTACCACACTCTCCTTCTGCTACGTGACCCAGTACGTGAAAAGCTGACGTGCTCACTTCGTGAGGTCTGGGATGGGTGAGGCTGCTGCAGCAGTGGGTGATTTCAGTAAGGTGTTACAGAGTGCACAAGACCATTCTGAAAATGAACGGGAGAGACTGTGCAAATAAAGATGTCTTCAAGTTTTAAAATGAGAAGGCGCAAAACATTTTATGTGCTAGTAAGGATTCTGTGGTGGGTTGGCAAATAGCAGATAAAGTTGTTGACAACAAAGCCTTCGGCTCAAAATTAAAGCTAATTCTGCAGTTGTAAAAAAAAAAGAAAAAGATGTAAAATAAAAAGATGGCAGGTTAATTGTGATAACATCATTAAATTCGTACCCAGTCCTCAAAGCACATCATAGTTATTTAGAGGCAAGGGATCTGGGGAATCAGAAATGCAAGTGATTACGGCATTTCACCTCTTGGGGTTTGTTTTGCAATGAGACACAAATAAACTGAGTTTGGCAGTCAGAAATATTCTCTGACAAAATATTCTCCTACATCCCCAAGCTGATTAAAGGAATAAGCTAGAAGAGAGGGGTCAGTGGGTAGGCACACAGTTAAGCAACAGATAAGATGAGAGAAGACAGTGCTTGAGTGTATGTAGTGAATATCCTGCAGCTAATAAAAGTTCCTTACTGCAAACAGCTTCCTCTGCACCGCTTTTCACATCAGATCTCAGCAGCCAGTGCTTATCTGTGGCCACTTGTTAGACTAGGTCCCACAGCAGCTAGTATGCAAGAATCTTGCATCTATTTCTCCATGTGGACCCGGACAGATTGCCTACAGCTCAGAGAAGGCACAGGTTGGCAAAGAAAGACTTCTCCACCCAGATCTTTCCACCTTTCTGGCAGCTGTCAGAGAGCAGTGACGAGATTTCTGGCATAGAGGGGTGCTGAAACCCCTGCGCTGTCTGGACAATGCACCAGTTTTATCCTGTGTCAGCAGCCATATTAGTCTTGCCAGGGTACACCTTAACCAGAGCTGGCCCCAGAAAAGAAAGGGAAGAGGAAAATGGTTTATGTAGTGGAAGCAACACTCCCATGGAGGCTGGGGAGATAAGCAATGCACCTACACTAATATAACAACTTGCTCCTGACAATAGATTTCAACAGTGACTGCATCTAGCTCCAATTAACTGGTAATGAGAACTGGCTGCCAGCACAGGAGGGACTAAATTCTTCTCTAACAACATTAAACATGTAATAGATGACGTTTCACCAAGCATCAAGTTCACGTTTGGCCCCATGCCTGCTCCTGCCATTCAAACCATTCCCAGCAGCAGCGGAGGGGCACAGCGTGGGGTCCGCTGTTGACAACCACTATCATGAGTAGGACATTTCTCTTGTGTGAATGGACTATATGTCTCTTCCTGGCTTCCTACCATGAGTGCTTCCAGCCTAGTTGAGATGATATGAAAAGGGAAGAGGGCACAGAGCCAAATGCTGTGCTTTAGCAACTTGCCAGTTGCTAGGGCTCACTCTAGCTGAGCACTACAAAGGCATTCTTTGGTTTGCTGGAGTTTCCAGCCATTAGCTCCTCTCTTCAGCATACCATACAGGGCAAGCACCGACATCAAGCTCAATGGGCAGTGTCTAGAATCCTTTCCTTCCCTTGTTACTGGGAGTGGTGTACCCACACGGGGGTCCGTAAAGAGGTCCTCATCACGCTAGGCTTTGCACGTATTGGAAGAACGATCCCTCCCACAAGGAAATAATGAGACAGGGGAAAAGCAGGAGGCTTAACAGGGGCAAAATGCCATGTCCCACGTGGCAAAGGAAGGGTCGCAGAGCTGGAGCCGTACTCAAAACATTGGAAGATGCCACTTGTAAAACCTCTAAAACAGCTAGAGAAAGTTGAGCATTGACAATGTGTAGGATAAAGAAAGGTAGGTTTTGAATGTGGTCCTCGTTCACAGATCACGATGGTGCCAAAGGGAGGTCTTTAAGATCTGGAGCCAAGAAGACAGCCCTAAATAACCCACCCGTGGACCTCCCAAACGAAGTACACCTAACCNAACCTCTAAAACGGCTAGAGAAAGTTGAGCATTGACAATGTGTAGGATAAAGAAAGGTAGGTTTTGAATGTGGTCCTCGTCCACAGATCACGATGGTGCCAAAGGGAGGTCTTTAAGATCTGGAGCCAAGAAGACAGCCCTAAATAACCCACCCGTGGACCTCCCAAACAAAGTACACCTAACCTTTCCCTCTGCCTTTCCATTGCCCTGCATGTTCCCGGGGGGACCAGCCCCTCCTTGCCAACAAGCCACACGGGGACTGCCAGCAAGCACCCCTGGCAGAACACAAGGAGAACAATGCAAGATAACCAAAATGCTGTCTCTACTGCTGCGTCCCCTCTTGTTTTAAATCAATAGTTTATGACATCTACAAGGGGAAACTGTAAATTTAATTTTGTCCCCTGCAGTGCAATTCATATCTTGTTTGCTGGTAACATAATGAATGTGTTTGCCCTCCAGAGCCCCTGCCCAGTGGACCAATTTAAGGATAAAGGGAGAGAAAATAGCAAAGTACAATTAGGGAGGTCGATTAACCAGTAGCTCAGCTAAAGATAGCTTTACAACATACCGGGCAAGGCAGAGAGGGAGACAACAAGCCTGCAGAAGGAATAGAGAATGAGATCATTTCTCTTAGCAATAAAAATCTTACAGATAACTCGAAGGTGCACATTGCTTGCTAAACAACTGACAGACCCTTGCATCACCTGCCAGCATAAAGCCACCAGGCTGCAGATGCCTTGCCCTGCTTGATGCTCATCAGGGGTGATCCAGAATATAAACCCTAACTGTCCCAAAGGCTGGAGATACACAAGTCAAACCTTGCTGAAACTCATAGGCTTAATTGCTCCTGCAAAAGCTACTTGAGACTGTCACTGTGGTAGTTAGAGTGAGCATGAGCTTGGAATTGCTAAGGAAACCTCGCTGAATATGCAAATGGCAACCAAACAGTGAGAGTAGAAAACGTGACAGCATGCTGAAGCTAAGGAAGAGGGGAGCACTGAAGAGCAATGAAGACGACCCAGCAGATGGGAGCCCAGGGAGAGGGTTTCTCACATCAGGGTGCTCACTGCAACCAAGATGGAGCAGTGGATGAGGAAACCAGCTCTGACTGTGTGCTCCCTGCTGCACAACAGAAAGCAAGGCTCGATATATTCTTGTGAGCAAACAAACCCTGCCAAAGAAACCTGATTTCGTTGCCAATTTCTATTTCCAGCTGGCATAACCAACAAAACTCCAAATTAGTTTGGCTAGGTAGATAGAGCAAAAGGAATAATAATATTTTTGGCCAAAATCTAGTGCCAAACTTTGCAGATAGGTCTTAGCTTTACAAAGAGGTGAAACAAAAAAAAAAAAACCCACCAAAAAACCAAACCAACCCAAAGACACAAAAAAGTGTGCCAACCCACTAACCTGTAAACAGGATATCCAAATCCCTTGGCATTTGGATCTCCTGTAAAAGCATAGGCTAGATAGAGCTTTTGGTTCACGCCTCTCTACTTTGTGATTACAAAGGAGCTGCTAATACAGTGTGTCTAGCAGGACCAGTGCTTCTGCTCTTTGAGTTAAAACCAAGGAGCGCAAAATTGTATGGAACTTAACAAAAATTAATCAAACTCTCAGCTCTCGGAGTAGGCTTAGGTGAGGGGCTGAGGATAGCCAGCCTTGCTGTTTCTTAATTGATTTGCCCCTCTCTACTTTAAAGAAGCTTCTTTTCCTGCTTTATCTACCTCTCTAAAACGCTCTCCTACATTCGGTTTCAGAGGCAGCTCCCTATGGGTAGGCGTTTTTAGCTGGATACAGCATCATCTTCACCAGTAGCTGCAAATTGGCTCTGAGGGCACGTTTACATGTCAGTTCTGCCTATTTTCTCTACAAGTGGAGAGACAGGGACGGAGAGGATGAGGGAAAAGGGCTTTACAAATAAAACAAACAATAGGACAGTGGAAAGCAAAGTCACAGCCGATTCATGCATTCAGACCTGAAACCGGGGCTCCTCATCCCGGCACCATAAACAATCTCCCTGACATCAATTACAGATGCTGATCAGACACGCATGCAGGGAGCTACATTCATACACAAATCTGCAGTTTGCACCGTTTGGGAGTGATCGCTTTGTGACACTCCCCCCAGATCATAACTGACAGCTAACAAGCTGTGGGGAGGCAGCACATAATTGAGTGTGCAAAAAACAGGGGCATCACTTGGTTTTACTTGCGTGTAAACTAGCCATGGGCAAAGCAGCCCAGGTTCAGGCCTCTCCTCTTCAATTCACCCTGGTATCCTCAAACTCACCAAACTTTAAAAACATCACGTTAAACGGGGCAGAACGAGGGAAAATCACACGCAGGTTCGGACCCCATAACAACACGATATTCTGGGCACAGGTATCTTAATCTGTGCTCTACTACATTGTTTGAGGCAAGACTGAAGGGAAATGTTAGGGTTAAGATCAGAGAGAACAGAGCCGGAAAAACCTTATGAGCGCATAGGGTTTGCGATGCCAGTGTAATAGCTCATCCCTACAGAGAAACTGCTTGGTTTCAGCTCATTGAAAATGTTGCGCACCATACTAGAAAGCGGATCAACCACTGTCTCTGGGACTGGAGCAAACATTACAGTCCAAGATGGTGCTACAGTAAAGCCTGGATGAATGATACAGCTGTAGCCTGTGCAGGGGTACTGCTGGGATCAGGAACAACACCTATGTAGCAGAGGCCCCACATTCTGTGTTCAACAACAATGCAGAGTCAGGGCGAACATTAGTACTGAAATAAGGACAGAGAGCTTGTCCCTCACGCACTCGCCTTCCTCCATCTTTACACTGCAATTGCGTTTTGCAGAGTTTTGTCCTTCCAGGGCAATCTGTTTCCTGCCCCTTTCGAGAACGAGACTAACACACTGATTAAACACTTTTTGGGCTTCACAGCCCCATACTTTCCAGCACTGACAGTTTAATTTCCAGACTCCAAGTTTTTCTGATTCAAAAAATGCCAGATTGTGCATTGTCATGGCTAAAATCAAATTGTTCCCATTTATTTCCCAGAGTTGGACAGCTGTCTGAAGAGTTTTTTTCTTTACTAAGACCCAAAAGATTATTTCCTAGTATCTGAGGTTGCAGTTTGTAACTACACTTGACATCAACAGATTCTCCAGAACTAGCTTTTAAAAAAATAAAAAATATTTAATTTTTATAGTTTAATGTTTTTTGGGGTTTTTTTTTTGCTGTTAAAAGTAACCAAAATCACTTCCAGGCATATCCACCTCATCTACTATTGACACGCGGGCACTTCTTTTGCAGAATGTGACCATCAGCCGAACAGCACATAATTACCAACATAATTACCAAGGGTGATCCAGGTTATCAACCAAAAGTACCAAAGAGAAGACACAAATTGAATATAAGCAAAAGACAAACATTACTCTGACATCATCATCCTTTTCGGAAGGTTTCTGAGACCTGGTAACAGCACGGCCTAAGCAAAACACCTGCTAGTATTAGATGAACAGAACAGTAAAATAAATTTGTTAGCCGTTTCAAATATAAGAGAGTTGAGTTTGAATAGCTGTGATTCATGCTCTCGCAACACTTGTTACTTGTGAGCATTCGACAACTTGCTGGGTGTCAATGAAAATTTGTGAACTGCCAAGGTTTCATGCTTTGTAACACGAAGACTGATTCATACCATACAGCAAGCTATTTGTTATTCACGGAACTGGCCAAAAGAATTAAAATAAATAAATTCCAGTGCGTGCTAAATTTTGACATTCTGGAATTTGTTCCCATGTTTTATTATAGTCTTCCAAACTTTTTTTTTTGCAAGAAAGGGACACTTCTGAGCAGGTAACAGTCTTGTCATCAAGTTGTTTCGCACATGCGAGACACAGGTACAAGTCTCTGCCTGATTTCCATACAAGGCCAGAGTTTTCTACATCTCAAACAAGGTCCCCACCTGTTAAGTCACCAGCCGTTTTGACCACATCTATCTCTCGTCTTTTGACCAGAAATTCAAATATTGAGCCTGAAAAGCTGAAGATCACACGCTTCCACAAATTGTTTCCATTTTGACGTATTAGTATTTCAGATGGAAAAAAATATCCCAACTTAATTTTAAAAAAAAAACATGACCAATATTTTAGTTACCCAATTGAGAAAGACAACAATTAGCATGATATTCAGTTAACCAGTAAGAGTGTGCAAATAGTGAGTGAGTAATGAGTCACTGAATCAAACATTTTGTAAAGAACAGCTGGAGGCCTAAAAATTACTCCTTTTCGTGAGCACTTACCAAACCCTGAAACACTGGAAAAAAATCTGAAGCCACTTACAAACAAATTGCTTATCACACAGTGACAATGCTCTAACAGCCCTCTGCTTTTCTCATACCCGTATTCTTCCCACCATCGCCTCTGAGTGAAAACTTCCCCTGGAATCCGGTGCCGCGCGCTGTAACAACAGCAGAACCTGGCCCTGACAAATCAGATTTGTAACTAATATTTCAAGCTTCTTTAACACTGGGCTAGAGGGTCAGTAGCACCTTGTAAGGACACAGTGATGCTACTGAATCAGTCTATGCGCTACCCTGACTCCAGCGTTCAAGGCTCACAAGTAGCATTGCTCCCGCCGACTCTACCGCAACAAACGTCCCCAGTCTTTGGAAAGGAACAGACAAAGCGGTGCACACTAAAATGGAGCTGCCAGTGAGCCTGTGGGCACGGGCCGAGGGATTTTATCATCCTGCTGAGAGAAGACTGTTACCCCAGGCCCTGCTTGCAAAGCTGGGAGTTCTCGCTTTCGCAGCGCGTACTGAAAGGTCACACCTCATGCCCTAACCCCGCCAACCCAAACAAGACCCTCTGTCCACCAAATGCCAGGTAGGGTTTGTAGCACGCTGCACCTGAATTTTGGAAAGTAAAACTACAGTGTTGCCAGTAAAATCGGCAAACTACGGAAAAGTGGATAATTAGTTAATGCTCATGCAGCACGTTGGAAGGATGTGAAATGAAGAGGCTGCTGGATCCAGGGTGCCGAAGCAAAGAGTCTGTGGCAGGCCCCTACAGCCTGCATGCACCAGGCTTAGTCGTTGGCTATTTCATCCCAGCTGAAGCAACTGAGGTCACTTCTTATCTAAGGCTGGCTGGCAAAGCTTGATTCTTTAGTGAGTTGGAGGAAATAAGAAGCTGTCCCCAGAGCGCAATGAGAAGGCCTAAGCAAAACACCTAATTTTCTGTGATGACTGTGTAGGAAGCCAGGGGCTGGTATAAATCCTTCCCTGGCTAAGCCTGTCTCAGATGCCTGTGCAGGCGGGCATCTGAGCAAGGGTCCAGCTCACACAGGATGCTTGTAAAGAGCATGGAAATTAATTCAGACATCCCAGGTCTCAGCCTAGCAGTATAATAATCACCCTTGAGAACGTCTTCTCAAGGACATTTGTTTTGTACTACAAGGCAAAAAACAGGGCTTGGGACACATCACCTGCCCTCTAACTTCAAAAACTGCTTTGGAAGCTCAGTCTTCTCCGTACAGTTTGAGCTAGGCAATTGCCCTGCTACCAAGAGGCCAAACAACCCCTATGGTACAATATATAAAAGTACCAGTTCTCCAGAAGTACCCTGACAGAGAAGAATTACAATGGTCTAAATCCTGGATGGCCGAGACTCCAGTGACCGTGTGAGACCTGCCTACCGACTCAGAGGAAATACCCTGAGAGCACGAGCCAGTGCCTAAATGGATAAGTGCCCATCCTGGAGACTCAGGAGCCTGCCAGATGGCAGTTTCAGTGGGGAAGTCAGTAGTCAGACAGGCTATAGAGTCTTGGACCCTCTTCTTACTGTCAAAGCAGAGTAGTTTAGGCAGAGTAGCACAGGGAAGATACTGGCTGGCTGCTGCATATTCGTGGATAATGACACGAGCTCTGTCTTCAGCATTACTGATCTATTGCTTGTCAGGATGAAATGCGTTTAAATGTGATGTGGGGATTGCTGAGCAAGCCGCTTGGAGTTCCACGTGCCAGTGCTGCCTCGGACTGATGCTTCATCTCCTATCCAGTCAGAAGTTTGGGCAACAAATAATATGTGCTCAGGAGCTGACCTCCAACAGCAGGGGCAATGAGAAAGACCACAAACCTCAGTGCAGAAGCTGCAGGAAGACAACGGTTTGTTGTGTTTCCACAGCCAGAAGAATTCAGGAGAAGAATCTGACTGTTACGTTTGCCTGTGGTTCCTCCTTGAGTTGGCGATTTATAGCACCCTGCCAGCACATCTGTCTTACCCTTTATTCCTCTGTGCCTTTCCTGGNGCCAGAAGAATTCAGGAGAAGAATCTGACTGTTACGTTTGCCTGTGGTTCCTCCTTGAGTTGGCGATTTATAGCACCCTGCCAGCACATCTGTCTTACCCTTTATACCTCTGTGCCTTTCCTGGTGTTTCACTGCTTCTTCTCTGGCCTTTGAGGCTATTAAGCTTCGCTTGCTCTGGTCAGCAAATGAGTCACCAGCACATCTCCGCACTTTCACAGCTGGTGACTGAACCCAGAACTTTGATGGGCCAGTTTTGGGAACAGAGGAGCAGTGTGGGAGCGGGAGGAGACTGCACTTAGGTCCGGAAGGAGAAGGAAATGCCATCGAAGGTGATAATCCTGGGTAGTGAGCAAGTAAGATTCGTTCCACTTACTGTGGGTTCAGGGCAATTTTGGTGCCAAACACAAGAACAACTGGTGTTCCTCTCTCAGAGCCTTTCTCCTTGTTTAAGCCTGTGTCCTCATCAGCTAGCTCATGGTCCCCACTGCCTGAATAAACCAGGATGGGAGCTAGCTGAGTTTAATCTCTGAGGCTGCAAACACAAGCCCTTGCCCAGCATCTCCAATACCAGAGTGGACCAGCAAGGCCTCACATGTTAACAAAAGCTCTGCGCGGGCAGCAGCCCCTCCTGTTTCCTGCAGCACGACCTCTGCGAACAGCTCACGGCTCTGTGTGTCTCCCTGGTGGGCCTTTCCGAACAGTGACAGAGAGGACATCAGAACCACCTCTCTCTGCTGCTGCTGCCATGCAGAGCCTTGCAGGAACAGCTCGTTTTAACAGCTGCAGGTTAATATTTGTCATAGCCTCCTCAATTTGCCTGCGATCACTGCAAAGGCAAACGCAGAAGCAAGTCCCCAGGGATGGCCATCTTGTGCGCACAGAAATAAGTACTGGGGAAGGAGAGAGGACAGTGCACGTGACTTTGCGTGGCAGAGCGCTTGTGAGCAAGTGCAGGTGGGGGTATGGGGGAATGGCAGCAATATAAGCACCCTGAGTGGGTGCAGCTGGATGTGCTCAGGGGTAGCGCTGGGAAGATGCACACGGACAGGTCCAGAAGGTCACTAAATTCAGGTAAGGGTGTTCCCGTGACTGGCAGCAGGAGTGAAAGCAGATGAGGGTAACATGTGGGAGTGGGGTGGCTGCATGTGGTAAGTCGCTCAGAGTAAGGAATGGCAAGGGTTTGTGTTGGTGTGACAGGGAAAACTACAAACAGAGGGGCAGCATGGGAGCGGAGTCCTCAGAGGATTTTTTCTTAATCCTTTCTCCACAAAATGCTGCAGTGAAGCACAGGTTAACCTGTTCGCTTGTGCTGCGCGTAAGTTATGAAAATGTCCTTTCCCTTGAATATCTCCAGTACACAAAAGCTGATTCTTTAGCCTGTGTGCGGAGGAAGAGGAAAGAGGATGAGGAAGAGCGACGGAGCTCCAAAACGTGCAAATTCTGCAAGCATTGCAGAACATCAGGACTAACTTGTTATTTGCAGAATGGTACCCAGAATGCTTTGCTCTGCAACTGTGCTCTTAAATGCTATGCTTCTAGAGGTCACCCTAACCTAATTAGGTCTCTGTATCTGGTTAAGGCAACAGCTGCACAGTATGNCAGCACAGCCTTCCCGTGAGTCAGCCGCTCCCCCCAGGAGATTCAGTTTGGACAATTGCTGGGAAACCAGACTTGTGTTTTGGTAAAGCTGTGCAAGCCAGTGTGGCTGGGAACGTGACATTTGCTGTTAACTCCCAGCATGCCAAATGGATATATAGGCCTTGCTTGTCCTGTTGGCTGGAAAAGGCAACACATGGTGGAGAGCCACAGACAGCTGCACTGCATCATTCAGTTCTGACCCTTCATGAGGTGACCCTGAATACATGCCTTGTCTTTGAGTTACTGTTGTAAGACNCTGCTGCTGCCATGCAGAGCCTTGCAGGAACAGCTCGTTTTAACAGCTGCAGGTTAATATTTGTCATAGCCTCCTCAATTTGCCTGCGATCACTGCAAAGGCAAACGCAGAAGCAAGTCCCCAGGGATGGCCATCTTGTGCGCACAGAAATAAGTACTGGGGAAGGAGAGAGGACAGTGCACGTGACTTTGCGTGGCAGAGCGCTTGTGAGCAAGTGCAGGTGGGGGTATGGGGGAATGGCAGCAATATAAGCACACTGAGTGGGTGCAGCTGGATGTGCTCAGGGGTAGCGCTGGGAAGATGCACACGGACAGGTCCAGAAGGTCACTAAATTCAGGTAAGGGTGTTCCCGTGACTGGCAGCAGGAGTGAAAGCAGATGAGGGTAACATGTGGGAGTGGGGTGGCTGCATGTGGTAAGTCGCTCAGAGTAAGGAATGGCAAGGGTTTGTGTTGGTGTGACAGGGAAAACTACAAACAGAGGGGCAGCATGGGAGCGGAGTCCTCAGAGGATTTTTTCTTAATCCTTTCTCCACAAAATGCTGCAGTGAAGCACAGGTTAACCTGTTCGCTTGTGCTGCGCGTAAGTTATGAAAATGTCCTTTCCCTTGAATATCTCCAGTACACAAAAGCTGATTCTTTAGCCTGTGTGCGGAGGAAGAGGAAAGAGGATGAGGAAGAGCGACGGAGCTCCAAAACGTGCAAATTCTGCAAGCATTGCAGAACATCAGGACTAACTTGTTATTTGCAGAATGGTACCCAGAATGCTTTGCTCTGCAACTGTGCTCTTAAATGCTATGCTTCTAGAGGTCACCCTAACCTAATTAGGTCTCTGTATCTGGTTAAGGCAACAGCTGCACAGTATGTATGAGTACTGGGGCGGGGGGGTTGGTGTGGCTCAAACCAAGACACGTGTCCTACATTTGTTTCTCTAGCCGTGACTGTACTGACCNAGTGTGGCTGGGAACGTGACATTTGCTGTTAACTCCCAGCACGCCAAATGGATATATAGGCCTTGCTTGTCCTGTTGGCTGGAAAAGGCAACACATGGTGGAGAGCCACAGACAGCTGCACTGCATCATTCAGTTCTGACCCTTCATGAGGTGACCCTGAATACATGCCTTGTCTTTGAGTTACTGTTGTAAGACACCATGGGCTTGGAGCCCCTTCCCTATCAACACACTTGCTGAGATAAGAGGTCCTGACAAGAGGAATTTCATTGTCCTCAGAAGAGGGGGACCAAGAGCATACAAGACAGAGCTGACTGTAAGGCATTGTGTGACGTGCTTAGCATTTGTAGGACATGCACAGAGCCTTTTGCATGGAGCACTACAGTCATGTCAGGGCACCTCATATGTCTCGTTTGCACCAATTAGCTTGGAGCAGATCTTGACATCCTTTTTGTCTCATCTGGTGCTGCCTTCTGCCCAGGACACAGAAGAAACTACCAGTCCTATAATACAGAGTTTTACGTTAGGAGGTAGCTCAAGAAACCCTCTCAGCAACATTGCATAGCAACTGTGGGGCAGTATTGCTGAGAAAATAATGATATGACCACAGCCATAAGAGGCTCTTGCATTAGGATGTACCAAAATTGTCCTGTCAGAAACATACAGATGATGCACTGAACCATCCTGGAGAAAGGAAATGGAGGGAATGGACAATTTCATGTAATCAGCTTCCTTGCAGCAGTTTCCTTCTTCTTATTTATAGCCACTCTGTGATTCAGTCAGGCTGGAACTGAGAGTGCAAACATGTTTTCTTTGCTCCAGGCTCTCCTTGGACTTCGTTTGCACAGCAAAGCATCACCCACTGCCAGAGATTTATGATACGCTCAGAGCCCAAACAAGGCTGCATCTGAACAGCCACATATCCTCCAATTTCATGGTGGGAAATGTGCCTCTAGTGGGTTCCCAAACAGTCCATGGCAGGGTCACTGGTCGCAACTGTGGTTGTGCATGTGGAGCTGCAGCTCAGTTTGCTCTGAAGAGGCAAAGACTCAGCAAACTTGAGTTTAACTTTAGATCCAGGAAAAGCTCCTGGATGGACATATAACCTTTTGCCAGCAAAACTCCTGGGCCTGGAGACTTCTAAACTTGCACAGACTCAGATCCAATGCCAAATTTTGTAAATCAACTCTTCATGCTTGTAACAACCCACAAAAGTGGGTTGAGCCAAAAGTCATAGGGGCCATCCTGTCTCCTATTGAAGGCTTGTGAAATTCTTGTTTTGGACTCAAAGCTTCACAGCTGAGGTTGCTCTTCATCAGGATGATCCCAGTCTTCATTGTTACCATATGGTAGCACCGTCTAAGCTTCAGCCGGACCATGATGTTGTTGTCCTGGGGCTTGTAAAAACAACTCGGCCAAAAGACATTTCCTGCCCAGAACTAATCCTTGCTCTAAGCTTACAGTCATTCACAGCTCCCTATAACTACAGACACAAGTCTCTCTTTCCTCAACTTCTCCCCACACCTACCACAGCCCACAAGTGATAAATGAATTTATAAGAAGAGGAGTCTGTCCATCTCTTGTTTTTCAAAGCTGGATAAAAAAGTAATGATCTTGTTCTGGAAGAAAATCAAAGGCTGCCAACAACAGCATGAAATGTCAGCTCTTTTAATTTCATTTATTTATTTATTTTATCCAGTTGCTTTAATCCTTGGCGTTTAAAAGCAAAGGATGAATGCAACGTGCTGGAAAATGAAGAACATGTGACAGTATCAAAGAAGGAAACCAAAGGAAAGGAGGGTGGGGTGTTGGGGGAGCCTTGTTACGAGACACATTAAGGCAATCCAGCTGATAGATGAAGCCTTTCATAAATGAAGAGTAAAGTCTTCCTGTCACTCTTTATCTTTCTTTTTTATTTTTTTAACTGTTGGCTCTCGCTTTCACCTCCCCTTGCTTTCCTATCACGCCTCTCCTGTTGCGGTCTCCTCCCACAGGCCCTACCTCACGCTTGAACTGGAGGGCTGCTGTGGCCACGGCATTACAAAGTCTCCCTCTGCCCTGCTGAGGACAGCAGAGTCTGTGCTTCAGCAAGCCATGGTGGTACCTGCCACTGTGAGACCCTCTAAAGAGACTAAAATGCACCTTATTCCAGTCAGGCTAGGATGTTGGTTCACCTCAGTCTCTTGGAGCTATGCAAGGCACGGAAACTCAGTCACGGGCAATAGGAGCCTGGCCTCCAGAGGATTTTGGCACCGAGGCGGGATAAATGCAGCACAGAAAAGTTGCTGTGCTGTACGCAGAAGTTGCAATAGAGACGTAGGTAGAGGGAAAGCAACCCAGAACTGCCTTTCATCCTCAAGAGAGGAGCTGAAAGACAAGGAAACCAAATCACCACATTCTTCTCTTTCTGTCATAGTTTTGACAGCCCCAGAAAACAACTCCAGTGGAGAAACTGCTGTTGGGTACTGTTTATGATAAGATTCAGCAAGAGTGACTCAGTTCTCATTGTCTCACACACACACAGGGCTTGTTAGCTGTGATCTTTCTACCTAGAGCATGTCAATGTCAGGCCTGCCTCCTCTGAAGCCTCTCAGGCTTGGTCGAACAGGGGAGTTTTACACAGAGCCAGTTTCCACCAGCAGCCTTCATGCCTCACTGCAGCTGCTCCCTCCTAGCAGAGGTCGCACACCCCCACGCACCAGCACGCACCTCTGGCTCTGGTGGTGTCCACTCAAGGAGTTCAGATCCCAGCAAGAGACCAAGCCATGATGTCTCACTGCTCATTGGCAAGCAGAGTTGGAGTGGAGTTACCTTCCNCCTCCTAGCAGAGGTCGCACACCCCCACGCACCAGCACGCACCTCTGGCTCTGGTGGTGTCCACTCAAGGAGTTCAGATCCCAGCAAGAGACCAAGCCATGATGTCTCACTGCTCATTGGCAAGCAGAGTTGGAGTGGAATTACCTTCCCTCCCCCTTCCAGAGATTAACCCTTCAAGATCATGACAGAGTCTAAATTTTACCCTCTGCCAGCCTGAGACTTGTTTGACCCCTGTCCCCAGCAACGTTCCGGTAAAGTCTCAAGGCCACAGACCCATTGCATGGAGAGAGATATGGAGCCGAGTCTGCTGAGTGCCTGAGCGAGCACACGACGCACGGCTTGTGGCGGCTGAGGTGGGCACGCTACAATGAGACCCATGGGCAACCCCAGCTCCTCCCTCTCCAGAGGAGCTCTTGTGGTGAGGACAGGTGAAGGCAAGAGGGTTAGCACACACAAGGCAGGTGCTTTGCTTCTGTCAACATAGGGCCTACCGGGTGAACCAGTCCTAAACACTCCTCTGTCTCTCTGACAGCGTGGGGAAATGCGACTCTCTAGCAGCAAAGATGGGAAAGACTGGGGTGCAATCAATGGATTGGCAGATTCTGTGTTGAGGCTACTGGGCTCTGACCAGTCTCTCTGGTTTTCTAGTTCCTGGGCTGTGCTGCTTAGGATCTGTATGCAAGGTCTCCCAATCCTAAAGTAGACTAAGTAAGTACACTTCAAAGAGAGTGCTAATTTCACTACGACGGTAATAAAACTGGGCAGCCTCACAGAGGGAGAGCGAGCCTTGTATTATTATATATTGCAAGGTACAACAGATCTGAGATCTTTGGATGAAAGGAGGTGTAAGAAAGGCCCAGAACATATTCCAAGGTGCGGTTTGCCCTTCTTTCCTCAGTCCTAGAGGAAGGGGAAAAAAGAAAGAGGAGAGACGTGACTACAAAGGCCACAGAGCAGGCACAATTAACGTTAACTTAAGATGACAGAAAGGGCCACTGGATGGAGGTAGGGACTTGTCCCCCACGAGATTTGAGTGGCAAAACAGAGTGCGCCAGAGGCATGCAAATGCATGGTGGCAGGACCTGGGTACCAGTTCTGGATCACGGGTCACTCTAAGGTACAGAGGGAGATACGGGATAGACACCGTTTACATGTTGGACATTTTTTATCTTTTCCATTCCAATTTTTTTTTTTAAAAAAAAAGGACAAGGCAAAATTTTCAAAACTCTTTGACTGTCAAGCAGGAGTCTGGAACAATTAAATGTGATACTTAATTAAACATCTATACTCCCATGGAATGCAAGATTTCCCTCCTTTCTCCGTTTTAGTACAGGAAGCCCAGAGATAAAACCTTCAAGTTATGAGTAATTATACCCTGCTGAGAAAAAGTGATGGAGTGCTCCGCTCCAGAGAACTTAACCAGGCCCCAGAAAATGCGGAGTTGACACTTAGGGGGTTTTCTTATAATCTTTTTTGTTTTTCTTGTTGTTGTTATTATTATTATTACTACTACTATTACTATTTTCCCTCACACTAAAACTCTTCTCGGCTAGTTCCCAGAGAGAGATAAACAGCGTGTGCCTGCATTTTAATGTTAATAAATGGGACCACTCTTACTTTCCTGATACACGGGTTCAAATGCTTTGTGCTAGAGGAACTGTTGAAAGCAGGCATACTTCAGTGGATGCTGGGGAAGGCTGTAGGGTCCATGGCTGTTTTTTAGGAGAGAAACTTGAACGTAGGCCTCGAGGCTGCGTTATCAGGGCTGGGTTCTGCTACTGGCTTTGCACGCAAGCCGGGACAGGTTACTTAGTTTCCTGTGCTCTGGTTGCTTCCTTGCAAAACAGGCGTAACAATATGACTCATGCTATTCCAGGGACATCGTAAGAACTTAGGCCTAAAAGTTTTCAGGCATGGTGATAAAATGGATCAGAGGGTGATGTAAATACTTCATACAAGGTGAGAAATGGGCTAGAGAGATTTCCTGTATTGCCTGATTAGATGAATCTTCAGAGACTAGTTGCAAAGCGAGGAACCAAAATCTTGAGGCTTTCAGTTAGTATCAACATTTACTGTGGCCAAATGAAAAAGGCTACCAAAAGAGTATGAGAAAGCTGTGCTTTCCTCACCTTTATTTTACTGCTTCAGTGTGGATAAACGTGCACGGAATGGGACACTGGAGTGGAGAAAGATGTCAGGCATGGGCCAGGTCATGAGAGGGCCAAAACTCAGGTTGTGGATTTCCACCTTCAATGGTTTCAAATGTGACTGGAAGTTACTTTACCCTTGGCGGGGGGCGGGGGAAATGCATTGATGACATCCCTGTTGATGTAAACAGGGATCAAAGATCCATTTGCTTCCCAGGGGGCCATGGAGACAAAGCCTGACATAGCACAGAACAGAAAAGCTGTTGTACAGGTTAAACAAATAGTCTGTGTAGCCTCGTGTCTTGCCTCCCACCGTGACCAAAAGCTGACGCCAAGGGAATAATGCAAGCATGCATTATACTTTCCCTGGAGGATTCACCCACCTGCCAGCCACTTTCAAGCTCCAGGAGATTTAGATGCATTAGGCTGTAGACAGGTCATATCGCCTGTTTCGGGGATTTTGGTGGGTACACCAGTGTAAACAGTCTCCTCCTGCTTGTAGTGGGGGTCAAGTGCTCGACAGTTTTGGGCAACTGTGATAAAACACAGTTTCCTAAAGTTGGAAGTCAAGGTTTGTTTTCACTTGCTCTGTGCTGAGGTTTAATACAAAGCTAGCATGGAGTGCCCTCCTCGTCTTATGGTGCTTTCAGTTTTCACTACCATCTTCGTTACTGAAGATGTCTCTTGCAGCTTAACTGACTTCCCTGCCACTCCAACCCTTTCCAATACACAGGACTTTGTAAAACATCTTGCGCAGGAAATACCTCTGTACATGCACTTTGTCCTTACCGCTGACCTCAAGCCCCTGTGAGTTCTCTGAAAGCACTGCCCATGACATACTAAAAAGGCAGAGGATAAACTCGGTAGGCTTTGTTCCCCTCCTCCCTTCAGCTACTTGATTTCCTGTCACTTTGCAGGCTGCAGCAGCCATAAGCCGCGGGTTCAGTTGTGGGGCTTGAGGCATGGGGTGAAGGAGAATAAATCTCTCCTTCTGAGCAGCAGCGCAACACCTTACACATCCTCTGCTCTTCGGAAGTCAGAGGGTCCATTGGACTTGTCCTTGCACCTTGCCAGGATGACAGTGGTACTTGGGAGCATTCCCTGATACTGCCTTCTCCCAAAGCTGTCTGCTGGACCAACTTCTGGTGTACACCAGGAGTGCATGCTACGTCCAAGTTCACCTTTGTGAGTACCCAGGCGCTGTGACTGTGGAGGTGGCAGAAGGGCTGGACTGAGTTTCCCTCTCCTGTGGGACAGAAAAAGTCCCACCTGTTCCCACTAGGTTCCCCTGTCACATCCCATGATATCCAGTGACTTGTCTTCAGTTGTTGTGAAAAGAGAGCTCTCTCCCTCCTCTTGGAGACCTCCTCCGCTACCAGGACTGCAGCCAATCTCATCATCAGGGCAGTTCAGCATATCTTCTTTCTGTAAGGACACCTCACGTCCTCCAGTTGCACAGCCTGGCACCCCCTGTAAGAAACTCATGTCCTTCACGGTGTTTACCCTTCAAATGCTTACAGTCCACGGTGGGAAGCACAGCACTCAAGAGAAGGCCTGCCAGGCATACAGAAAACGGAAAATGCTTTCCAGGAGAGTACAAAATGCAACTTTTGTTAGATAAATATATTAATAAGGGAAGGGGAATACCTAGCAAACCAGCAGAAACAACAAGAACAACAAAAAAGCCTTCAGGGACTGCAACTGGAGTCACGTTCTTCCTAGCACGCTTGTCTAATCTCTGCTGATGCTAGTTCAAAACACACAGAAGGCACAATCCTCAGCAGTGCTGAGCAGACCCTGAGAGCATCCTTTGCTCCCAAGTAACACGAAAGGTACTCAGCTCTTAATAGAAATTGCTCATAATGACTGAGCCTCTGAAGTACACACGCTGCTCTGATAGGAGGCAAAGCCATTTTCTTGCTGAATTTGAAACTAAAAGCTCTGTCTGTTTGGCAGCTGCCATTCAAGTCACGATTAGATCTGGCCTTTCACAAAAATGCAAGCTCATTAGAACAGCGGGCAGAGCGTCCAGAGCTTCTCTGAGGAGGAAGGGAGGGAGGGAGATGTGGTGCAATCCTCAGCTAGCAGGATGAAAAAGCAATCGCGGTCAAAACCAGGGCTTGGTAAGCTGGTTAAACGGCAAATCAATGTGGAATAAGCCACTAAGTGTGGCCGCAGGGAGCAGTTAAAGGCAAACAAGGGGAAGGGATGAAGGGAATCAGGGCTACGTAGCAGCCACAAAATATTTCCTCTAGCTGTCTTGAATGAAAGCAGAAATGGGCATTTACCTTTAGTTGTTCTGGGATTTTTTTTTTCCTTTTTGTTTGTTGTTCCTGCCTCCACAAACACAGCTTGGCTGCTGAACTCCGCAGCAGATAAATGATGTAGAGCTGGCGGGAACTTGTGGCCTTATTTAAACAAAGGCTAGATGGAGTTATCTGGATCGATTGAGCCAATGCTTCCTTGAGCACTAATTCAGGCCAAACAACTGCCACTGAGAATAAGCTCAGCTGACCTCGCTGGGAAGTGACCAGGTGAGATGAAGACATAAAGAGCAGCTTTGGACACAGGTGCCGACAGGGACAACTTTGCTTCCACATGAATGATACTTTACATAAGCAAAGAGTGGTCTCAGATCAACAGAATTACTATGTCATTAGAGCCCTACCTAGCAACTTAGCTTAACATCAGCCCTGCTGGCTTGGAACAAGGGCATCCCTAATCCTTTTTCTGAAAATGGGCAGTGAAGTATGCTCAGGGTAAAGGGGTTATCCATCCCCACAACACTCTCTCAGCTTCCAGCCATCTGCTCTGAGCGGGTCTTCCTGCATTTCAGCTCATACAACTTGGGAAAGGATTTAAGCTAAACCGAATCCTCCCATGCACTCCCACGTATCGGTATTTGAGAGCGCTCTGTTACACAGCCAGATCACCCAGTTAACTCTAACCGGTAATGCTTCCCTGTGTGCTCCTGTGAGCTGGGGAATACACGCCATGAAGCCACACACTTTCTTAACTCCCCTCAGTCATTAGTGCCACTTGGGACTCGGCTTGCCACTTCTGCTGACTATTTAGAGCGCCAGAGCCTGAGTCACAGCTTCTGATTCATCGTTTTATGTCAGTGTGACTCTCTGGGTGTAATGGACCAGCGGTGAATCAGGTCCTCTGTATCTCGGCTGGCAACAACTCAGTAACTCCCCACCCTCCTCTCCTTGGGCCTGGAGGAAATGCAGAAAATGCTAAGCTTGGGTCAAGAGCTACGCAAGTTCAAAGCAGAGGCGACCAACCACATCCCAAGGAAAGAAAGCACAACTTGTGAAAAAACACAGAGTGAAGCTTACGTCAAATGATGCCATTTTGCAGAATCCTACATTTGTACCCCAGGGTCCGATCCTCAGCATTACTGGATCAAAGCAAATTTTACATCTTGTCAACAGCTTTCAAGGCACTACCTCACCTGCTGAACAGAGGGGAAGCGCAGAGGCACCATCAGCATGAAATGTCAGCTCTTTTAATTTCAGTCCAGCTTCCTGGCACCTTTAGTTTCCAAGAGAATTGAGATCTGCAGCCTCAGTTTAGTCTGTCTTTGATTGTGATGTAAAAATCACTGCCATGGCAAAACAGTTCAATAGCATAACACTCTCCTCTTTCACAAACCCACTGCAAGTCTAAATGAAGGAAGACTGGAAAGTCCTCGTTTAGAACACCTTTAGCTGTGGACAAGACGGGAAGAACTCACACAAGATGCTGGCAAAGTCACAAAGTCAAAAACTCCCAACAGAGAGCAGCTCTGAACTTCTGTCTCCCGGCGACTGACAGCAACTTCATCCCTCCTCATCCCCACACAACAGCGTTGCAAAGCTGTGGAAGTGCAATCACCGGGTCAGTGACCAAAGCCCTTGTCCCTAAGCACAGTATGCTGAGCTACACCTTTAAACATCTATTCAAGGCATAAATGCAGCACAGGACTATGGCAGCCTCTTGCCCAAGGCCCATGTGCGGAAGGGGGCAAGCGAGCAGCCCCTCTGCCCCATGTCCTCAGCAGAGTATGGGCTAAGTAAGAAGGAGGGAGGGTGGCTTGGTCACAAAGGTGGGGTGTGTTTGTGTGCGCGTGCGCGGCTGTCCATCTTCTTGCTTTTGTTTTTAGGTAAATATGCAAGCAAAAGCTTGTCTGAAAAGCAGTACGTGTTCCTTCTGCCTTGTCAAACTCTTCAAGGGAAACATTATCGCCTTAATTGCTTAATTCCAATTTGCATAATACGGCGCTGTGACAACTGCAAAAACAGGGATGCAAAAGGAAGATTAAGGGCGACATATGCGCAGTGCCAGCCTTTCGCAGTTGGGAAAGCAAAGCCAACGACCAGTGCTAGGACGCGCAGCCCTGCAGGCTCGCCCACTCCCACCTCCGCACTCCCTCAGACACCGGCATAAGCAGGGTTTTCACTGTCCTCTGGGTGAGGTTTCCAACCGTACTTCTCCACCCAGGATATTTTTAATCCAGGGACTGTCTGGTCCAGAGCCTTTCAGAGGATCCTGGTTGGACGAGCTGTCACTCAAAAACCGAGACAGCAAACAGGCATGATACGCTGCATACCTTGGGTACAGAAACTTACCCTCTGCTCTGCATCGCAACCGATCGAGGGGAGAGCATGGCGAGATCTAAGCCTGGACAAACCAATTCCTCTTGGATCTCCTATTCTACAGACCTGATATTTTGAAGATTTCATTCATTTTTTACTTCACACGTCAGTACCTTTCTGAATCCATGAGTGAGTATTAGATGCTGGACTTCCTAGATACTCTCAAGAAAGTCTGTTCTCCCAACATTTCTGTCTTAGTCAGGAGCAGATGTAGGGAATCTCATGGTACAGCAACCTATTTCAGAAGACCTCCAGAACCACAAGGTTCCCACAATTACAAGCACAGGACATCTTCTATGAGCCAAAGTCACTCCCACTTCTGAAATAAAAAAGTGCCTCACTTGCAGAAAGCAATAAAACCATTTTCCTACTTCAAAAAGCCAACAGCCCCGAAGACTTCCAAAGCCAACTGTGGCAAACATGAGGGAGATCTGAATTTTCAGCATCGATTCTGGGCATTTCTTATTTTACCTACAATGCCTTCACACCTTGTTCCAACACGCAGTGCAATCTTACAGAAGTTCTGTGCAGACCGTGAGCTGTGTTTTGTGTCTCATGGTTTTATTTTTTCCTCTCTTCCCCCAAACAGCAAGCCAAGTTAAAGCTGTTTATGTTGAAGTTAACAGAAACGGCACTGATTTAATTCAAGGGAAATGTGGGATTGATACCTCTGCAGATACAAATGGGATAAAAAACATAAGCTGGACTTTGGCTGTGGGTGTGCATGCCTGTCCTGGAGGCTGAATTTCATAGCACTTAGGTTTACACACTAACTTTGGAGGCAGCCTGCTTCTAGATTTGGCACTACTAAAGAATCTTTCAGTGGTACGGAATCACCCTCAAATGTGGGCACAGCGATAGTCCTACAGAAGTATTTGTCACTTATCCCTTGTACAGTTATAAAGCTGTCGTGGTACAAAAAAAATCAAGGCAGACAAGCCCTTGGGATACAAACATCCACGAATTTCTGATCTGAATTTGCAGCTTGTGCCTGTCTATACGTAATTGAGACACTAACCGAGATTGTAACAATACAGAATAAAACTAAGAAAGGGAATGTGTTCCCAGAGGCAGGATTTTGCTGCTTCTTGACACAGTTTGTTGAAAAGCTATGTAACAGCCAGAGGCTATTCCTGGTCTGGGGCACCTGGGAAAAACGAGCCATGTATCCTGACTGATAAATTGGGCTCGAAGTTAGGGAAACATCTCTAGTAAGAGCCAGCAGTGGCGCGACCTCTCGACTGAAATGAAACAACCAGCACACAGGGAGAAGTAGGAAAAATCAGAAGCCTGCTGGCTTTGCTGTTTGTAATGAGAAGCTAGAGTGTTTTAGTCGGAGTACAGAGGAATTTGCAGCAGCAAAGCAGAAGATGCTTGTGGAAGAGGTGCAAACACTGCTCATTTAGCAGCTGGGTATGAAAAATCAATGAACGGAGACGTGAACCAAGCAGATAAGTCAAGATATACAGAGCAGGTAAGCAGAGGAGTTTTAACAACAGCCAGTCTCAGAGGAAAGGAGAGGATCAGCAGACACTTGAGAATGAGCAGAAACAAATGGGAGGGAGATAATGAAAAGACCAAGCAGATAAATGTGAATGTCAAATGGCAGCAATCACTCTGCGTCACAGCAAGGAGACTTCTTTTCTCTCTTTCACTCTAAAAGGCACAGGAAACAGAAAGGAAAATTGGACCCTTAATATCTGTGGGCAGAAGGGGAGAGCTGCCCTCAGTGGGTTATAAAAGCTGCAGCATCAATCCCTGCCACGCCAGGAGCTGTCTTGTCTTTGCCACTAAGCCCTTTCCAGGAGAGATCCTTGAGGATTCAAACGGTGTGCAGATGAGTCAGGATTGGGAACTCGGGTGGAATGGCTATTTAGGATGGAAGCTTTTCCAGACACCACTCAAACTGCCCGTAAGGTGCAAATTTCAATAGCTACCTCCAGTGCCCTCCTCCTCTCTTCCAGCCAAGGGCCAGAAGTGCAGGAGCAGCACCAAAACGGTGCCTTGTGCAGATATAGCAATGTGCCTGCCAGCAGCCAAAGCAAGAAAAGAAGGGCTTGGGCTTTGCTTCAGCTTGGAGTGAAAGCTTCCCAGTCCCTGCAGTGGGCAGCAATGGCCCTGAGAAAGAGCTGCTATGAACAAGCCCTATCCATGACTGCAGTGGGCCAGGCTGCAGCTTATATGTCACTGGTTTAAAAATGAAATTCATGAGGTGTCCCACGGGCTCTGAGTAATAAAGAGGTTTGGCAGGCTGGAACCAAGGTAGGGCACAAGTGGGGATGTGGTCTTTCAAAGGCTGCGTTTAATTACAAAAACAGGCTGCCAAGAAATGATTCCCATGTTGGAATGAGAGCAGAACGGAGAAGATGCGCTGGAAAAACACTGCTGCGAAGTGAAGCCCCATAATATACACGTTCTCACCCCTTGTGCACAAAACTATTGCTGTTGCAGCCTCTCTATTGGGAAGATGGGTTTTACACTTGAAAGACCTGTGCGCAGTCTAAGAGAGCTCTCTTATTTTAGGATGCTGCTAAAATACCCTGTGAACATCTGGGGGTCGATCAGAAGTGGGCCCTAGCCAGACCACTGCGGTCCAAACACGCCTCTAAGGCTGGGGAACTTCAACCCTCTCACCAAACTTTGCTTTCACCCTGGCATCTTTAATAAGCCAAAGCACAAGTCCACAGCCCAACAAGCTCTCCTCATTCACACAGACCTATGGCTTTGATCAAGCTCAGAAACAATGACTGCAGGTCCTGCATAAAGCATGAGCCTGTTTTATTTATTTCTCGCTCTCCTCCCCACCCTCAAGCACTCTAGAAGTACTGTCCTCTCGTGGGGTATGGCAGATCTACTGATACAAACCAGACTGGGATGAAGGGTGGCTCTCCCCCACCCCTCTATCATTCCTAGCCTGGTTTTTTTTTCCAGCTCTCATCTACAAGGTGCCATCCCCAGACTGCTCTTCAAAGTAACATGTTTTCCTCCTTGCCTCTCTCCTGATGCAAAGCGTCTGAAACCCCGTTACACACCTCGCGTGCAATGTCTGCTTGGCTGTAACTCACAGTGAAAAATGCCCCATCTTCAGCAAGAGTCTCCCTGAGCCTTTTACCTATCTCAGTATGCTGCATCTTCACCACCCCGCTCCCCGCTTTCATTTTCAATTGCATGTAATCAGTTTTCAGCTCTTTAACCTTATTCTGAGTGCTCTCTTTTTTAACAATTTGCTATTCCACCCTAAAGCACTCGAAGGGAAAGAAACACACACATTTTAATTAAATTTCTCTCCCGTTTTTTCCCCTTCATTTGCATATTTATTTTTATTTTTTCCCCATTTCCATCCCTGGGGAAGACAAATAAATAAATAAATGCAAAAGGGGGAAGGATGTGGAACAGAAGCGGGAAGGTGACTGGGATGCAGATCACAGGCATGGGCTGGAGATGAAGGGGAGGGCGGCGAAGGGGAGAGGGGGCAGGGACAATCTCGCAAAATAAGCTGAAAGTAAGGTCAGATATGGCAGAAATCCAAGGGTGCTCATGAAAATACTTTTAGGAAAGGAAGGAACAGGTAGAGAAGAAAGACCTGTTCTGAAACGTTGAGAGCAATATGTTGATGTGATTATGAACCAGCTCCTCAGACTCTAATCTCTAATGTGTATTCCCGACCCATTTCTGCTCCTCTGATGGACTTGCAACCTGCACACCCAGTGGTGTGCGCTTTGGGATGCTGGGCAGAAGCCACGCTAGGCTCCTGGACTAGAGGATGACAGAGCAATGAGGTCCCTTATTTTGGAAATGACAACAGAAAAAAACAAATCGACCCAAAGTCTAATGAGTGACAAAACCCAGATTATTTCAGAGTGCGAAGAACTAACAGAGACAATTAAAGGGGAATACTAGAAGTGATTAAGGTAGTACAAATGAAGACTTGATCATTTAAAAAAAAAAAAAAAGAATAAGGCACTCCATGCCCCTGGGATGATTTCTCTTTCTTTCTCTTTTTTTTTTTTTTGACGTGAATGAACTCATTGAATTTGGCATTTAACAGCACTTGTTCCCATTCCTTTTCATTTCCAGGTTTTGATTTTAATTTTAGTCTGGGAATATGGTACGACCTCCTGTGAATCTAATAAGGGATGTCTTCTTGTAGCAGTCTCCCTGCTGGTTCTATGGGTTCTCATTTCATACCTGCTCTTTTCAGGTTGCTTCTTCCCCCAGAATATATGGTGGTACTAGGGTAAGGCTGAAGGAATACAAATTCCCGTATGGAGAAATGCAAGTCAAATTTGGGACCTGTCAACATGGAATCCCTTTGCAATAACCTGGAGATCTGTTACAGCCCCATTTTGCACACAGTTTTGTTATTACTCACACATTACTTGAGGACAGTGTCATCTTCTTTTCTTTACAAAATGCATGCTGGGGCATTCGGGGTTCTCTTCTCTCTAGTAATGACCAAGTCTTTTCTGCAATCTCTATCCATCCTGATTACCTCCTTAAATTACTCTCCCTGGGGCTGCCTACTCTTGGTATGTAAAGAATTTATTATTATTGGTTGTGTTATCTTTGTCTGTTTGTTCTTCAAATCTTTTCTTAATCTCTATTTTAGATCTCAGTGCTGCATTTTATGTTCCATCCTATTAGCATCACTTGGATGGACTATCCAATTCTTAAAGGATTCTTTCTCTGACTCGAATAAACCCATATAACTTGGTATTTAAGTGCACCAGTTTCTCTTACCTTTTTTGCTTCCAGGTTTTTATTTTGATTTTCATTTGAGGGTATGGTGCTACCTCCTGTGACTCTAATAAGGGATTTTTTTTAAAGCGCTTTCCCTGCTGGTTCTTTGGGTTTTAATTTCATAACTTTTTCCCTTCGGGTTGTTTCTGACTAAGTTCCTTTTTTTTTTAAAAAAAAAAAGTCCCTTTTTGATGTTCTGTGCCACAGAATTTCTGGTTGCCATAAGAAAAGGATAGACATTGCTCTGTTAGGGTCATTTTCACTCCTGCTTGCTGTCCTTCCGCAGGCAGGCTCTGGCTATAGGTTACGGAGAGGCAAGGTCATACAAAGACATCTCTTCCCATCCTTTCCGAGAGGGTTAGAACGAGACTCTTGTTACGACTCAATGAAGGGGTTTCACCACAGCAGGAACACACAAGCGTTTAACCAGAAACAGGCCAAAGTAAAACATGGCTCAGGAAGCCAACCTGAGAACTTCAGTTTGGCTCCTCAGCACTTGCTGTTTTATCCCTAGCGTAATGCAAATAACAGAGCAACAGAAGCAATCCTCCTCACACACAGTATCATCTGCCCTGGCCCCATTCCACTGCAGAGCTGTCTTTCCTGTATCATCCTTCCTCTCCTCCAAAGCTTACTCATTGCCTGGGGAGGGCAAAACCCGCTTCATGCTGCAAGTACGACTGCAAAACAGGCGCATCCAAGCTTTCCCCTCCCTTCCTCCCAACTGATTCTGCATCTTTCCCTTGGACCACTCAAAAGAAAATAAAAGCTACCAGGCCAGATGCCTCCTAACAGCCGAAGATGGACAGCCAAGAGCCCTTCTCCTACCACTGTCAATGCTGTTCACACCTCACTCTCCGAGCCCGGTTCTCTCAGAAAGCAGGTTCGCTTGGCACCTGTTTGCCCAAACAGAATACTTATGCCTGCACACCCTCAGCAGAAGCACAGCTATTTCTTCTCCTGAGTGCCTTCCCCTGTCAGTAAGGGCTCCTTCATATGGTAGGATGTGTATAAAAAACTCAGGCATATTTTTTAACCCTTTTTTTGAGAAGGGAACATGCTTTTAAAGGGAAAAAAAAGAATCCATGCAATGATGTGGTCCCTGCTTGGTAGGGACATCTCCCACATTCTTCTTCCAGACTTGACATTTTAGTCCCTTTCTTTAGCCAGAGGGTCTCAGTTTCTGCATTTTCAGTATGGAAACACTGAATCAGATCTTGACTTCCTCCCCCATTTCTTAATTTCACATCTGAAGCAACAGGCTTTTACATCACATCATCGGACTCAAACTCCCTGCATTACCATACCCTGTGCTTTCCTTCAGTAATGGGCTGAACCACAGTTATCACCTAGAACCAAACTTTGCAGTTGAGGCCCATTTCCAACACAAAAGCTCTCAGACAAAAGCAGTAAGGTAAGGCAAGCGCTTCTGGGGCTAGCAAGCATTTCATCAATCAGCACAGCCTCATCCTCGAGGCATGTGACCACGTATCTGCACGTCTTGTTCCTGTACACCTCTGCAAGGATACTGAGGCTGCCCATACCTTATCCCTACGAGGAGACTTTTGCCCAAGCCCATCGTCACAGCCCCGATATGCCTCTTTCATGCCACTGTGAATCTGAGAATAAAATGCAACCCCCGTAGAATCACTCATCCCTGCCTTTTAACACCAAGTACTTGAGTTTATGTTTTTGGCCTGTCCTCAGGGTGCAGGGCATTCAGAGCTGAAGCAAAGGATCACCTACACCTCCTGGAGGTGGGTTCACGTGCCACACCTGGACAGAGGTTAGCTTCCTATGCTCCTGTTCTAACTCATCTCCACTTGCTCAGCTCACCAAAGCCCTGCAAACATTCCATGCCGCAAGGATCCATTTAGGAAACGAGGGCAAAATTAGGCTGAGCTAGGCAATCAGTTGGACTTAGACTCTGTGCATATTGGGGGAGGGGAACTTGCACTAGCAAAAATGTGCACTTCTTTAAGTCTTTCAAAGTGGACTAAGAAACATCCATCAAGATTGAAACAGGTCTAGTGGCACCTGCCTTGGGGCAAGAGATGGACTAAATGGTCTCTTCCTGTCCCTTCCAGCTCTATCGTTTAAGGATTCTCTGCTGCATCCCTTCCACACGCCATACCCCAGTGGGTGCCTGGAGCTGACTTGTGATTTAGAAAATCTCAGGCTGTTTTTTTCCGAATTGAGGCTCTTCTGTGGTGAGGTTGTTAAATAGAGAAGGAAAAAAAAAAAAGAAAAAAAACCCAAAACCCTTTGCAGCTGTCACGGCCGCTCCGCTGCCTCAGTGCCTCCAAACGCCACTTGGCTCCCGTGCGTTGATGCATTTACTGTACTGGTAATTAATGCCGTTAGCTTTGTAATTAAAAAAAACAACTTTTTGCCTTTATACTTGGGGTGATAACGCTGCAAGTAAAAATTAATTAAAACGAGATGAATTGCCTTCAGTTAAACGAAACGGAAAGAGAGGGAAAGGAGGGGGCATGGAGGGGAGGGGGTCGTGGCAGTAGCGAAGAGAGGAGGAGGAGGCACGCAGGAGACCTGCTAATGAAGCAAAATGATGCTGTCGGCATTTTTAAAGATTCTCCCCTTGGCTACGGTACCTTCTGTTGGGTTCTGGGTTAATGGAGCCTAAAGCTATACGTCTGGCAGGGAAACTCTGTGAATCACCATCACCCCATCTCTTTCATGAGGTCCACAAACACACCCGCCCATGTTTGTTCAAGTCCCTCCTCCTCCTCACCTTCCTACCCCCCACCTGGCTATGAGGGGTAATGGGCTGTGAAATTGGCTTTTCTATTATTATTAATTAGATCTGATCTCAGGCTTTCTGTTTTGGTTTGAGTCTGGGTTTGTTTTTTGGTTTTTGGTTTTTGGTTTTTTTTTTCCCCCACTAGCTAAAGTAAGGAAAATACCCAGATCCACGAAAGAGCGGGCAGACTCCTCACAAAGTTGATGCTGGGAGCCAGTCCTAGCAACTGCAGCACACTTTGGGTAGAGGATCAGAGCCCCTCTCCCTCCTTTTAGCCAGATGACTTTCTCTGTTCCCTGCTTAACTCCTTCTATCCCTCAAAAGAGTTCCATCTCTGTAGACAGACTTGAGTGACAGCTACCTGTTAGCAGAAAGGATGAGAAGTAAGCCTGTGTAAGAGATGGAGGAAGCCCCTGGCAGCAGAGGAAGCAAGACAGTCT
Organism: Steatornis caripensis; assembly: GCA_013398225.1. Classification (NCBI taxonomy): domain Eukaryota; kingdom Metazoa; phylum Chordata; class Aves; order Caprimulgiformes; family Steatornithidae; genus Steatornis; species Steatornis caripensis. Next base: position 9,010 of record VZSC01000340.1, on the reverse strand, counting down.
TGCTGAATGCAAGAGATGAGAAACTGAAAGCCTAGCACGAGGCAGCAGAAATGGAAGCATTTCAGAAAGTCTCAGACAGGAGAGAAGAGCTTTCTTTGGACAGACCGAAACGGTTCAGATGTAGATCAAAATCCATCTTTGGAAATTGCTTTGAATTTTACCACTGTTATGCCCATCTCATTTCCTTACTCCTGGTATGTAGGAATTTAGCAGATGAAGGAACAGGAAATGGACACTGTCCAAACCCATGGCATTAAGAGCATCTACCTACCCACCCACCTATCCTGTAGCACCCATTGCTTTTCAACCATTTCCATTTGGGAACTTCAGAAGTTTCCCACGCACTCACTGCAGCCAGCAGCCTACTTTTCCATCCATCACAGCTCCCTACAAGTAATACACGGATGCCCATGGGGACTGCTGACTCCAGATAGCAAATAATAAATCTTCTCTAGATGAGCTATGTATCTACAAATACTTGTCTCTTCTAGAGTTAATATTATAGTATTTACATGCCCTCAGTGAGGAGGAAATGCTGTTGCTGTGAGAAAGAGCAGCAGTACCCCAAAAGTTCTCATAAGACCTGAAACAACTAAGACCCCATGGCCTGAATTTAAAACTCCTGATCTGTAAAAACCTCTGTGGCTTTCCACCTCAGCACTGCGCCTCCATTCTCCCGGTTCCCCTCCAGAGCACCTCGGCACTGTGACGGCCTGTTTCAGGCTTTTGCAAACCCACTAAGAACTCAGGTCCTTCGGACTGGCCCTCCCACCCAGCCTCTGTGAGGTCAACTCGACGTGGCTTCACAGCGAAACAAAGTCAGTCAGACAGACCCTGTGGCGAAACTCAAGAGCAAAGTACTGACTGTTTGCCCAGAAAAGCCTCTGCTGTCTCCCGGACANACCCACTAAGAACTCAGGTCCTTCGGACTGGCCCTCCCACCCAGCCTCTGTGAGGTCAACTCGACGTGGCTTCACAGCGAAACAAAGTCAGTCAGACAGACCCTGTGGCGAAACTCAAGAGCAAAGTACTGACTGTTTGCCCAGAAAAGCCTCTGCTGTCTCCCAGACAAAATTCAGATGGATTTCAAGCAGCAGGACCCATCTATCCCCAGCGGCAGGGGGAAAGAGTTTTTTCCCATGTAACCTTCACCTCTTAATTCTGGTGGTGTACCTGCAAGACCCGCCATGAAGAAGCTACTGATTCTGCCATGGCTGATGGACACACAGCGCTTTGCATGTCTGTTCGCATCAGGAACGCACTCCCTTAAAAAAACAGCAGCCACACCTGCCTCACGCATAGGGGACAGATGGATGAGCACACGCATGTTGTCCCCACTTTTGAGAATCACGCAAGAGCTGCCATGCGCAGAGAGCTGCTGGGACTGAGGAAGAGCGAGCCCACCTCCCCTCTGTGAAAACTGTCCCTCCCTTCTATTTCGTGTTCTCTTACTTATCCGTAAGCGTGGCGTGGCTGCTGCATGGTGCGAAGGGATGGACAGCTGGCCTGTCCTCCCTAAAAGATTTCAGAGCAAGAGAGTACTACAGCCGTAGCCTAACGCCTGCTGGGTCTGGCTCCTGGTGGCATCAGGGCAGCTCTGGAGGACACGCTGTCCTGCCCTGGCAACTCCTTCCCAATCGAGTTCCACACGGCTCGATTTTTATGACTGTAAAATGGGGATAATGACGCTCACTCTTCTTTTGCAGGACACCAGGAGCTCTGCTAGTGAAAGGCAACATGCCAGAGCGAGTCTTAGGCATCCCAGAGAGCTCAGCACAAACTCTGCTCCCCCTCTGGACCCCCTGCCTCAGTTTCCCTGCCTACGAAAGCAGGGGGTAGCATGTACCCTCTGCAAAGGTGAGGCTGTATTGGGAAGGCAGAGGCACAACCTTAAGCCAAATCCATCCTGGTGTAACATTACTGAATCAACTGAGTGTAACCATAAGTGATTTTGGCACTTCACCAGAACCAAGGCATTGCCTTGACCTTTGCAGGCTATTCAGGCTGTTCACTTTGGGTTATTTCAGAATTTCAGGCGAGACCTTAGCCTGGCTGACAGCTTTGAAAAGACAGTCAAGCAAGCGGAGCAGAGCCACGGGGAGGTGGAAAGTGAGAGCTGAGAACATTGTTCCTGACCTTTTAAATGTAACTTTGCCGCCATGGTTTGGCTGAACACATACCCGGGGACTGACTGCTGCAGTGCCACAAACTTCTGTCAAATTACTTCTGAGGTGCTGTGGTATAAGCAAGAGCCGACACCACCCTCCCCAGTATGCACAACCGAATCTACCGATGGCCCCAGAACAGCACAGACAAGCTCAGAGGAGACGGGCACGTGCAGCACAGCAGGGGATTTACAGGAAGGAGGATAGTGGAGTGAAGAGTGGGTTTTGGAGTACAAAGAGTCTGTGCGAAAGGGCAGCTCTTTTCAGCAGAGTAGGTCTTTCACATGACTGTGGCATTGTCCCCTTCAGTTCAGATGGGTCTCATTTTACAGCACTAAAGGAAATAAATAAACTCAGAGTGATGCTTTTCTGTCATGGAAAATCAGGCATCACTTCATCACAATCAATGGACTTCCACCAGCGGAGAGCCGATGCGGAAGAGATGACCATTAGCCCTAGTGTATCTAACCTGCCAGATATCTCAAATCCCTCCTGGATCTGGAAATCAGCTGTTCTTTTCTGGCTCTTAGAGGAACCCTAGGAAGAAAGGGCCTGCAGTCAGGCTATAGCTGCTGAGGCATGATGCAAATTAGACGCCAACCTCACTACTCCATACCTGTGCCAGCTCCTGCAGGGCTAAGCATAAGACACTGAAACAGCAAGGGGAGCAGGGATATTGAGCCAAACCTGGTCCCAGCTCCAATCCTTACACTTTGCTCCAGGAGCAAAAAGGTGTTATAAAGCCAAATGACCCAGTTACCTGCAGACTCCTCCCATGTGAACTGGAATTACTCCGACCCTTTTGCAGCCTTGGGGTAGAGGGAATGAGATGGAAACAGGGACAAGGAAAAGGTCTGCTGTCTCCTCCTTTTCTTGTGATAGGTTACAGGTCCCTGCCAGCCAGCCCTGAGTTTTCTTAGGGAAAAGTTGATGCCCAAGCCGTCCCTGCGAGCAGAGCCTTTAACCCCCTCCTCATTTGTGGCACCAAGTGACACGTGACTGTAGCCAAGGACAGAGCTCCTTAAATGAAGAAATGGATTTTTGCTGACTGCAGTCATCTGCCGTATTTCACAGGTGAACCACGGAAATTTTCCTTAGGAAAGCAAACAGTTGCTGGAATAGTCCAAGGTCCACCATCGTTTCACAGCACGGGAAGATCCTAGCAGTAAACAGAGTTCTAAACAACACTGTCTGGAGAAACCTGCTCCTTCTGCAGCCCGTGGTGAGCTGGGTCCATGCAGGCAAGCGAGTTCGCTTTTCCCTGAGCACGTGCAGAGCACCGGTGAGCAACTCGCCCACCCCACAGACGTGAACTCCCGCTTGGCAAGCTGGCTACAGGGCAAGACTGATGCAGGACAGCTTAAATGCTGTTCCTGCCTCAGGGTTTTAATCGTCAACACTGAGAAGGCGTTGAGTGTGATTTGCAGGGCGCTCCGGTTCTGCCGCAAGTTTCTGGAGCTCCCCTGGGCAAGAGTCCTCAGTGAGCTCATAAAAGCAGGCTCATCGCTTCAGGGCTAAATGTGGCAGCTGCTTAGAAACGGGTGGCACTGAGAGAAGGAAAGGAGGATGCTGCTTTATTTAATTAAGGCCATTGGGGGACACTAAGGGAGACAGAAAATAGCTCTTTGCGCTAGAATTTTCCAAAGTACTGGGGCTACACATGTTGAGAGCCATCACGTCTCTATGTGGTCAGGACCTCTGCATCTCGCCATAAAAGCTGCCCTCCCTGCATCACAGCGGCAGCTGCACCCTTGCTGGGATCTCGGCTTACTGCTGAATGAGAGGAAAAGCACCACCTGCTGCATAGCCACCAGCACCCCTGGATTTGCATTATAGATCTGCCGTCCAAACACACCATCGGCCTAACGCTGTTTGGACTGGAGGAGATCACTGCCCCAGGAGGTGCGTCTTCTGCAAACGCCAGAGCCGACATGCTGCTGCTCTGCTCCCAACCCAGCAGCAATAAACAGAGGGCGATGCTTTAAGGAACAATAAATTCATTCTGGTTTTCATCTGGTGCTAAATACCTAAGCCTCCACCTGCCTGAATCCTCTGCTACCCTTGCCAGAAAGCTGCTGGAGAGAAACTAGGAAAAAGGAAGATGAGGCAAAATAAAGCGACCTGCCAGGGAAAAATGTCCAAAAAGCTAGCCCAGAGGACAGGGGAGAATCGAGGTCTCCACAGATGAGTGCTTTTAATTAGGAAGAGGGCTGAACAGCAAGGAGCTTATGCTAATGAGTAGTCTCTTTTAATCAGCTTATTTTTTTTAAAAAAGCCTTTTTTAACAGTCAAAATAGTTCTGAAAAATGGTAATTATCAGAAACGCGTTAGCATGGAGTGGGTGGGCCAGCAAGCCGAAATGATTGAGGCTCCTGCCTGACAGAAGGGGACAGCATTGTCACGCGGGACGCCACAGCGATGGGGCGGGAGGGTTCCCGGGGCTGCCACCCTGGAACAGCTGGCACCTCTGGCATCCCTGAGCTGCAAATCTTCCCTTTCCTCCCTGGTCTAATTAATCCTTTCTCTCCCCCACATGGTTCATCAGTCCCTCCCTCTTCCCTCCTCTTGGTGTGTGCTCTTCACGCGCAGAGACGTCCCTGCTCTCTGCTAGTCTCTTTATGTCCCCATCTTTCCTCCTACCACCCTTACGTTCCTGCTCCTCTGCGGACCATCCTGCAGGCAGGCGGTGCAGAGGCCTTCTCCTGCTAGCGCTGCAAACCCTGCCACGTTGTAGTCACCACTGAATGCACATGCTAATCGCCTGGCGAGAGTATTTACTGTGCGTTTCCACCCCTCAGCATCCTCAAGAGAAACTGAGCTTTTGCGGTCTGTGCCTGAGATGGCTGCGAGCTGAGTCTACGTGTGACCCCTCCCAAACAGCGAGTCCCCTTATTCTTGGCCACCCTTGCTGCAGATGGGCACGCGTTTGCATGCAGTGGGGTGCGGAGAAATCCCCTTCTTACGACTTCGTTCTTTTGGCATCCTGTCCTCTCCTCTGAAAAGTGATGCTCTACCAGAAACTTGCAGGATTCCCACCACCTATACGCCCCCGCTACACCCTGCCCACGTGAGCCTTTGTAACAGGCCGCCTGCTTCTCCGATCTGTACAGCACCTGCCGGTATTTCAAGTAGATGTTACCGACCGAAGTGAACACCAGTTTGCAGTATCCTACTTTGTCTGAGGAAACAGATCCAGGCGTGTGATGCCATCTGCTCTTGCAGGGCTGCCATCCTCATATTTCTCTGTACCATGTGCAATAAGAGCGCTACCAGACATCACTCTCAAGCTCACAACAACCTTGGGGCAGAAAACAGGAGGGGGAGGCAGTACTTCCAATGTGCCACATATGGTGGGGTGAAGGGAGAGAGATAGAGAAAATATACACCAAGAGCCTTAGGCTGCCTGACTCTTATGTGCAGTGAAAGAGGTTGATTCTCCTGTCTGAAGGCTGGGCTAATGCTAAATGGTTTTCCAAGATTTCTTCAGCAAAGTAGAAAACCAGTCCAGCCACGTCTTCTCCTCTCCAGTCTTGACACCAGAATACAGACTGGAGCCTCTACACCTGGCCTCGTCCCATACGGGAAGGGCTTTGAGCCACCACTTAGTGCAGAGCTTCCTCCTTGGTGCCATCAGGTTCAGCTTATGCCCAAGTTTCCTTCTGACTGAGCAAATGCCACTTGGTGGCGGGGCAGCTTCAGCGCCGCTCAGAACAGCTTCAGTACCACGGTCTCGGTTCTGCTCGCCCTCTCCGGTTTCTCAGATGCAGGCTCCCAAATGATGGGACCTAAGGGCATCTAACCAACCAACACGGCTGTGCTTCAGGGAGCTCCCATCTCTCTGGGAAGCAAGGTATAACCTACAAATCTTATGGCAGCCAAGTATCAGGCTGGGCTTATAACTCCAGTTTTACAGGATGAGCCCTGTGAGAACACAATCAAATAAATTTTTGACCCGTTCCTAAAAGACACTGCCTTTCCAAGCAATCACTGTACCAACGTGCATAGCATTAGCATAATAATTTTGTGTCAAAGCCCAAGGCCGTCAATGTATATTTGTGCATAGCATATCATCTTCCCATGTAATCCCTTGCTCTACTTTCTCACCCCTGTGTTTGAGGGCAGGCATTTCTCTGGTGAAAGGAAGCAACTATAAAGATGGTTATTTTAAATCCACATCTGTAAATTCTGATGTCCAAGGCAAGCTAGCAAAACCCAACACCTTGGGGCATGACCTGGTCAGATCTCAAAGGCAAATTCCTACAGACCTACAGTAACAATTTGAGTCAGGAGACATCCAAAGAAAATGGCATTTTGTACCATTGGACTACAAGCTGCCTCTGAGGCCACAACACTGCTGATCCCCCTTCTGATGTGAGGAGAGTGTGATTTAAGGAGTGAGGAAGATAAATGTGATATAAACTCAATACTATAATCTTTGTTACCATTAAAGATCCCATATTGTGTTGCATTTCTCTCATATTTCTAAACTCTTATCAATTTACGTACTGTGTTAGATGCATTAGTAGTAGCAGCTATTAATATAGCTGTAGGTTTGGATCAGGCTGCTGTACAAAAAGAAGACCCTTGCACTGAAAGGCTACAATCTAAAGAGTGACCTAAATGCCAGAACATATAAGGTTAAACAGCCTAAATAGCTGCCTCCCATCGATAGGTGATGAGATTGCTATTAATCCAGTTAGAGGTAGAAAGCGTTAAAATAAATTACATGCTAAAATAAATTGCACCAACTGAACACATTCATACGTACTAATAGAGACTGTTGCTAAAACAGGATTCTTTGTTCTGGAGCAAAATGCTACAGTATTATAGGCAGCCCAAAACAAAAGTTCCTGCTGCCATAGTGAAAGCTGGACTGGGATTATAAACAGGATTTTTGAAGCAGAGGAAGTGCCTTTCCAACAGTACTGCTCTGCCGAGACCAGTTGGACTGGTGTCCCAAGGCTGAGCTGCTCTCCACTTTGCACGGATGGACAAAAGCATCATGTTGAGATGCTGTCTCCTATATTATCTGACGGGCGTTCACGTGCCTGCTGCCTGCCTCTGGCAATGGCGCAGACTGAGCGTAAAGCAGCGCCATCTGTTTTGGGCTGCCAGCTTGCGCCCCAGCACTGGAACAGGGGGTCCGCGTGTGCCAGGGAGGGAAAGGCAACCTCACTGCTTCCTACAGTATGGGGAATCAGCAGCTGTGCTCTAAGCTGGCAGCTAAAAAACGCCTCCCGAAAGCAAATTAAGCTGCGGTACTTCGTTGGCATTAAGCTGCGGTACTTCGGTGGGAATGGCAGTGCACCCCCCTCCCTGCAACTGCCTCAGCTCTGGGCTCCGATCTGGACAGACCATATGCGAGGGTCAGGGAGCACCCAGCCACTGCAGGTCCATCCGGCCTTTGGCCTCTCTGCTGAGGCGCTGGCAAGTGTCCCACCTGGGCTCGGGGTGGAGAGGTGGGCTGATGGAGGACACAACTCCCACCAGGAGATCAGCCAAAAGCCATCTATCAGGAGCCAAGCAGAGAGACATCGGGACGGCTGAAGGGCCCAAGGAGCTGCATCGGTGCTGGTGCTTAATGTCTAAGTCAAAGAGAGTCAGGAGTGAATCTAGCCTCCCACTACTCCAGCTATCGATCCCAGGTCCCCACAATCGATAGAGAGAAAGAGCTGCGAAGGCTAAACTTGATGCTTCTTGTTGGCACCGTAGAAACTGGTGGAGTGAATCAAGCAGGAGTACAGCCCTGTAAAGTTTTATTTCTTAACGCTTAAAGTGTGTAAACATGTCTATATCTTTTTTTTTTTCCTTTCTTCTTTTAGAGTGAAGGGAAGTGATCTTGCATAATATAAACCAAAGATGACACCAGTGCAGGTAACCACCATCCCTGTAACCACAGGCAGAGGTCTCACAGTCTTCTCAGCAGCCTCCCCCTCCTCCGACTCCCAATTAGCCAACCTTACAAGGTCTGCTCTGTTCCCTAATCATTCCTTCCTCATTACTCCGCCCCACATGCTTGTGTGAGATCTAAGCAGAGAATTAACAAGGTGCCTGCTGCAAAAGAAGCAGGGATTCTGGCCCGGCTGCGGTACCGCCGAACAAATAGTTGCAATGATAAATAAATAAAGCTATTCACGGAGGATCCTCACTTCAGTTTAGTTGGGCTTTCACCATGTCTGCAAACCTGCCATAGCTGCAGATACTTGGGAACATAGCTATTAGCACTCCTCTCTATTTCTCCATTTTAAGATAAGTAGGAAGTGCCATTTATTTGTTAAAATTTTATAACTCAAAGCTCACGTCTCCTTATTCTGCCTTTAAAAGCACCCAGCCCTTGGTGAGAAATGACCAGCTGCAGGCAGCCCGAACAGGCCAATGTTCATTAAATGTCTTATTCAACCCCAAACCTCATGAATTGTTTAATGTACAAGGGAGACAAAAGCCTTATTTCTTCATGTGTCAGCTCTTGTTAAGCGGCTCCCTGCCCATCTTGCTGCTGGCTATAAACAGGATTAACAATCCCCGTAGTCAGACGCAGGGAACGTGTGCATACTTCGCACGCTGGCCAACATGCGCAGAGGACGGCGTGGCACACCCGCTACGCAGCCCCATGTGCGTGTCCCCAAGTAGGCGTCCCCCTGCCCTGCATGCCAGCCCTGCTAAGCTGATTTCCTCCCTAGGAAAGGCAGACATGCCGACTCAGGCACACCAGCACTGAGATCCTAGGGTGCCCGTGCGTGCCAGGTCACAAACATGCCTATCCCAACTGCTGCGTAATGCTTATCCGCGTCGGTCGCTTCTCTTGAGCTTTGAAATCATAGAATGGTAGGGGTTGGAAGGGACCT